>OZ007586.1:163973018-164573018 GCA_963931845.1 Maratus michaelseni
AATGGAAAAATCTAGAGGAAAAAATAGCTAAAAATTTATAAAAATGGAAAAATCTGGAGGAAAAAATAGCTAAAAATTTGTAAAAATGGAAAAATCTGGAGGAAAAAATAGCTAAAAATGTGTAAAAATGGAAAAATCTGGAGGAAAAAATAGCTAAATATGTGTAAAAATGGATAAATCTGGAGGAAAAAATAGCTAAAAATCTCTAAAAATGGAAAAATCTGGAGAAAAAAAATAGCTAAAAATCTGTAAAAATGGAAAAATATGGAGGAAAAAATAGCTAAAAATTTGTAAAAATGGAAAAATCTGGAGGAAAAAATAGCTAAAATTTTGAAAAAATAGCTAAAAATCTGGAGGACAAAATAGCTAAAAATCTGTAAAAATGGAAAAATCTGGAGGAAAAAATAGCTAAAAATCTGTAAAAATGGAAAAATCTGGAGGAAAAAATAGCTAAAAATCTGTAAAAATGGAAAAATCTAGAGGAAAAAATAGCTAAAAATTTGTAAATATGGAAAAATCTGGAAGGAAAAAATAGCTAAAAATGTGTAAAAATGGAAAAATCTGGAGGAAAAAATAGCTAAAAATTTGAAAATATAGCTAAAAATCTGGAGGAAAAAATAGCTAAAAATCTGTAAAAATGGAAAAATCTGGAGGAAAAAATAGCTAAAAATCTGTAAAAATGGAACAATCTGGAGGAAAAAATAGCTAAAAATTTCTAAAAATGGAAAAATCTGGAGGAAATATAGCTAAAAATCTGTAAAAATGGAAAAATCTGGAGGAAAAAATAGCTAAAAATCTGTAAAAATGGAAAAATCTAGAGGAAAAAAATAGATTAAAATTATAAAAATGGAAAAATCTGGAGAAAAAAATAGCTAAAAATTTGTAAAAATGGAAAAATCTGGAGGAAAAAATAGCTATAAATCTGTAAAAATGGAAAAATCTGCAGGAAAAAATAGCTAAAAATCTGTAAAAATGGAAAAATCTAGAGGAAAAAATAGCTAAAAATCTGTAAAAATGGAAAAATCTGGAGGAAAAAATAGCTAAAAATCTGTAAAAATGGAAAAATCTGGAGGAAATAGCTAAAAATCTGTAAAAATGGAAAAATCTAGAGGAAAAAATAGCTAAAAATTTATAAAAATGGAAAAATCTGGAAGAAAAAATAGCTAAAAATCTGTAAAAATGGAAAAATCTGGAGAAAATATAGCTAAAACTCTGTAAAAATGGAAAAATCTGGAGGAAAAAATAGCTAAAAATTTGAAAAAATAGCTAAAAATCTGGAAGACAAAATAGCTAAAAATCTGTAAAAATGGAAAAATCTGGAGGAAAAAAATAGCTAAAAATTTGAAAAAATAGCTAAAAATCTGGAGGACAAAATAGCTAAAAATCTGTAAAAATGGAAAAATCTGGAGGAAAAAATAGCTAAAAATCTGTAAAAATGGAAAAATCTGGAGGAAAAAATAGCTAAAAATTTCTAAAAATGGAAAAATCTGGAGGAAAAAATAGCTAAAAATCTATAAAAATGGAAAAATCTGGAGAAAATATAGCTAAAAATCCGTAAAAATGGAAGAATCTGGAGGAAAAAATAGCTAAAAATCTGGAAGAAAAAATAGCTAAAAATCTGTAAAAATGGAAATATCTGGAGGAAAAAATAGCTAAAAATCTGTAAAAATGGAAAAATCTAGAGGAAAAAATAGCTAAAAATTTGAAAATATAGCTAAAAATCTGGAGGAAAAAATAGCTAAAAATCTGTAAAAATGGAAAAATCTGGAGGAAAAAATAGCTAAAAATCTGTAAAAATGGAAAAATCTAGAGGAAAAAATAGCTAAAAATTTGTAAATATGGAAAAATCTGGAAGGAAAAAATAGCTAAAAATGTGTAAAAATGGAAAAATCTGGAGGAAAAAATAGCTAAAAATTTGAAAATATAGCTAAAAATCTGGAGGAAAAAATAGCTAAAAATCTGTAAAAATGGAAAAATCTGGAGGAAAAAATAGCTAAAAATCTGTAAAAATGGAAAAATCTAGAGGAAAAAATAGATTAAAATTTATAAAAATGGAAAAATCTGGAGAAAAAAATAGCTAAAAATTTGTAAAAATGGAAAAATCTGGAGGAAAAAATAGCTATAAATCTGTAAAAATGGAAAAATCTGCAGGAAAAATAGCTAAAAATCTGTAAAAATGGAAAAATCTGGAGGAAAAAATAGCTAAAAATCTGTAAAAATGGAAAAATCTGGAGGAAAAAATAGCTAAAAATCTGTAAAAATGGAAAAATCTGGAGGAAAAAATAGCTAAAAATCTGTAAAAATGGAAAAATCTAGAGGAAAAAATAGCTAAAAATTTATAAAAATGGAAAAATCTGGAAGAAAAAATAGCTAAAAATGTGTAAAAATGGAAAAATCTGGAGGAAAAAATAGCTAAAAATGTGTAAAAATGGAAAAATCTGGAGGAAAAAATAGCTAAAAATGTGCAAAAATGGAAAAATCTGGAGGAAAAAATAGCTAAAAATGTGTAAAAATGGAAAAATCTGGAGGATAAAATAGCTAAAAATTAGTAAAAATGGAAAAATCTGGAGGAAAAAATAGCTAAAAATCTGTAAAAATGGAAAAATCTAGAGGAAAAAATAGCTAAAAATTTATAAAAATGGAAAAATCTGGAGGAAAAAATAGCTAAAAATTTGTAAAAATGGAAAAATCTGGAGGAAAAAATAGCTAAAAATGTGTAAAAATGGAAAAATCTGGAGGAAAAAATAGCTAAATATGTGTAAAAATGGATAAATCTGGAGGAAAAAAATAGCTAAAAATCTGTAAAAATGGAAAAATCTGGAGGAAAAAATAGCTAAAAATCTATAAAAATGGAAAAATCTGGAGGAAAAAATAGCTAAAAATGTGTAAAAATGGAAAAATCTGGAGGAAAAAATAGCTAAAAATGTGCAAAAATGGAAAAATCTGGAGGAAAAAATAGCTAAAAATGTGTAAAAATGGAAAAATCTGGAGGATAAAATAGCTAAAAATTAGTAAAAATGGAAAAATCTGGAGGAAAAAATAGCTAAAAATCTGTAAAAATGGAAAAATCTGGAGGAAAAAATAGCTAAAAATTTGTAAAAATGGAAAAATCTGGAGGAAAAAATAGCTAAAAATGTGTAAAAATGGAAAAATCTGGAGGAAAAAATAGCTAAATATGTGTAAAAATGGATAAATCTGGAGGAAAAAATAGCTAAAAATCTGTAAAAATGGAAAAATCTGGAGAAAAAAAATAGCTAAAAATCTGTAAAAATGGAAAAATCTGGAGGAAAAAATAGCTAAAAATTTGTAAAAATGGAAAAATCTGGAGGAAAAAATAGCTAAAAATCTGGAGGACAAAATAGCTAAAAATCTGTAAAAATGGAAAAATCTGGAGGAAAAAATAGCTAAAAATCTGTAAAAATGGAAAAATCTGGAGGAAAAAATAGCTAAAAATTTCTAAAAATGGAAAAATCTGGAGGAAAAAATAGCTAAAAATCTGTAAAAATGGAAAAATCTGGAGAAAATATAGCTAAAAATCTGTAAAAATGGAAAAATCTGGAGGAAAAAATAGCTAAAAATTTGAAAAAATAGCTAAAAATCTGGAGGACAAAATAGCTAAAAATCTGTAAAAATGGAAAAATCTGGAGGAAAAAATAGCTAAAAATTTGAAAAAATAGCTAAAAATCTGGAGGACAAAATAGCTAAAAATCTGTAAAAATGGAAAAATCTGGAGGAAAAAATAGCTAAAAATCTGTAAAAATGGAAAAATCTGGAGGAAAAAATAGCTAAAAATTTCTAAAAATGGAAAAATCTGGAGGAAAAAATAGCTAAAAATCTATAAAAATGGAAAAATCTGGAGAAAATATAGCTAAAAATCCGTAAAAATGGAAGAATCTGGAGGAAAAAAAAACTAAAAATCTGGAAGAAAAAATAGCTAAAAATCTGTAAAAATGGAAATATCTGGAGAACATATAGCTAAAAATCTGTAAAAATGGAAAAATCTGGAGGAAAAAATAGCTAAAAATCTGTAAAAATGGAAAAATCTAGAGGAAAAAATAGCTAAAAATTTGTAAATATGGATAAATCTGGAGGAAAAAATAGCTAAAAATCTCTAAAAATGGAAAAATCTGGAGAAAAAAAATAGCTAAAAATCTGTAAAAATGGAAAAATATGGAGGAAAAAATAGCTAAAAATTTGTAAAAATGGAAAAATCTGGAGGAAAAAATAGCTAAAAATTTGAAAAAATAGCTAAAAATCTGGAGGACAAAATAGCTAAAAATCTGTAAAAATGGAAAAATCTGGAGGAAAAAATAGCTAAAAATCTGTAAAAATGGAAAAATCTGGAGGAAAAAATAGCTAAAAATTTCTAAAAATGGAAAAATCTGGAGGAAAAAATAGCTAAAAATCTGTAAAAATGGAAAAATCTGGAGAAAATATAGCTAAAAATCTGTAAAAATGGAAAAATCTGGAGGAAAAAATAGCTAAAAATTTGAAAAAATAGCTAAAAATCTGGAGGACAAAATAGCTAAAAATCTGTAAAAATGGAAAAATCTGGAGGAAAAAATAGCTAAAAATTTGAAAATATAGCTAAAAATCTGGAGGAAAAAATAGCTAAAAATCTGTAAAAATGGAAAAATCTGGAGGAAAAAATAGCTAAAAATCTGTAAAAATGGAAAAATCTGGAGGAAAAAATAGCTAAAAATTTCTAAAAATGGAAAAATCTGGAGGAAAAAATAGCTAAAAATCTGTAAAAATGGAAAAATCTGGAGGAAAAAATAGCTAAAAATCTGTAAAAATGGAAAAATCTAGAGGAAAAAATAGCTAAAAATTTATAAAAATGGAAAAATCTGGAAGAAAAAATAGCTAAAAATCTGTAAAAATGGAAAAATCTGGAGGAAAAAATAGCTAAAAATGTGTAAAAATGGAAAAATCTGGAGGAAAAAATAGCTAAAAATGTGAAAAAATGGAAAAATCTGGAGGAAAAAATAGCTAAAAATGTGTAAAAATGGAAAAATCTGGAGGATAAAATAGCTAAAAATTAGTAAAAATGGAAAAATCTGGAGGAAAAAATAGCTAAAAATCTGTAAAAATGGAAAAATCTAGAGGAAAAAATAGCTAAAAATTTATAAAAATGGAAAAATCTGGAGGAAAAAATAGCTAAAAATTTGTAAAAATGGAAAAATCTGGAGGAAAAAATAGCTAAAAATGTGTAAAAATGGAAAAATCTGGAGGAAAAAATAGCTAAATATGTGTAAAAATGGATAAATCTGGAGGAAAAAATAGCTAAAAATCTCTAAAAATGGAAAAATCTGGAGAAAAAAAATAGCTAAAAATCTGTAAAAATGGAAAAATATGGAGGAAAAAATAGCTAAAAATTTGTAAAAATGGAAAAATCTGGAGGAAAAAATAGCTAAAAATTTGAAAAAATAGCTAAAAATCTGGAGGACAAAATAGCTAAAAATCTGTAAAAATGGAAAAATCTGGAGGAAAAAATAGCTAAAAATCTGTAAAAATGGAAAAATCTGGAGGAAAAAATAGCTAAAAATTTCTAAAAATGGAAAAATCTGGAGGAAAAAATAGCTAAAAATCTATAAAAATGGAAAAATCTGGAGAAAATATAGCTAAAAATCCGTAAAAATGGAAGAATCTGGAGGAAAAAATAGCTAAAAATCTGGAAGAAAAAATAGCTAAAAATCTGTAAAAATGGAAATATCTGGAGAACATATAACTAAAAATCTGTAAAAATGGAAAAATCTGGAGGAAAAAATAGCTAAAAATCTGTAAAAATGGAAAAATCTAGAGGAAAAAATAGCTAAAAATTTGTAAATATGGAAAAATCTGGAAGGAAAAAATAGCTAAAAATGTGTAAAAATGGAAAAATCTGGAGGAAAAAATAGCTAAAAATTTGAAAATATAGCTAAAAATCTGGAGGAAAAAATAGCTAAAAATCTGTAAAAATGGAAAAATCTGGAGGAAAAAATAGCTAAAAATCTGTAAAAATGGAACAATCTGGAGGAAAAAATAGCTAAAAATTTCTAAAAATGGAAAAATCTGGAGGAAATATAGCTAAAAATCTGTAAAAATGGAAAAATCTGGAGGAAAAAATAGCTAAAAATCTGTAAAAATGGAAAAATCTAGAGGAAAAAATAGATTAAAATTTATAAAAATGGAAAAATCTGGAGAAAAAAATAGCTAAAAATTTGTAAAAATGGAAAAATCTGGAGGAAAAAATAGCTATAAATCTGTAAAAATGGAAAAATCTGCAGGAAAAAATAGCTAAAAATCTGTAAAAATGGAAAAATCTGGAGGAAAAAATAGCTAAAAATCTGTAAAAATGGAAAAATCTGGAGGAAAAAATAGCTAAAAATCTGTAAAAATGGAAAAATCTGGAGGAAAAAATAGCTAAAAATCTGTAAAAATGGAAAAATCTGGAGGAAAAAATAGCTAAAAATCTGTAAAAATGGAAAAATCTGGAGGAAAAAATAGCTAAAAATCTGTAAAAATGGAAAAATCTGGAGGAAAAAATAGCTAAAAATCTGTAAAAATGGAAAAATCTAGAGGAAAAAATAGCTAAAAATTTATAAAAATGGAAAAATCTGGAAGAAAAAATAGCTAAAAATCTGTAAAAATGGAAAAATCTGGAGGAAAAAATAGCTAAAAATGTGTAAAAATGGAAAAATCTGGAGGAAAAAATAGCTAAAAATGTGCAAAAATGGAAAAATCTGGAGGAAAAAATAGCTAAAAATGTGTAAAAATGGAAAAATCTGGAGGATAAAATAGCTAAAAATTAGTAAAAATGGAAAAATCTGGAGGAAAAAATAGCTAAAAATCTGTAAAAATGGAAAAATCTAGAGGAAAAAATAGCTAAAAATTTATAAAAATGGAAAAATCTGGAGGAAAAAATAGCTAAAAATTTGTAAAAATGGAAAAATCTGGAGGAAAAAATAGCTAAAAATGTGTAAAAATGGAAAAATCTGGAGGAAAAAATAGCTAAATATGTGTAAAAATGGATAAATCTGGAGGAAAAAATAGCTAAAAATCTCTAAAAATGGAAAAATCTGGAGAAAAAAAATAGCTAAAAATCTGTAAAAATGGAAAAATATGGAGGAAAAAATAGCTAAAAATTTGTAAAAATGGAAAAATCTGGAGGAAAAAATAGCTAAAAATTTGAAAAAATAGCTAAAAATCTGGAGGACAAAATAGCTAAAAATCTGTAAAAATGGAAAAATCTGGAGGAAAAAATAGCTAAAAATCTGTAAAAATGGAAAAATCTGGAGGAAAAAATAGCTAAAAATTTCTAAAAATGGAAAAATCTGGAGGGAAAAATAGCTAAAAATCTGTAAAAGTGGAAAAATCTGGAGAAAATATAGCTAAAAATCTGTAAAAATGGAAAAATCTGGAGGAAAAAATAGCTAAAAATTTGAAAAAATAGCTAAAAATCTGGAGGACAAAATAGCTAAAAATCTGTAAAAATGGAAAAATCTGGAGGAAAAAATAGCTAAAAATTTGAAAAAATAGCTAAAAATCTGGAGGACAAAATAGCTAAAAATCTGTAAAAATGGAAAAATCTGGAGGAAAAAATAGCTAAAAATCTGTAAAAATGGAAAAATCTGGAGGAAAAAATAGCTAAAAATTTCTAAAAATGGAAAAATCTGGAGGAAAAAATAGCTAAAAATCTATAAAAATGGAAAAATCTGGAGAAAATATAGCTAAAAATCCGTAAAAATGGAAGAATCTGGAGGAAAAAATAGCTAAAAATCTGTAAAAATGGAAAAATCTGGAGGAAAAAATAGCTAAAAATCTGTAAAAATGGAAAAATCTAGAGGAAAAAATAGCTAAAAATTTATAAAAATGGAAAAATCTGGAGAAAAAAATAGCTAAAAATTTGTAAAAATGGAAAAATCTGGAGGAAAAAATAGCTAAAAATGTGTAAAAATGGAAAAATCTGGAGGAAAAAATGCTAAAAATTAGTAAAAATGGAAAAATCTGGAGGGAAAAAATAGCTAAAAATTGTAAAAATGGAAAAATCTGGAGGAAAAAATAGTTAAAAATTTGTAAAAATGGAAAAATTTGAATTAAAAAAAGCTAAAAAATTGTAAAAATTGAAAAATCTGGATGAAAAAAAGCTAAAAAATTGTAAAAATCTGGAGGAAAAAATAGCTAAAAGTTCTAAAAATTAAAAAATCTGAAGGAAAATATTGCTGAAAGTATGTAAAAATCGAAAAATCTCGCAAAAAAGCTTTTCAAAACTTTGTAAATAGCAGTAAAACGAAATAAAATCAGTATTTACTTTGTGAAAGAAATTGGTCTAGAAAATGTGTAAGTACTGACTTGTCTGCCGAAAAGTACGTGTTCTGATTGGGTGGAATTTGGAGATTGCCGTTTTTTCGGTTGGCGCGCGTTAAAAAATTCGCCAAATCGTGTGTCGCCCTTGTTGAAGGATTTTTCCAGAGAAATATTCTGTGTGATTCTTAAGCATTTGCATGGTCGATATTATTAATATAAAGAAGCAGTGGGATATCCCTAGTCTATCCTCCCTTTTTATTTGACGTTCTTTTTTAGAATTAACAGAAAAAGTACCGTCTACATCGGTAAAACTGATCTGCGCCGCGAGGCGCTCGTCAGCGTTTCTACCACCGTACCCATGTCGTGAGGGACATATAACACGCACGACCGGAGGCTGCTCTCCTTATGCGTTACGGCACTGTTGAATTCAGACACTTTTCTCCGGGAGGGATTTCTGTAGCTCCGGGGGACTTAATAGAGTTCCGGGGAGGGGGAAATTCCACTTTTTGCCTATTGAAAGCATAAAATCTCAAATCTTCCGGGGGGGACATTTCCATGCTCCGGGGGGAATGTCCGCCCCGGGCCACCCCTTGAATTCAACACTGCGTTACGGTCGGTCGGAGCACCGTCACCTGCGCATCACTCCGATTGAACCCATGTATTGACGACATAGGTAGTTGTGATACGCGGTGGATCCCATAATTAGAGGAGTCCACCCCGAAAAAATT
Source organism: Maratus michaelseni (assembly GCA_963931845.1). Taxonomy (NCBI): domain Eukaryota; kingdom Metazoa; phylum Arthropoda; class Arachnida; order Araneae; family Salticidae; genus Maratus; species Maratus michaelseni. The sequence continues at coordinate 163,982,033 of OZ007586.1, forward strand.
GGGGATGGGCCGGAGTCCCCCAACAGCTTCGTCGCTGAGCACCCAGAATGGTTATCGCTTCCCCATCGCTGACGTGGTTTGACGTGCTTCTATGAGCTCCGACAATTTAAGTGTTTTTGGTGAATATTTATTAAATTTTTGTGACTGACAGTGATTTAAACTAACCTTATAGCCATTTACTATATTTAAAAGTATTTATTTTGATTTACTTGCATAAATTATTTGTTAATTGGATTTACCGTAATTTCCGGCGTATAATCCGCAGCTCAAAGAGTCGTTTTTCGACCCAGAAATATTATTTTATAAAATGTAACTTAAAAGATCGCTGTAAATATTTAACTACAATTATTGAATAAAATTTCTGGTTCGAAAAACGACTCTTTGAACTGCGGATTATACGCCGGAAATTACGGTAGTTTCTTCTCGTGGTTGCTTTCGGCACGGCATTTTTTACAAGTCTGGTTTAGGTGTTTTGGGTGATTTAATGCTTAACTTCTGCATTGTATTATACTCTAATAACTTATATCTAACCTGTTGGTTAATATCTTTTGAATTAATTAACATTTATTACACTTTTGTGGACTTTGTTTTTTCCTCGTTGCTCTTGAGCCGATATTTTATGCAAGTCCCTTTTATTTGTAATTTATTTGTAATATTATACTTTTACTGTTTATTATGTATTAAGGTTTAGCTTACCTCTCTTTGAAGTCCAATTTTGCTTTTCTGGGTTAAGTATTTTTAGAGTTATTAACGTTCTTGTCTTCCGTATTCCGATGGGCGTTTCCTCTATTTACCTAGCCATTTTTTAAGAGATAAGTTGTGTTGTTTTTTGTTGCTTCTGCTTAGAATGGTCTGTGTAATGAGCTGTGTAATAGAGTGCGTTATCGTAGAGGGATAGTGTGTAGTTGGTCTTGGAGTGCTTTAGTGTTTTCACGTGATAGTTTTTAATCAGGTAGGTCACGTGTGTTGTGACTTTAGAGTTCTTGCATTTTGAGTTTTGTGTTTTTGTTTACGTGTCAAGGGTATTTGGGGCCTTTCGGTTGTGGTAGTCACTTGAGTGAGGTCACGTGTACAGTGAGTGGTTGTGTTGGAAGTGAATTCTATTTGCAGGGTTTCACCGGTTTATTGGATCAGTCCCGTCGTTTAATCGGTTCTTTAGTAGTTTTGTTGGATTTGTGGTTGAGGTAGTTGTGGTGATTTTTTTGTTTTCAAACATCAGAAAGTTTATAAGTTACACAGTGTTCCACGACGAAATTTAAAGAGATATTATGTCCTGAACTATTATGTAATGAATAATAAAAAAACCAGCTGCCAATAACTGCCATTTTACATTTCGTGCAGGTTTTTGCAACAAGTAGAAATATCACTTTTTTAGTCGCATGTAGTGCATGTGTTAAAAGATAATTTTATTGTCTGCGTTGCTGTGTTCTTCTGCCAAAGCTAAGTGCCAGCAGTTCTTTGTGAAAAGTTATTTTTTTGAAAATGGCATCGCTTTTGTTTTATTTACGTGTATTATCTATAATAATAAAAGAAAGTTTCTGTCTGTATGTCTGTTGGCGATGGCTAGCAAAATCTAGCCCACCTAGAAGCCTGAAAATTTAGATTTAGGTAGTCCAAGCCCTCTACTGGTGCACCAGAACCTCATAATTGTAATATTTTAATTATTTACTTAAAAATTATTTAAAATCCACAAAGAACTCTCATCAAAAATACGTCTTTTTATCTTCGGTTGGTTGGTTTTATAGAATCTTCACAGAAGACATTAAATAAACCAGAGTAACGATGCAAAGATAAGGACTTATAACGAAATATTGACAATATGGATTGCAGTTGCCGGCGTACAGCTGAGCTAATGTGGCGCCATCTGCTCACTACAAATTACAACGAGCCCTCCTTCAAGGTTTTTTCTCTAACATTATAATTAACTTAGTAGTCATCCTTTTTAACATTAAACTAAATGTATGAGTAGCGGAAACCACTATTTCCGAATAACAGTTTAAGACAAATTTTTAATTAAGTTCCAAGCTTAACCAAACGAACGAATTTTTAAAGATGCATAGTGTTCCTTCTAACTAGTCATTTGCTGAAGGATACTTGAACATCCACTCCCTCCCCGGCCCCCCTTTCAAGGTTTTTTCTTTAACTATGCACCGTTTCTATATCTCCGCAACTATCTTTCCGATTTCAACGCGAGTAATTACAAACATTATAATTAAATTAATAGTCACCCATTATAACATGAAAGCAAATTTATGAGTATTGGTTACCACTATTTCCGAATAATACTTTAAGACAAATTTATAATTAAGTTCCTAGCTTAACCAAATGAACAAATTTTTAAAGATGCATAGTGGTCCTTCTAACTAGTCATTTGCTGAAGGATACTTGAACATCCCCTCCCCCCCCCCCTTTCAATGTTTTTTCTCTAACAATGCACCGTTTCCATATCTCCGCAACTATCTTTCCGATTTCAACGCAAGTGATTCCAAACATTATAATTAACTTAGTAGTCACCCTTTATAACGTTAAACTAAATTTATGAGTAGCGGAAACCACTATTTCTGAATAATAGTTTAAGCAAATTTTGTAATTAAGTTCCTAGCTTAACCAAACGAACGAATTTTTAAAGGTGCATAGTGGTCCTTCTAACTAGTCATTTGCTGAAGGATACTTGAACATCCCCTCCCCCCCGGCCCCCCTTTCAATGTTTTTTCTCTAACTATGCACCGTTTCCATATCTCCGCAACTATCTTTCCGATTTCAACGCGAGTAATTCCAAACATTATAATTAACTTAATAGTCACCCATTATAACATGAAAGCAAATTTATGAGTATTGGTTACCACTATTTCCGAATAATACTTTAAGACAAATTTATAATTAAGTTCCTAGCTTAACCAAATGAACAAATTTTTAAAGATGCATAGTGGTCCTTCTAACTAGTCATTTGCTGAAGGATACTTGAACATCCCCTCCCCCCAGCCCCCCTTTCAATGTTTTTTCTCTAACAATGCACCGTTTCCATATCTCCGCAACTATCTTTCCAATTTCAACGCAAGTGATTCCAAACATTATAATTAACTTAGTAGTCACCCTTTATAACGTTAAACTAAATTTATGAGTAGCGGAAACCACTATTTCTGAATAATAGTTTAAGCAAATTTTGTAATTAAGTTCCTAGCTTAACCAAACGAACGAATTTTTAAAGATGCATAGTGGTCCTCCTAATTAGTCATTTGCTGAAGGGTTCTTGAACATCCCCTCCCCCCTTGCCCCTCCTTCAACGTTTTTTCTCTAACTATGCCCCGTTTCCATATCTCCGCAACTATCTTTCCGATTTCAATGCGAGTAATTTCAAACATTATAATTAACTTAATAGTCAACCACAATAACAAGAAAGCAAATTTATGAGTATTGGTTACCACTATTTCCGAATAATACTTTAAGACAAATTTATAATTAAGTTCCTAGCTTAACCAAATGAACAATTTTTTAAAGATGCATAGTGGTCCTTCTAACTAGTCATTTGCTGAAGGATACTTGAACATCCCCTCCCCCCCGGCCCCCCTTTCAATGTTTTTTCTCTAACTATGCACCGTTTCCATATCTCCGCAACTATATTTCCGATTTCAACGCGAGTAATTCCAAACATTATAATTAACTTAATAGTCACCCATTATAACATGAAAGCAAATTTATGAGTATTGGTTACCACTATTTCCGAATAATACTTTAAGACAAATTTATAATTAAGTTCCTAGCTTAACCAAATGAACAAATTTTTAAAGATGCATAGTGGTCCTTCTAACTAGTCATTTGCTGCAGGATACTTGAACATCCCCTCCCCCCGGCCCCCCTTCCAATGTTTTTTCTCTAACAATGAACCGTTTCCATATCTCCGCAACTATCTTTCCGATTTCAACGCAAGTGATTCCAAACATTATAATTAACTTAGTAGTCACCCTTTATAACGTTAAAGAAAATTTATGAGTAGCGGAAACCACTATTTCTGAATAATAGTTTAAGCAAATTTTGTAATTAAGTTCCTAGCTTAACCAAACGAACGAATTTTTAAAGATGCATAGTGGTCCTCCTAATTAGTCATTTGCTGAAGGGTTCTTGAACATCCCCTCCCCCCTGGCCCCTCCTTCAAGGGTTTTTTCTCTAACTATGCCCCGTTTCCATATCTCCGCAACTATCTTTCCGATTTCAATGCGAGTAATTTCAAACATTATAATTAACTTAATAGTCAACCACTATAACATGAAAGCAAATTTATGAGTATTGGTTACCACTATTTCCGAATAATACTTTAAGACAAATTTATAATTAAGTTCCTAGCTTAACCAAATGAACAAATTTTTAAAGATGCATAGTGGTCCTTCTAACTAGTCATTTGCTGAAGGATACTTGAACATCCCCTCCCCCCCGGCCCCCCTTTCAATGTTTTTTCTCTAACTATGCACCGTTTCCATATCTCCGCAACTGTCTTTCCGATTTCAACGCGAGTAATTCCAAACATTATAATTAACTTAATAGCCACCCATTATAACATGAAAGCAAATTTATGAGTATTGGTTACCACTATTTCCGAATAATACTTTAAGACAAATTTATAATTAAGTTCCTAGCTTAACCAAATGAACAAATTTTTAAAGATGCATAGTGGTCCTTCTAACTAGTCATTTGCTGCAGGATACTTGAACATCCCCTCCCCCCGGCCCCCCTTCCAATGTTTTTTCTCTAACAATGCACCGTTTCCATATCTCCGCAACTATCTTTCCGATTTCAGCGCAAGTGATTCCAAACATTATAATTAACTTAGTAGTCACCCTTTATAACGTTAAACTAAATTTATGAGTAGCGGAAACCACTATTTCTGAATAATAGTTTAAGCAAATTTTGTAATTAAGTTCCTAGCTTAACCAAACGAACGAATTTTTAAAGATGCATAGTGGTCCTCCTAATTAGTCATTTGCTGAAGGGTTCTTGAACATCCCCTCCCCCCTGGCCCCTCCTTCAAGGTTTTTTCTCTAACTATGCCCCGTTTCCATATCTCCGCAACTATCTTTCCGATTTCAATGCGAGTAATTTCAAACATTATAATTAACTTAATAGTCAACCACTATAACATGAAAGCAAATTTATGTGTATTGGTTACCACTATTTCCGAATAATACTTTAAGGCAAATTTATAATTAAGTTCCTAGCTTAACCAAATGAACAAATTTTTAAAGATGCATATTGGTCCTTCTAACTAGTCATTTGCTGAAGGATACTTGAACATCCCCTCCCCCCGGCCCCCCTTTCAATGTTTTTTCTCTAACTATGCACCGTTTCCATATCTCCGCAACTATCTTTCCTATTTCAACGCGAGTAATTCCAAACATTATAATTAACTTAATAGTCACCCATTATAACATGAAAGAATATTTATGAGTATTGGTTACCACTATTTCCGAATAATACTTTAAGACAAATTTATAATTAAGTTCCTAGCTTAACCAAATGAACAAATTTTTAAAGATGCATAGTGGTCCTTCTAACTAGTCATTTGCTGAAGGATACTTGAACATCCCCTCCCTCCCGGCCCACCTTTCAATGTTTTTTCTCTAACTATTCACCGTTTCCATATCTCCGCAACTATCTTTCCGATTTCAACGCGAGTAATTCCAAACATTATAATTAACTTATTAGTCACCCATTATAACATGAAAGCAAATTTATGAGTATTGGTTACCACTATTTCCGAATAATACTTTAAGACAAATTTATAATTAAGTTCCTAGCTTAACCAAATGAACAAATTTTTAAAGATGCATAGTGGTCCTTCTAACTAGTCATTTGCTGAAGGATACTTGAACATCCCCTCCCCCCGGCCCCCCTTTCAATGTTTTTTCTCTAACAATGCACCGTTTCCATATCTCCCCAACTATCTTTCCGATTTCAACGCAAGTGATTCCAAACATTATAATTAACTTAGTAGTCACCCTTTATAACGTTAAACTAAATTTATGAGTAGCGGAAACCACTATTTCTGAATAATAGTTTAAGCAAATTTTGTAATTAAGTTCCTAGCTTAACCAAACGAACGAATTTTTAAAGGTGCATAGTGGTCCTTCTAACTAGTCATTTGCTGAAGGATACTTGAACATCCCCTCCCCCCCGGCCCCCCTTTCAATGTTTTTTCTCTAACTATGCACCGTTTCCATATCTCCGCAACTATCTTTCCGATTTCAACGCGAGTAATTCCAAACATTATAATTAACTTAATAGTCACCCATTATAACATGAAAGCAAATTTATGAGTATTGGTTACCACTATTTCCGAATAATACTTTAAGACAAATTTATAATTAAGTTCCTAGCTTAACCAAATGAACAAATTTTTAAAGATGCATAGTGGTCCTTCTAACTAGTCATTTGCTGAAGGATACTTGAACATCCCCTCCCCCCCCCCCTTTCAATGTTTTTTCTCTAACAATGCACCGTTTCCATATCTCCGCAACTATCTTTCCGATTTCAACGCAAGTGATTCCAAACATTATAATTAACTTAGTAGTCACCCTTTATAACGTTAAACTAAATTTATGAGTAGCGGAAACCACTATTTCTGAATAATAGTTTAAGCAAATTTTGTAATTAAGTTCCTAGCTTAACCAAACGAACGAATTTTTAAAGGTGCATAGTGGTCCTTCTAACTAGTCATTTGCTGAAGGATACTTGAACATCCCCTCCCCCCCGGCCCCCCTTTCAATGTTTTTTCTCTAACTATGCACCGTTTCCATATCTCCGCAACTATCTTTCCGATTTCAACGCGAGTAATTCCAAACATTATAATTAACTTAATAGTCACCCATTATAACATGAAAGCAAATTTATGAGTATTGGTTACCACTATTTCCGAATAATACTTTAAGACAAATTTATAATTAAGTTCCTAGCTTAACCAAATGAACAAATTTTTAAAGATGCATAGTGGTCCTTCTAACTAGTCATTTGCTGAAGGATACTTGAACATCCCCTCCCCCCAGCCCCCCTTTCAATGTTTTTTCTCTAACAATGCACCGTTTCCATATCTCCGCAACTATCTTTCCAATTTCAACGCAAGTGATTCCAAACATTATAATTAACTTAGTAGTCACCCTTTATAACGTTAAACTAAATTTATGAGTAGCGGAAACCACTATTTCTGAATAATAGTTTAAGCAAATTTTGTAATTAAGTTCCTAGCTTAACCAAACGAACGAATTTTTAAAGATGCATAGTGGTCCTCCTAATTAGTCATTTGCTGAAGGGTTCTTGAACATCCCCTCCCCCCTTGCCCCTCCTTCAACGTTTTTTCTCTAACTATGCCCCGTTTCCATATCTCCGCAACTATCTTTCCGATTTCAATGCGAGTAATTTCAAACATTATAATTAACTTAATAGTCAACCACTATAACAAGAAAGCAAATTTATGAGTATTGGTTACCACTATTTCCGAATAATACTTTAAGACAAATTTATAATTAAGTTCCTAGCTTAACCAAATGAACAATTTTTTAAAGATGCATAGTGGTCCTTCTAACTAGTCATTTGCTGAAGGATACTTGAACATCCCCTCCCCCCCGGCCCCCCTTTCAATGTTTTTTCTCTAACTATGCACCGTTTCCATATCTCCGCAACTATATTTCCGATTTCAACGCGAGTAATTCCAAACATTATAATTAACTTAATAGTCACCCATTATAACATGAAAGCAAATTTATGAGTATTGGTTACCACTATTTCCGAATAATACTTTAAGACAAATTTATAATTAAGTTCCTAGCTTAACCAAATGAACAAATTTTTAAAGATGCATAGTGGTCCTTCTAACTAGTCATTTGCTGCAGGATACTTGAACATCCCCTCCCCCCGGCCCCCCTTCCAATGTTTTTTCTCTAACAATGAACCGTTTCCATATCTCCGCAACTATCTTTCCGATTTCAACGCAAGTGATTCCAAACATTATAATTAACTTAGTAGTCACCCTTTATAACGTTAAAGAAAATTTATGAGTAGCGGAAACCACTATTTCTGAATAATAGTTTAAGCAAATTTTGTAATTAAGTTCCTAGCTTAACCAAACGAACGAATTTTTAAAGATGTATAGTGGTCCTCCTAATTAGTCATTTGCTGAAGGGTTCTTGAACATCCCCTCCCCCCTGGCCCCTCCTTCAAGGGTTTTTTCTCTAACTATGCCCCGTTTCCATATCTCCGCAACTATCTTTCCGATTTCAATGCGAGTAATTTCAAACATTATAATTAACTTAATAGTCAACCACTATAACATGAAAGCAAATTTATGAGTATTGGTTACCACTATTTCCGAATAATACTTTAAGACAAATTTATAATTAAGTTCCTAGCTTAACCAAATGAACAAATTTTTAAAGATGCATAGTGGTCCTTCTAACTAGTCATTTGCTGAAGGATACTTGAACATCCCCTCCCCCCCGGCCCCCCTTTCAATGTTTTTTCTCTAACTATGCACCGTTTCCATATCTCCGCAACTGTCTTTCCGATTTCAACGCGAGTAATTCCAAACATTATAATTAACTTAATAGCCACCCATTATAACATGAAAGCAAATTTATGAGTATTGGTTACCACTATTTCCGAATAATACTTTAAGACAAATTTATAATTAAGTTCCTAGCTTAACCAAATGAACAAATTTTTAAAGATGCATAGTGGTCCTTCTAACTAGTCATTTGCTGCAGGATACTTGAACATCCCCTCCCCCCGGCCCCCCTTCCAATGTTTTTTCTCTAACAATGCACCGTTTCCATATCTCCGCAACTATCTTTCCGATTTCAGCGCAAGTGATTCCAAACATTATAATTAACTTAGTAGTCACCCTTTATAACGTTAAACTAAATTTATGAGTAGCGGAAACCACTATTTCTGAATAATAGTTTAAGCAAATTTTGTAATTAAGTTCCTAGCTTAACCAAACGAACGAATTTTTAAAGATGCACAGTGGTCCTCCTAATTAGTCATTTGCTGAAGGGTTCTTGAACATCCCCTCCCCCCTGGCCCCTCCTTCAAGGTTTTTTCTCTAACTATGCCCCGTTTCCATATCTCCGCAACTATCTTTCCGATTTCAATGCGAGTAATTTCAAACATTATAATTAACTTAATAGTCAACCACTATAACATGAAAGCAAATTTATGTGTATTGGTTACCACTATTTCCGAATAATACTTTAAGGCAAATTTATAATTAAGTTCCTAGCTTAACCAAATGAACAAATTTTTAAAGATGCATATTGGTCCTTCTAACTAGTCATTTGCTGAAGGATACTTGAACATCCCCTCCCCCCGGCCCCCCTTTCAATGTTTTTTCTCTAACTATGCACCGTTTCCATATCTCCGCAACTATCTTTCCTATTTCAACGCGAGTAATTCCAAACATTATAATTAACTTAATAGTCACCCATTATAACATGAAAGAATATTTATGAGTATTGGTTACCACTATTTCCGAATAATACTTTAAGACAAATTTATAATTAAGTTCCTAGCTTAACCAAATGAACAAATTTTTAAAGATGCATAGTGGTCCTTCTAACTAGTCATTTGCTGAAGGATACTTGAACATCCCCTCCCTCCCGGCCCACCTTTCAATGTTTTTTCTCTAACTATTCACCGTTTCCATATCTCCGCAACTATCTTTCCGATTTCAACGCGAGTAATTCCAAACATTATAATTAACTTATTAGTCACCCATTATAACATGAAAGCAAATTTATGAGTATTGGTTACCACTATTTCCGAATAATACTTTAAGACAAATTTATAATTAAGTTCCTAGCTTAACCAAATGAACAAATTTTTAAAGATGCATAGTGGTCCTTCTAACTAGTCATTTGCTGAAGGATACTTGAACATCCCCTCCCCCCGGCCCCCCTTTCAATGTTTTTTCTCTAACAATGCACCGTTTCCATATCTCCCCAACTATCTTTCCGATTTCAACGCAAGTGATTCCAAACATTATAATTAACTTAGTAGTCACCCTTTATAACGTTAAACTAAATTTATGAGTAGCGGAAACCACTATTTCTGAATAATAGTTTAAGCAAATTTTGTAATTAATTTCCTAGCTTAACCAAACGAACGAATTTTTAAAGATGCATAGTGGTCCTCCTAATTAGTCATTTGCTGAAGGGTTCTTGAACATCCCCTCCCTCCTGGCCCCTCCTTCAAGGTTTTTTCTCTAACTATGCCCCGTTTCCATATCTCCGCAACTATCTTTCCGATTTCAATGCGAGTAATTTCAAACATTATAATTAACTTAATAGTCAACCACTATAACATGAAAGCAAATTTATGAGTATTGGTTACCACTATTTCCGAATAATACTTTAAGACAAATTTATAATTAAGTTCCTAACTTAACCAAATGAACAAATTTTTAAAGATGCATAGTGGTCCTTCTAACTTGTCATTTGCTGAAGGATACTTGAACATCCCCTCTCCCCCGGCCCCCCTTTCAATGTTTTTTCTCTAACTATGCACCGTTTCCATATCTCCGCAACTATCTTTCCGATTTCAACGCGAGTAATTCCAAACATTATAATTAACTTAATAGTCAACCACTATAACATGAAAGCAAATTTATGAGTATTGGTTACCACTATTTCCGAATAATACTTTAAGACAAATTTATAATTAAGTTCCTAACTTAACCAAATGAACAAATTTTTAAAGATGCATAGTGGTCCTTCTAACTAGTCATTTGCTGAAGGATACTTGAACATCCCCTCCCCCCGGCCCCCCCCCCTTTCAATGTTTTTTCTCTAACAATGCCCCGTTTCCATATCTCCGCAACTATCTTTCCGATTTCAACGCAAGTGATTCCAAACATTATAATTAACTTAATAGTCACCCATTATAACATGAAAGTAAATTTATGAGTATTGGTTACCGCTATTTCCGAATAATACTTTAAGCCAAATTTATAATTAAGTTCCTAGGTTAGCAAAATGAACAAATTTTTAAAGATGCATAGTGGTCCTTCTAACTAGTCATTTTCTGAAGGATGCTTGAACATCCGCCCCCCGGCCCCCCTTTCAAGGTTTTTCTCTAACTATGCACCGTTTCCATATCTCCGCAACTATCTTTCCGATTTCAACGCAAGTGATTCCAAACATTATAATTAACTTAATAGTCACCTTCTATAACATTAAAGTAAATTTATAAGTATCGGTTACCACTATTTCCGAATAATAGTTTAAGCCTAATTTATAATTAAGTACCTAGCTTAACCAAACGAACGAATTTTTAAAGATGCATAGTGGTCCTCCTAATTAGTCATTTGCTGAAGGGTTCTTGAACATCCCCTCCCCCCTGGCCCCTCCTTCAAGGTTTTTTTCTCTAACTATGCCCCGTTTCCATATCTCCGCAACTATCTTTCCGATTTCAACGCGAGTAATTCCAAACATTATAATTAACTTAATAGTCACCCTTTATAACATTAAAGTAAATTTATAAGTATCGGTTACCACTATTTCCGAATAATAGTTTAAGCCAAATTTATAATTAAGTTCCTAGCTTAACCATACGAACGAATTTTTAAAGATGTATAGTGGTCCTTCTAATTAGACATTTGCTGAAGGGTTCTTGAACATCCCCTCCCACTTGGCTCCTCCTTCAAGGTTTTTTCTCTAACTATGCCCCGTTTCCATATCTCCGCAACTATCTTTCCGATTTCAATGCGAGTAATTTCAAACATTATAATTAACTTAATAGTCAACCACTATAACATGAAAGCAAATTTATGTGTATTGGTTACCACTATTTCCGAATAATACTTTAAGGCAAATTTATAATTAAGTTCCTAGCTTAACCAAATGAACAAATTTTTAAAGATGCATATTGGTCCTTCTAACTAGTCATTTGCTGAAGGATACTTGAACATCCCCTCCCCCCCGGCCCCCCTTTCAATGTTTTTTCTCTAACTATGCACCGTTTCCATATCTCCGCAACTATCTTTCCTATTTCAACGCGAGTAATTCCAAACATTATAATTAACTTAATAGTCACCCATTATAACATGAAAGCAAATTTATGAGTATTGGTTACCACTATTTCCGAATAATACTTTAAGACAAATTTATAATTAAGTTCCTAGCTTAACCAAATGAACAAATTTTTAAAGATGCATAGTGGTCCTTCTAACTAGTCATTTGCTGAAGGATACTTGAACATCCCCTCCCCCCGTCCCCCCTTTCAATGTTTTTTCTCTAACAATGCACCGTTTCCATATCTCCGCAACTATCTTTCCGATTTCAACGCAAGTGATTCCAAACATTATAATTAACTTAGTAGTCACCCTTTATAACGTTAAACTAAATTTATGAGTAGCGGAAACCACTATTTCTGAATAATAGTTTAAGCAAATTTTGTAATTAAGTTCCTAGCTTAACCAAACGAACGAATTTTTAAAGATGCATAGTGGTCCTCCTAATTAGTCATTTGCTGAAGGGTTCTTGAACATCCCCTCCCTCCTGGCCCCTCCTTCAAGGTTTTTTCTCTAACTATGCCCCGTTTCCATATCTCCGCAACTATCTTTCCGATTTCAATGCGAGTAATTTCAAACATTATAATTAACTTAATAGTCAACCACTATAACATGAAAGCAAATTTATGAGTATTGGTTACCACTATTTCCGAATAATACTTTAAGAAAAATTTATAATTAAGTTCCTAACTTAACCAAATGAACAAATTTTTAAAGATGCATAGTGGTCCTTCTAACTAGTCATTTGCTGAAGGATACTTGAACATCCCCTCTCCCCCGGCCCCCCTTTCAATGTTTTTTCTCTAACTATGCACCGTTTCCATATCTCCGCAACTATCTTTCCGATTTCAACGCGAGTAATTCCAAACATTATAATTAACTTAATAGTCACCCATTATAACATGAAAGCAAATTTATGAGTATTGGTTACCACTATTTCCGAATAATACTTTAAGACAAATTTATAATTAATTTCCTAGCTTAACCAAATGAACAAATTTTTAAAGATGCATAGTGGTCCTTCTAACTAGTCATTTGCTGAAGGATACTTGAACATCCCCTCCCCCCGGCCCCCCCCTTTCAATGTTTTTTCTCTAACAATGCCCCGTTTCCATATCTCCGCAACTATCTTTCCGATTTCAACGCGAGTAATTCCAAACATTATAATTAACTTAATAGTCACCCTTTATAACATTAAAGTAAATTTATAAGTATCGGTTACCACTATTTCCGAATAATAGTTTAAGCCAAATTTATAATTAAGTTCCTAGCTTAACCATACGAACGAATTTTTAAAGTTGTATAGTGGTCCTTCTAATTAGACATTTGCTGAAGGGTTCTTGAACATCCCCTCCCACTTGGCTCCTCCTTCAAGGTTTTTTCTCTAACTATGCCCCGTTTCCATATCTCCGCAACTATCTTTCCGATTTCAATGCGAGTAATTTCAAACATTATAATTAACTTAATAGTCAACCACTATAACATGAAAGCAAATTTATGTGTATTGGTTACCACTATTTCCGAATAATACTTTAAGGCAAATTTATAATTAAGTTCCTAGCTTAACCAAATGAACAAATTTTTAAAGATGCATATTGGTCCTTCTAACTAGTCATTTGCTGAAGGATACTTGAACATCCCCTCCCCCCCGGCCCCCCTTTCAATGTTTTTTCTCTAACTATGCACCGTTTCCATATCTCCGCAACTATCTTTCCTATTTCAACGCGAGTAATTCCAAACATTATAATTAACTTAATAGTCACCCATTATAACATGAAAGCAAATTTATGAGTATTGGTTACCACTATTTCCGAATAATACTTTAAGACAAATTTATAATTAAGTTCCTAGCTTAACCAAATGAACAAATTTTTAAAGATGCATAGTGGTCCTTCTAACTAGTCATTTCCTGAAGGATACTTGAACATCCCCTCCCCCCGTCCCCCCTTTCAATGTTTTTTCTCTAACAATGCACCGTTTCCATATCTCCGCAACTATCTTTCCGATTTCAACGCAAGTGATTCCAAACATTATAATTAACTTAGTAGTCACCCTTTATAACGTTAAACTAAATTTATGAGTAGCGGAAACCACTATTTCTGAATAATAGTTTAAGCAAATTTTGTAATTAAGTTCCTAGCTTAACCAAACGAACGAATTTTTAAAGATGCATAGTGGTCCTCCTAATTAGTCATTTGCTGAAGGGTTCTTGAACATCCCCTCCCTCCTGGCCCCTCCTTCAAGGTTTTTTCTCTAACTATGCCCCGTTTCCATATCTCCGCAACTATCTTTCCGATTTCAATGCGAGTAATTTCAAACATTATAATTAACTTAATAGTCAACCACTATAACATGAAAGCAAATTTATGAGTATTGGTTACCACTATTTCCGAATAATACTTTAAGAAAAATTTATAATTAAGTTCCTAACTTAACCAAATGAACAAATTTTTAAAGATGCATAGTGGTCCTTCTAACTAGTCATTTGCTGAAGGATACTTGAACATCCCCTCTCCCCCGGCCCCCCTTTCAATGTTTTTTCTCTAACTATGCACCGTTTCCATATCTCCGCAACTATCTTTCCGATTTCAACGCGAGTAATTCCAAACATTATAATTAACTTAATAGTCACCCATTATAACATGAAAGCAAATTTATGAGTATTGGTTACCACTATTTCCGAATAATACTTTAAGACAAATTTATAATTAATTTCCTAGCTTAACCAAATGAACAAATTTTTAAAGATGCATAGTGGTCCTTCTAACTAGTCATTTGCTGAAGGATACTTGAACATCCCCTCCCCCCGGCCCCCCCCTTTCAATGTTTTTTCTCTAACAATGCCCCGTTTCCATATCTCCGCAACTATCTTTCCGATTTCAACGCGAGTAATTCCAAACATTATAATTAACTTAATAGTCACCCTTTATAACATTAAAGTAAATTTATAAGTATCGGTTACCACTATTTCCGAATAATAGTTTAAGCCAAATTTATAATTAAGTTCCTAGCTTAACCATACGAACGAATTTTTAAAGATGTATAGTGGTCCTTCTAATTATACATTTGCTGAAGGGTTCTTGAACATCCCCTCCCACTTGGCTCCTCCTTCAAGGTTTTTTCTCTAACTATGCCCCGTTTCCATATCTCCGCAACTATCTTTCCGATTTCAATGCGAGTAATTTCAAACATTATAATTAACTTAATAGTCAACCACTATAACATGAAAGCAAATTTATGTGTATTGGTTACCACTATTTCCGAATAATACTTTAAGGCAAATTTATAATTAAGTTCCTAGCTTAACCAAATGAACAAATTTTTAAAGATGCATATTGGTCCTTCTAACTAGTCATTTGCTGAAGGATACTTGAACATCCCCTCCCCCCCGGCCCCCCTTTCAATGTTTTTTCTCTAACTATGCACCGTTTCCATATCTCCGCAACTATCTTTCCTATTTCAACGCGAGTAATTCCAAACATTATAATTAACTTAATAGTCACCCATTATAACATGAAAGCAAATTTATGAGTATTGGTTACCACTATTTCCGAATAATACTTTAAGACAAATTTATAATTAAGTTCCTAGCTTAACCAAATGAACAAATTTTTAAAGATGCATAGTGGTCCTTCTAACTAGTCATTTGCTGAAGGATACTTGAACATCCCCTCCCTCCCGGCCCACCTTTCAATGTTTTTTCTCTAACTATTCACCGTTTCCATATCTCCGCAACTATCTTTCCGATTTCAACGCGAGTAATTCCAAACATTATAATTAACTTATTAGTCACCCATTATAACATGAAAGCAAATTTATGAGTATTGGTTACCACTATTTCCGAATAATACTTTAAGACAAATTTATAATTAAGTTCCTAGCTTAACCAAATGAACAAATTTTTAAAGATGCATAGTGGTCCTTCTAACTAGTCATTTGCTGAAGGATACTTGAACATCCCCTCCCCCCGGCCCCCCTTTCAATGTTTTTTCTCTAACAATGCACCGTTTCCATATCTCCCCAACTATCTTTCCGATTTCAACGCAAGTGATTCCAAACATTATAATTAACTTAGTAGTCACCCTTTATAACGTTAAACTAAATTTATGAGTAGCGGAAACCACTATTTCTGAATAATAGTTTAAGCAAATTTTGTAATTAATTTCCTAGCTTAACCAAACGAACGAATTTTTAAAGATGCATAGTGGTCCTCCTAATTAGTCATTTGCTGAAGGGTTCTTGAACATCCCCTCCCTCCTGGCCCCTCCTTCAAGGTTTTTTCTCTAACTATGCCCCGTTTCCATATCTCCGCAACTATCTTTCCGATTTCAATGCGAGTAATTTCAAACATTATAATTAACTTAATAGTCAACCACTATAACATGAAAGCAAATTTATGAGTATTGGTTACCACTATTTCCGAATAATACTTTAAGACAAATTTATAATTAAGTTCCTAACTTAACCAAATGAACAAATTTTTAAAGATGCATAGTGGTCCTTCTAACTTGTCATTTGCTGAAGGATACTTGAACATCCCCTCTCCCCCGGCCCCCCTTTCAATGTTTTTTCTCTAACTATGCACCGTTTCCATATCTCCGCAACTATCTTTCCGATTTCAACGCGAGTAATTCCAAACATTATAATTAACTTAATAGTCAACCACTATAACATGAAAGCAAATTTATGAGTATTGGTTACCACTATTTCCGAATAATACTTTAAGACAAATTTATAATTAAGTTCCTAACTTAACCAAATGAACAAATTTTTAAAGATGCATAGTGGTCCTTCTAACTAGTCATTTGCTGAAGGATACTTGAACATCCCCTCCCCCCGGCCCCCCCCCCTTTCAATGTTTTTTCTCTAACAATGCCCCGTTTCCATATCTCCGCAACTATCTTTCCGATTTCAACGCAAGTGATTCCAAACATTATAATTAACTTAATAGTCACCCATTATAACATGAAAGTAAATTTATGAGTATTGGTTACCGCTATTTCCGAATAATACTTTAAGCCAAATTTATAATTAAGTTCCTAGGTTAACAAAATGAACAAATTTTTAAAGATGCATAGTGATCCTTCTAACTAGTCATTTTCTGAAGGATGCTTGAACATCCGCCCCCCGGCCCCCCTTTCAAGGTTTTTCTCTAACTATGCACCGTTTCCATATCTCCGCAACTATCTTTCCGATTTCAACGCAAGTGATTCCAAACATTATAATTAACTTAATAGTCACCCTTTATAACATTAAAGTAAATTTATAAGTATCGGTTACCACTATTTCCGAATAATAGTTTAAGCCAAATTTATAATTAAGTTCCTAGCTTAACCATACGAACGAATTTTTAAAGATGTATAGTGGTCCTTCTAATTAGACATTTGCTGAAGGGTTCTTGAACATCCCCTCCCACTTGGCTCCTCCTTCAAGGTTTTTTCTCTAACTATGCCCCGTTTCCATATCTCCGCAACTATCTTTCCGATTTCAATGCGAGTAATTTCAAACATTATAATTAACTTAATAGTCAACCACTATAACATGAAAGCAAATTTATGTGTATTGGTTACCACTATTTCCGAATAATACTTTAAGGCAAATTTATAATTAAGTTCCTAGCTTAACCAAATGAACAAATTTTTAAAGATGCATATTGGTCCTTCTAACTAGTCATTTGCTGAAGGATACTTGAACATCCCCTCCCCCCCGGCCCCCCTTTCAATGTTTTTTCTCTAACTATGCACCGTTTCCATATCTCCGCAACTATCTTTCCTATTTCAACGCGAGTAATTCCAAACATTATAATTAACTTAATAGTCACCCATTATAACATGAAAGCAAATTTATGAGTATTGGTTACCACTATTTCCGAATAATACTTTAAGACAAATTTATAATTAAGTTCCTAGCTTAACCAAATGAACAAATTTTTAAAGATGCATAGTGGTCCTTCTAACTAGTCATTTGCTGAAGGATACTTGAACATCCCCTCCCCCCGTCCCCCCTTTCAATGTTTTTTCTCTAACAATGCACCGTTTCCATATCTCCGCAACTATCTTTCCGATTTCAACGCAAGTGATTCCAAACATTATAATTAACTTAGTAGTCACCCTTTATAACGTTAAACTAAATTTATGAGTAGCGGAAACCACTATTTCTGAATAATAGTTTAAGCAAATTTTGTAATTAAGTTCCTAGCTTAACCAAACGAACGAATTTTTAAAGATGCATAGTGGTCCTCCTAATTAGTCATTTGCTGAAGGGTTCTTGAACATCCCCTCCCTCCTGGCCCCTCCTTCAAGGTTTTTTCTCTAACTATGCCCCGTTTCCATATCTCCGCAACTATCTTTCCGATTTCAATGCGAGTAATTTCAAACATTATAATTAACTTAATAGTCAACCACTATAACATGAAAGCAAATTTATGAGTATTGGTTACCACTATTTCCGAATAATACTTTAAGAAAAATTTATAATTAAGTTCCTAACTTAACCAAATGAACAAATTTTTAAAGATGCATAGTGGTCCTTCTAACTAGTCATTTGCTGAAGGATACTTGAACATCCCCTCTCCCCCGGCCCCCCTTTCAATGTTTTTTCTCTAACTATGCACCGTTTCCATATCTCCGCAACTATCTTTCCGATTTCAACGCGAGTAATTCCAAACATTATAATTAACTTAATAGTCACCCATTATAACATGAAAGCAAATTTATGAGTATTGGTTACCACTATTTCCGAATAATACTTTAAGACAAATTTATAATTAATTTCCTAGCTTAACCAAATGAACAAATTTTTAAAGATGCATAGTGGTCCTTCTAACTAGTCATTTGCTGAAGGATACTTGAACATCCCCTCCCCCCGGCCCCCCCCTTTCAATGTTTTTTCTCTAACAATGCCCCGTTTCCATATCTCCGCAACTATCTTTCCGATTTCAACGCGAGTAATTCCAAACATTATAATTAACTTAATAGTCACCCTTTATAACATTAAAGTAAATTTATAAGTATCGGTTACCACTATTTCCGAATAATAGTTTAAGCCAAATTTATAATTAAGTTCCTAGCTTAACCATACGAACGAATTTTTAAAGATGTATAGTGGTCCTTCTAATTAGACATTTGCTGAAGGGTTCTTGAACATCCCCTCCCACTTGGCTCCTCCTTCAAGGTTTTTTCTCTAACTATGCCCCGTTTCCATATCTCCGCAACTATCTTTCCGATTTCAATGCGAGTAATTTCAAACATTATAATTAACTTAATAGTCAACCACTATAACATGAAAGCAAATTTATGTGTATTGGTTACCACTATTTCCGAATAATACTTTAAGGCAAATTTATAATTAAGTTCCTAGCTTAACCAAATGAACAAATTTTTAAAGATGCATATTGGTCCTTCTAACTAGTCATTTGCTGAAGGATACTTGAACATCCCCTCCCCCCCGGCCCCCCTTTCAATGTTTTTTCTCTAACTATGCACCGTTTCCATATCTCCGCAACTATCTTTCCTATTTCAACGCGAGTAATTCCAAACATTATAATTAACTTAATAGTCACCCATTATAACATGAAAGCAAATTTATGAGTATTGGTTACCACTATTTCCGAATAATACTTTAAGACAAATTTATAATTAAGTTCCTAGCTTAACCAAATGAACAAATTTTTAAAGATGCATAGTGGTCCTTCTAACTAGTCATTTGCTGAAGGATACTTGAACATCCCCTCCCCCCGTCCCCCCTTTCAATGTTTTTTCTCTAACAATGCACCGTTTCCATATCTCCGCAACTATCTTTCCGATTTCAACGCAAGTGATTCCAAACATTATAATTAACTTAGTAGTCACCCTTTATAACGTTAAACTAAATTTATGAGTAGCGGAAACCACTATTTCTGAATAATAGTTTAAGCAAATTTTGTAATTAAGTTCCTAGCTTAACCAAACGAACGAATTTTTAAAGATGCATAGTGGTCCTCCTAATTAGTCATTTGCTGAAGGGTTCTTGAACATCCCCTCCCTCCTGGCCCCTCCTTCAAGGTTTTTTCTCTAACTATGCCCCGTTTCCATATCTCCGCAACTATCTTTCCGATTTCAATGCGAGTAATTTCAAACATTATAATTAACTTAATAGTCAACCACTATAACATGAAAGCAAATTTATGAGTATTGGTTACCACTATTTCCGAATAATACTTTAAGAAAAATTTATAATTAAGTTCCTAACTTAACCAAATGAACAAATTTTTAAAGATGCATAGTGGTCCTTCTAACTAGTCATTTGCTGAAGGATACTTGAACATCCCCTCTCCCCCGGCCCCCCTTTCAATGTTTTTTCTCTAACTATGCACCGTTTCCATATCTCCGCAACTATCTTTCCGATTTCAACGCGAGTAATTCCAAACATTATAATTAACTTAATAGTCACCCATTATAACATGAAAGCAAATTTATGAGTATTGGTTACCACTATTTCCGAATAATACTTTAAGACAAATTTATAATTAATTTCCTAGCTTAACCAAATGAACAAATTTTTAAAGATGCATAGTGGTCCTTCTAACTAGTCATTTGCTGAAGGATACTTGAACATCCCCTCCCCCCGCCCCCCCCCTTTCAATGTTTTTTCTCTAACAATGCCCCGTTTCCATATCTCCGCAACTATCTTTCCGATTTCAACGCAAGTGATTCCAAACATTATAATTAACTTAATAGTCACCCTTTATAACATTAAAGTAAATTTATAAGTATCGGTTACCACTATTTCCGAATAATAGTTTAAGCCAAATTTATAATTAAGTTCCTAGCTTAACCATACGAACGAATTTTTAAAGATGTATAGTGGTCCTTCTAATTAGACATTTGCTGAAGGGTTCTTGAACATCCCCTCCCACTTGGCTCCTCCTTCAAGGTTTTTTCTCTAACTATGCCCCGTTTCCATATCTCCGCAACTATCTTTCCGATTTCAATGCGAGTAATTTCAAACATTATAATTAACTTAATAGTCAACCACTATAACATGAAAGCAAATTTATGTGTATTGGTTACCACTATTTCCGAATAATACTTTAAGGCAAATTTATAATTAAGTTCCTAGCTTAACCAAATGAACAAATTTTTAAAGATGCATATTGGTCCTTCTAACTAGTCATTTGCTGAAGGATACTTGAACATCCCCTCCCCCCCGGCCCCCCTTTCAATGTTTTTTCTCTAACTATGCACCGTTTCCATATCTCCGCAACTATCTTTCCTATTTCAACGCGAGTAATTCCAAACATTATAATTAACTTAATAGTCACCCATTATAACATGAAAGCAAATTTATGAGTATTGGTTACCACTATTTCCGAATAATACTTTAAGACAAATTTATAATTAAGTTCCTAGCTTAACCAAATGAACAAATTTTTAAAGATGCATAGTGGTCCTTCTAACTAGTCATTTGCTGAAGGATACTTGAACATCCCCTCCCCCCGTCCCCCCTTTCAATGTTTTTTCTCTAACAATGCACCGTTTCCATATCTCCGCAACTATCTTTCCGATTTCAACGCAAGTGATTCCAAACATTATAATTAACTTAGTAGTCACCCTTTATAACGTTAAACTAAATTTATGAGTAGCGGAAACCACTATTTCTGAATAATAGTTTAAGCAAATTTTGTAATTAAGTTCCTAGCTTAACCAAACGAACGAATTTTTAAAGATGCATAGTGGTCCTCCTAATTAGTCATTTGCTGAAGGGTTCTTGAACATCCCCTCCCTCCTGGCCCCTCCTTCAAGGTTTTTTCTCTAACTATGCCCCGTTTCCATATCTCCGCAACTATCTTTCCGATTTCAATGCGAGTAATTTCAAACATTATAATTAACTTAATAGTCAACCACTATAACATGAAAGCAAATTTATGAGTATTGGTTACCACTATTTCCGAATAATACTTTAAGAAAAATTTATAATTAAGTTCCTAACTTAACCAAATGAACAAATTTTTAAAGATGCATAGTGGTCCTTCTAACTAGTCATTTGCTGAAGGATACTTGAACATCCCCTCTCCCCCGGCCCCCCTTTCAATGTTTTTTCTCTAACTATGCACCGTTTCCATATCTCCGCAACTATCTTTCCGATTTCAACGCGAGTAATTCCAAACATTATAATTAACTTAATAGTCACCCATTATAACATGAAAGCAAATTTATGAGTATTGGTTACCACTATTTCCGAATAATACTTTAAGACAAATTTATAATTAATTTCCTAGCTTAACCAAATGAACAAATTTTTAAAGATGCATAGTGGTCCTTCTAACTAGTCATTTGCTGAAGGATACTTGAACATCCCCTCCCCCCGGCCCCCCCCTTTCAATGTTTTTTCTCTAACAATGCCCCGTTTCCATATCTCCGCAACTATCTTTCCGATTTCAACGCGAGTAATTCCAAACATTATAATTAACTTAATAGTCACCCTTTATAACATTAAAGTAAATTTATAAGTATCGGTTACCACTATTTCCGAATAATAGTTTAAGCCAAATTTATAATTAAGTTCCTAGCTTAACCATACGAACGAATTTTTAAAGATGTATAGTGGTCCTTCTAATTAGACATTTGCTGAAGGGTTCTTGAACATCCCCTCCCACTTGGCTCCTCCTTCAAGGTTTTTTCTCTAACTATGCCCCGTTTCCATATCTCCGCAACTATCTTTCCGATTTCAATGCGAGTAATTTCAAACATTATAATTAACTTAATAGTCAACCACTATAACATGAAAGCAAATTTATGTGTATTGGTTACCACTATTTCCGAATAATACTTTAAGGCAAATTTATAATTAAGTTCCTAGCTTAACCAAATGAACAAATTTTTAAAGATGCATATTGGTCCTTCTAACTAGTCATTTGCTGAAGGATACTTGAACATCCCCTCCCCCCCGGCCCCCCTTTCAATGTTTTTTCTCTAACTATGCACCGTTTCCATATCTCCGCAACTATCTTTCCTATTTCAACGCGAGTAATTCCAAACATTATAATTAACTTAATAGTCACCCATTATAACATGAAAGCAAATTTATGAGTATTGGTTACCACTATTTCCGAATAATACTTTAAGACAAATTTATAATTAAGTTCCTAGCTTAACCAAATGAACAAATTTTTAAAGATGCATAGTGGTCCTTCTAACTAGTCATTTGCTGAAGGATACTTGAACATCCCCTCCCCCCGTCCCCCCTTTCAATGTTTTTTCTCTAACAATGCACCGTTTCCATATCTCCGCAACTATCTTTCCGATTTCAACGCAAGTGATTCCAAACATTATAATTAACTTAGTAGTCACCCTTTATAACGTTAAACTAAATTTATGAGTAGCGGAAACCACTATTTCTGAATAATAGTTTAAGCAAATTTTGTAATTAAGTTCCTAGCTTAACCAAACGAACGAATTTTTAAAGATGCATAGTGGTCCTCCTAATTAGTCATTTGCTGAAGGGTTCTTGAACATCCCCTCCCTCCTGGCCCCTCCTTCAAGGTTTTTTCTCTAACTATGCCCCGTTTCCATATCTCCGCAACTATCTTTCCGATTTCAATGCGAGTAATTTCAAACATTATAATTAACTTAATAGTCAACCACTATAACATGAAAGCAAATTTATGAGTATTGGTTACCACTATTTCCGAATAATACTTTAAGAAAAATTTATAATTAAGTTCCTAACTTAACCAAATGAACAAATTTTTAAAGATGCATAGTGGTCCTTCTAACTAGTCATTTGCTGAAGGATACTTGAACATCCCCTCTCCCCCGGCCCCCCTTTCAATGTTTTTTCTCTAACTATGCACCGTTTCCATATCTCCGCAACTATCTTTCCGATTTCAACGCGAGTAATTCCAAACATTATAATTAACTTAATAGTCACCCATTATAACATGAAAGCAAATTTATGAGTATTGGTTACCACTATTTCCGAATAATACTTTAAGACAAATTTATAATTAATTTCCTAGCTTAACCAAATGAACAAATTTTTAAAGATGCATAGTGGTCCTTCTAACTAGTCATTTGCTGAAGGATACTTGAACATCCCCTCCCCCCGCCCCCCCCCTTTCAATGTTTTTTCTCTAACAATGCCCCGTTTCCATATCTCCGCAACTATCTTTCCGATTTCAACGCGAGTAATTCCAAACATTATAATTAACTTAATAGTCACCCTTTATAACATTAAAGTAAATTTATAAGTATCGGTTACCACTATTTCCGAATAATAGTTTAAGCCAAATTTATAATTAAGTTCCTAGCTTAACCATACGAACGAATTTTTAAAGATGTATAGTGGTCCTTCTAATTAGACATTTGCTGAAGGGTTCTTGAACATCCCCTCCCACTTGGCTCCTCCTTCAAGGTTTTTTCTCTAACTATGCCCCGTTTCCATATCTCCGCAACTATCTTTCCGATTTCAATGCGAGTAATTTCAAACATTATAATTAACTTAATAGTCAACCACTATAACATGAAAGCAAATTTATGTGTATTGGTTACCACTATTTCCGAATAATACTTTAAGGCAAATTTATAATTAAGTTCCTAGCTTAACCAAATGAACAAATTTTTAAAGATGCATATTGGTCCTTCTAACTAGTCATTTGCTGAAGGATACTTGAACATCCCCTCCCCCCCGGCCCCCCTTTCAATGTTTTTTCTCTAACTATGCACCGTTTCCATATCTCCGCAACTATCTTTCCTATTTCAACGCGAGTAATTCCAAACATTATAATTAACTTAATAGTCACCCATTATAACATGAAAGCAAATTTATGAGTATTGGTTACCACTATTTCCGAATAATACTTTAAGACAAATTTATAATTAAGTTCCTAGCTTAACCAAATGAACAAATTTTTAAAGATGCATAGTGGTCCTTCTAACTAGTCATTTGCTGAAGGATACTTGAACATCCCCTCCCCCCGTCCCCCCTTTCAATGTTTTTTCTCTAACAATGCACCGTTTCCATATCTCCGCAACTATCTTTCCGATTTCAACGCAAGTGATTCCAAACATTATAATTAACTTAGTAGTCACCCTTTATAACGTTAAACTAAATTTATGAGTAGCGGAAACCACTATTTCTGAATAATAGTTTAAGCAAATTTTGTAATTAAGTTCCTAGCTTAACCAAACGAACGAATTTTTAAAGATGCATAGTGGTCCTCCTAATTAGTCATTTGCTGAAGGGTTCTTGAACATCCCCTCCCTCCTGGCCCCTCCTTCAAGGTTTTTTCTCTAACTATGCCCCGTTTCCATATCTCCGCAACTATCTTTCCGATTTCAATGCGAGTAATTTCAAACATTATAATTAACTTAATAGTCAACCACTATAACATGAAAGCAAATTTATGAGTATTGGTTACCACTATTTCCGAATAATACTTTAAGAAAAATTTATAATTAAGTTCCTAACTTAACCAAATGAACAAATTTTTAAAGATGCATAGTGGTCCTTCTAACTAGTCATTTGCTGAAGGATACTTGAACATCCCCTCTCCCCCGGCCCCCCTTTCAATGTTTTTTCTCTAACTATGCACCGTTTCCATATCTCCGCAACTATCTTTCCGATTTCAACGCAAGTGATTCCAAACATTATAATTAACTTAATAGTCACCTTCTATAACATTAAAGTAAATTTATAAGTATCGGTTACCACTATTTCCGAATAATAGTTTAAGCCAAATTTATAATTAAGTTCCTAGCTTAACCATACGAACGAATTTTTAAAGATGCATAGTAGTCCTTCTAACTAGTCATTTTCTGAAGGATGCTTGAACATCCGCCCCCCGGCCCCCCTTTCAAGGTTTTTCTCTAACTATGCACCGTTTCCATATCTCCGCAACTATCTTTCCGATTTCAACGCGAGTAATTCCAAACATTATAATTAACTTAATAGTCACCCTTTATAACATTAAAGTAAATTTATAAGTATCGGTTACCACTATTTCCGAATAATAGTTTAAGCCAAATTTATAATTAAGTTCCTAGCTTAACCATACGAACGAATTTTTAAAGATGTATAGTGGTCCTTCTAATTAGACATTTGCTGAAGGGTTCTTGAACATCCCCTCCCACTTGGCTCCTCCTTCAAGGTTTTTTCTCTAACTATGCCCCGTTTCCATATCTCCGCAACTATCTTTCCGATTTCAATGCGAGTAATTTCAAACATTATATCTAACTTAATAGTCACCCACTATAACATTAAAGTAAATTTATGAGTAGCGGTTGCCACTATTTCCGAATAACAGTTTAAGACAAATTTTTAATTAAGTTCCTAGCTTAACCAAATGAACAAATTTTTATAGATGCATAGTGATCCTCCTAATTAGCCATTTGCTAAAGGGCACTTGAACATCCCCTCCCCTTCGGCCCCTCCTTCAATGTTTTTATCTAACTATGCACCGCATCAATATCTCCGCAACTATCTTTCCGATTTCAACGCGAGTAATTCCAAACATTATAATTAACTTAATAGTCACCCTCTATAATATTAAAGTAAATTTATGAGTAGCGGAAACCACTATTTCTGAATAATAGACCGTGGCCAGAGTTTCGTTTTTTAAGAGTTTTAAGTTTATTACACGGGCTCGGGCAACGCTGGGCGGGTCAGCTAGTTATATTCTAAAAAAGAGTTTTGTAAATAAAGAGTGTTTAATTAAAGTGTGGTACAGTTCTTTTTTTTCTTTTTGTAAGCCTCGGGTTTAAAGCAAAATTTTTATTTCTTCACAAACTGAAAAATTAAACAAAAAAAAAACTTGCTATTTGAAAAACAAGGTTATATTCTAAGTTTCTTAAAATCTTTTTTACAATACTTTGAAATTCAGTTTGAAACGGAAGTGAGTTGTTATTGAAATGAATATAAAGAGAAATATTCTGTGTGATTCTTAAGCCTTTGCATGGTCCATATTAATAATATAAAGAAGCCGCGGGCTATTCCTAGTCTATCCTCACTTTTTATTTGACATTTCTTTCCAGAATTAACGGAAACAATTACCGTATGCGCACCGGCAAAACTGATCTGCGCCGGCAGACGCTATGAGGGGCGCCCGTCAGCGTCTCAACTACCGTACCCATGTCCTGAGGGACATATAACACACACCACTGGAGGTTACTCTCCGTATGCGTTACGGTCGGTCTGAGCACCGCCACCTGCGCATCACTCCGATTGAACCCATGTATTAACAACAAAGGTCGTTGCGTTACGCGGTAAATCCCATAATTAGAGGAGACCACCGCAAAAAAAATTGGGGACGGGCCGGAGGCCCCCAGCAGATTCGTCGCTGAGCACCCAGAATGGGTTTCGCTTTCCCATGAGGTTCGCTTCCCTATCGCTGACGTGGTTTGACGTGCTCCTATGAGCTACGACAATTTCAGTGTTTTTGGTGAATATTTATTAAATTTTTTTGAAGGACAGTGATTTAAACTAACATTTTCTATATTTAAATAGTATTTATTTTGATTTACTTGCACTAATTATTAATTAATTGGACTTATTTTCTTCTCGTGGTTGCTTTCGGCACGGCTTTTTTACAAGTCTGGTTTAGCTGTTTTGCATAATTTATTGCTTAACTTCTGCATTGTTAAGTTGTGTGTTTTTTTGTTGCGTTTGTTTAATGCTTTAGAGTGTACTGTGTAATAGAGTGCGTTGTCGTCGAGGGATAGTGTGTAGTTGGTCTTAGAGTGCTTTAGTGTTTTCACGTGACTTGTTTACGTGATAGTTTTTAATAAGGTAGGTCACGTGTGTTGTTAATTTAGAGTTCTTGCATTTAGAGTTTTGTGTTTTTGGTTACGTGTCAAGGGTATTTGGGGCCTTTCTGTTGTGGTGGTTACTTGGGTTAGGTCACATGTACAGTGAGTGGTTGTGAATTTGATTTGCAGGGTTTCACCGGTTTATTGGATCAGTCCCGTCGTTTAATCGGTTCGTTAGTAGTTTTGTTGGATTTGTGGTTGAGGTAGTTGTGGTGATTTTTTTGTTTTCAAACATCAGAAAGTTTATAAGCTACACAGTGTTCCATGATGAAATTTAAAGAGATAATGTCCTGAACTATTATGTAATGAATAATAAAAAAATCAGCTGCCGAAAACTGCCATATTACATTTCGTGCAGGTTTTCGCAACAACAAGTAGAAATATCACTTTTTTAGTCTCTTCAAAAATTCTGAAATTGTAAAAGAGTATTGCATGCGTTAGAAGATAATTTTATTGTGTGCGTTTCTGTGGTCTTCTGCCAAAGCTGAGTGCCAGCAGTTCTTTGTGTTAAGTTATTTCTCCGAAAATGGCAGCGTTTTTGTTTTATTGACATGTATTATTATATTCTAAAAAAGAGTTTAGTAAAAAAAGAAGGTTTAATTAAAGTGTGATACAGTTTCTCTTTTTTCTTTTTGTCGGGCTCGGGTTCAAAGCATAAATTTTATTTATTCACAAATTGAAAAATTAAACAAAAAAATTGCTATTTGGAAAACAAGGTTGTATTCTAAATTTCTTAAAATATTTTACAATCGTTTGAAAATCAGTTTGAAACGGAAGTGAGGTGTTATTGAAGATAATTTAAAGAGAAATATTCTGTGTGATTCTTAAGCCTTTGCATGCTCCATATTATTAATATAAAGAAGCTGCGTGCTATCCCTAGTCTATCCTCACTTTTTATTTGACATTTCTTTCCAGAATTAACGGAAAAAATTATCGTATGCGCACCGGCAAAACTGAGCTGCGCCGGCAGACGCCATGAGGGGCGCCCGTCAGCGTCTCAACTACCGTACCCATGTCCTGAGGGACATATAACACACGCGACCGGAGGCTGCTCTCCGTATGCGTTACGGTCGGTCGGAGCACCGCCATCTACGCATCACTCCGATTGAACCCATGTATTGACAACATAGGTATATGTGATACACGGTAGATCCCATAATTAGAGGAGACCACCGAGAAAAAATTGGGGACGGGCCGGAGTCCCCCAACAGCTTCGTCTCTGTGCACCCAGAATGTGTATCGCTTCCACATCGCTGACGTGGTTTGACGTGCTACTATGAGTGGAGGGATAGTGTGTATATGGTCTTGGAGTGCTTTAGTGTTTTCACGTGACTTGTTCACGCGATAGTTTTTAATTTGGTAGGTCACGTGTGTTGTGACTTTAGAGTTCTTGCATTTTGAGTGTTGTGTTTTTGGTTACGTATGAAGGATATTTGTGGCCTTTCTGTTGTGCTGGTCACTTGGGTGAGGTCACGTGTACAGTGAGTGGTTGTGTTGGAAGTGAATTTGATTTGCAGGGTGTCACCAGTTTATTGGATCAGTCCCGTCGTTTAATCGGTTGTTTAGTAGTTTTGTTGGATTTGTGGTTGAGGTAGCTTTGGTGGTTTTTACTGCCGGTGAAACTTATATAGATGGAGGAATTTGCTAATATAGTGGAGGGGGCTGCATTTATGGATTTTCCTAATGCGTTAATGAAGATTAATACCTTTATATATGAGTGGATTGAATTCCAGAGATCTGGTAGTGGAAGAATTGCAGCGGCTGTCATGACTATTCTGAAGAAGAGTATGGACTACTCGGCTCAGCGAGCAGTACATGCATTTAGGACTAACCTGGTAAACGAGACTAAGCTGCAGAACATGGAGGAAAACAGGAAGATACTTGAGGATTTGGCAGATCAAATTTCTAGGATGTCGACTGGAGATGCGGATGAGGTGAAACAGACAGAGATTCAGAGCAGCAGCGGACAGTACATAGGAAGGAAGATCATGCAGTAATATTAACGACAGCTAACGAACATGATGTGGAGGAAATAAGGAAGGAGGTAAAGACTACTTGTAAGGAATCGGCGAAAGATGTTAACATGGAATATATTATAGTTACTCAGAATGGAAGGGTTATTTTGAAATTAAAGACTAAGGCAGAGACAGAAAGGTTAAAGAATGTCCTTATGACGAGTGATGTAATTAAAGATAAATCTACTGTTAGTGTTCCAAGGAGACCACGAGAAAGAGTTCTTATATTGAGCGTGGATAAAGAGGTTGGAGAAAAGGAGATTAGGGATTCAGGGAACTGTTAAAAAGGCGGGAAGACATAACTGGCTCCTGGGTATGGACAAGAAAAGTAAAGAATTTTTGATGTCATTTAAACGAATTTGTATTGATTATGATCGCTACGGGGTAGTTGAGTTTGTGTTTATAACAAGATGTTTTAAGTGTCAGGTTTATGGACATATGGCAGGTTCTTGTAAGGGCAATTTGAAATGAGTGAAGTGTTCAAACGAACATAACGTAAAGGATTGTAAATAAAACAAAGAGGTTTGTAGTAACTGCTATTTTGAGTGTTCGGGAGTGGACGGAACGCATCGTGCTGATAGCCCGACTTCTCCAGATTTCCAGGCTTACAGGGATAAGATTCTTCCTAAGCTCTTATAAGGGCACCCTTAGTGCCCAGGGTGCTTCCGACTGTATTACTTTTGTTCAGATTTATCTTCACCATAGTAAAGATGCTACTGATACCTTGGTTAATTATGTCTTGGATAATAATGTTGATTTTGTTCTATGTCAGGATATTTACACTAACATTGGAATTGCCGTTGGAATTTTAAATGACTAGTTAATTACTTTCTCTGCTAACCTTACTGCTGCTATAATTAAAACTAATAATGATTTTTCCTACTCTTAGATCACTGGTCGTAAATAATACAGTATTTGTAAATTTAATGGTGGAAGGTTCAGTGATAAATATACAGGGTGTTTCACAAAGGACCCCTAGCTTTAAAAATCAATTACCCGGAAATGACGATAGATAGAAACATGAAACCAGTGGTATGTTTATTAAAAAAATCGTAAGAATCTCATACATAAATTTCAAAATTTCGTTAAAAATAGCACCGATAGATGGCTATGAGAGCATTAAGAATCCTTCTAAAGAGAGTTCAGAAGCATGAAAAGACTAGCTGTCGAAGATTTCACCATTGAAATCTGACCGCTATTAGCGTATAGTGAAAATAATTTCGAAAGTGATGTATACCGTGGAGGAACGTGTGTTTATTGTGTTGGAGTACCACCGATTAAATCAGAGTCTTACCGCCACAAGGAGAAGTTTTCAAACTCGATTTCAAGTCGCAAAAGGCCCAGATAAGAAAATAATTCGTGAGATTTTAAAAAAATTTCAACAGACAGGCAACGTGGCCGATGCGTTAGTCGGAAATGTGGGTCAGACCCACTCCGTCGTTACTCCTGAAAATTCAGACACTTGCTGCAGTTATTTAGCGTAATCCGAATAAATCTGTCCGCAGACTTGCAGTTGAATCCGGAATCAGCACGTACAGAATCCAGCACGTGCCATCCAGCACGTACAGAATCCTGCGGAAATCATTACACGTGTGTCCTTACAAGATTCAATGCCGGAACCCCATACCAGTTCAAGCTGAACGACAACGAGAGCATTTCGCTAACGAGATACTCGAGAAGATTAATTGTTCTGGTTTCGATGATGTCGGCCGAATAGGGTTTACGGATGAAGCCTTTTTTTATCTGGAGGGTGTCGTTAACAGACACAATTGGCGATTTTGGGGTACAGAAAATCCCCTTTTGACTGACGCACGACCACTCTTTAGCCAAAATCTTACTGTTTGGGCTGCAATCTGTCGCAAAGGCATTATTGGACCCTTTTTCTTGCGTGAAACGGTGACAACTGAGCGGTATATTGCGCTTTTGAAACAATTTGTCACCACTCAACAAGCGTTAGACGATCAACCAGTACACGGAGTGGTACATGCAAGATGGGATGCATCCGCATCGTGCACAAGACGTTTTTGACTTTCTGGACAAATACTTCGACGATGGAGTTATTGCGTTGAACTATTCGACAGTGAAGGGAAAAAGTATGGAGTGGCTTCCTTATTCACCCAACCCCACTCCCTGCGATTACTTTTTGTGGGGCACATTAAAGGACATATTTTACCGGAACAATCCTTTAACACTCGGCGAGCTCGAAGAGGCCATTTGTCAGACTTGTGTGTCGATTTCCGGTGACACACTACAGAGAGTCACTGACAATTTCATTCTGCGTTTGCGACATGTCTGTTATTGTAAAAGGTGCACATATTGAATTACTTTTAATGTGATACGCCTATTTATCGCAGCACCATCTATTCGCGCTATTTTAAACTAGATTTTGAGATTTATGTATAAGATTCTTACGATTTGTTTAATAAACATACCACTGGTTTCATGTTTCTATCTATCACCGTTTCCGGGTTACTGATTTTTAAATTTAGGGGTCCTTTGTGAAACACCCTGTAGCTTCGCAATATTCAGCTCCTTCGGGAGACTTAAATGAAGATTTTTTACAGTGGTCGAATCATTTTCCAGACTATTCAAGGGTTTTACTTGGTGGAGATATTAACGTACAGATTCAAATAATGGGTTATGCAAGAGACGATGAGAGAGGAGACGTATTAATGGAGCATATATCAACTAATGACTTGACAATTGTGAATGATATAACTGCAGCGCATACATATATTCAGAATAATAGAAGAGGACGTCCTGACTTGACGCTTTGTGGTTCTTTTGTCGCTGACTACCTGGATTCTTGGGTAGTTGATACAGATACCTATTCACAAAGTGACCATAGATATATTAAATTTAAAATTAATCTGAACCCAATAACGAGAAACTTAAAAATGTTTAAAACAAAGTTTTGTAAATGTTAATAAGTTAATGAAACAAAGAGAAGTGAATTTGGTGGCATCTTTGATGGAAGTTCACTAACAGGAAAATCTTGATAATTGGATGGAAAGTTTTTATGAAGATTTGACTAATTTAATGGAGAAATGTTTCATTTATGGAAAGTGGAGACAAAAACCGAAGATACACTGGTATAATAGTTCGCGATATGTTATTATTCAACGTAGCCAGGTCCTGGACACCTCCGTGATAGACTTTGAGCTTTAGGTAACCCCATAGCCAAGAGTCGCAGGGTGTAAGATCAGGGGACCGAGATGGCCATGCAGTTGTAAAACAGCGGCTAATGACTCTTTCTGTTGTGAATTTCTGTCGTAGCAGCTGCTGTACCCGCAAAGCAATATGTGGAGGGGCTCTATCTTGCATGAAAATGATTTTCTCCAGGCACTGTCTTTGCTAAAGTGCCAAAATAACAAAGTTGTTTAGCATTTGGCGATATTTGTCTCCGGTAACAGAACAAGTTACAGGTCCTGTCGGAGTAATGTTCTCATAGAAGAATGGACCTATGATCATATCTGCTGTGAAACCACACCAAACAGTTATCTTTGGTGAATGCAAAGGAATTTCCTTGAATGCTTTTGGTGACTTGTTATCCCAAATTCGGCAGTTCTGGGTATTTACAGTTCCATTCTGGTAAAAGTGGGCCTCGTCTCCCCATAAGATTTTCCAGGGCCAAGCATCATCCAACTCCATTCTGGCAAGTAAAGTGAGAGCAAAAGTCAATCGTTTATCATGGTCGGTGTGACGTAACTCTTGTACACGGCTGATCTTGTACGGATAGAAGTGGATAATCTTTCGTAGGATTTTCCATACCGTACAATAAGGCATATCCAGATTCCGAGCTATCCCACGAGCGCTGGAAGTGGTAGAAATATTGTCTGCTGCTCTGTCGACAATCGCCGTTGCCACTTCTTAGATTGTATTCTGTGATACGGGTTTTCGTCCTCTGCCTGACTGAACATTTAGAGAACCTGTTTTCTCAAACTTCTCAACCATTGCTTTTAAACCATTAAATGACAAAGGACCGTTACCTTTACGTATTTTTTTTGTGGTTTCTAAAAGCACGAAGAGCGGCTGGCGCATTGCACTGGTTAAGGTAAAAGAGTTTGACTAGTAGAGCTCGCTCGACTAAAGAAGGAGACATTATGAAAGATAACTTTCAATGAAATTGCTTCTAACAGTAGCGCATTACCTTTTAAAGCCGAACAAGCTGGCACTGGGCCAAAAGATGTAATGTGAAATTTGAATAAAGAACTTCTTCTTCTGCTGTTGCTTTCGTTGGAGCTCTGTAAGTGAAATTGCAGATAAAGAAACTTTAGCAGAGTTTATGTAAATTTTTAGCTCTTTATAAACTGTTACCATTTTGAGCTTGGATTAAATTACTAAATCCGTTAAATAAACGGTAATTTTATTTCAGTATTGATTCTTCATTTTTTGAAACTCTCTTTTTCGAATACACAGCGCCACATATTCCCCTGGCGGTGTCTTTTGGAACAAATGTTTTTTCACGGATACCTTCGTCTCCCGTCTTGTTTAATCTTCCTACAAAATTTGGCGTCATTCTCGCAATTAGATCGCGCTACAGAACACTCTGAGTACCGTCAGTTTAATTATGGCCACCTTGTATATTATACATGGATGTAATGTATCAAGTCTCTATTTTTGGCCAATCAACAATCGGTGACGAACAGTGAGTTTTCAGTGTGGTTGATATTAACTGTCAATCAAGTTTTATTGCATCTTATTACTCATCTATGTTAGATTTTAATTTATTAATATTAGTCTTCAGAATCCTGAACAATAGATTTCAGTTCTTGTGAATTTAATTATCATAAACTGTAGCTGACATGATAATTTAGGGACTATTTTAAAACTATGGATTTATAAAACAGGTCGTCTATGTTGTTCTTCTGGCTGTGTGGTGCATCTTTGAAATTAACTGCCAACTAGGCATGATTACATCTTCAGTTATTGATGCTGGGCTTCAACTTATTAATATCTAGTACAGTGTCTTGGACAATTATTTTAAATTACTGTGAACTGTGAATATCATAGATTATAGCGGACAAGATAACTTTAGGACAATTTTATAAATTACAGACTTAAACTGGTTGTTTGTGCTATTTTCCGGCCGTGCTGTTGAGAAACATTTTGTTATGATAAATTTGTTATCATATGTTTAATTTTTGTTTCTAGGTTTTTATTGGTTAGTATTAATTTATACCTCCTATGTATAGGCCTTGCTAGTTTATAGTTTAATTTAAGTTAACCCTGAAATGCGGGGTTCACGTCATCTGCGTATGACAGACTGTACACAAGAACTGTGAAATTTAATTTGAAATATATGCCTGTACCCTGGAGGTGGTGCGCTGTTTGGTGCGATGGGGTGCTTTCCGCCGGAGGTAAACAAGCCGTAAACTGAGGAGGTTGGCTCTCCAGCTGGGTGATTCGAGCACCCAGAATGGAGTCAGGTTTCAGGCCTTAAGTCAGGTTTTGCCGACCCGCATTTGCTTTACCAGAACTCGAGGGTTGTGAAAACCTACAAAGGTAGACACGGTTCCCTCTTGTAATGGATACGTAGTCTTTCTACCGGTAATGCCTGTATCGGTAAAAGTACCGGTAATGTATTTCTGCCACAGTTCTATAATGATATTTTAAAATATAAGAATTGTGAGTTTAGTGGGATTTCTGCCAGTGGTTGGGTATAATTAAAAAGTTGCAAATTTAAACCAATTTTCAGGACATGAAAATCACGAAACGTTGTCATGAGGGAACGTTTACGATTAATACTATTTCTACATAAGAAGAGATTTTTAAATGAAAAATTATTCTTGAAACAATTTAAAAGTGTTATTAACAATTTTCTACTGCATGCTGTCGGTATCTATACTAATTCACCCTTTCTTATTTTTTTTTAATTTTAACTTTTGAATCGTAATTAGCATCCTTCAAAGCACCTGTATACGAAATTTCATACAAATGGAATAACTTTCAAAACATTTAAATTTGTAGTCCGCCATATTGGATCTCCCATTTTTGTTTTTTGGAATTTTAACTACGGAACCGTAATGAGCATCCTGAAAAATACCTGTGTACGAAGTTTCGTAAAATTTGAATAACATTTTCATATTTTGGCCAGCTTTTCGGGATTTTGCCCCACTGTGCATCGGAGCGATCTGTTTTGTTTCCTCCAGTGCCGATTATATCATCGTAGCCATGAGCATCTTTGATCTCCGCGTTCGTGGGTGTAGCCGATCACGCCAATGTATTTCCGGCATTATCAGTTTTCGTTCCCGCTGACCGTTACTTTTGTTTTCAATGTATGATTATAAAATTTTCATGAATTTAATTTTGGAACTCCGTTTTATAAAAATATAAGTTTGTTCGTGTACTTGAAAATGTCAATTGGGTGTAAACTACTGACTGGAGAAGTGATGAAGTGCCTTGCTGAAGAAATTGCCGTTATTAATTTTGATTTGAGATGATCGCTATCAGAGATTTTATGAGTAATCGTATGGGATTAATTGCTATTTCTCTGCATAATTTAATTACAAAAGAGAACAGCCCATTTTCTACTTACGTTGACAAAAATAAAGATTTTTTTTTCTAGTTCAAAGAATGCCTTCAATTTTTCCAATTTAGTAACATTATTCTTATAAACATCCTTTTTCCTATCTAATATATATAAGAGCAAAGAAAATCAATTCGGTTTATTGTCAAATGCTTAGATTCACAACTTGAAAAAAAATTCTATACGATCACAGATTTACCACCACCGGTACACTTATCAAATTCTGGTACTATTTAGGGCAATGGTTGTATTAAGAGTTTGATTTGACTTTTCTTTTTCCAGCATACGAAACATGAAATTATATTTGCTTTAATCAAAAGCAAAATCCCCTGCCCCGCCAGGGCTTAGAGTAATAACTTTAAATATACATGAAATCAATGTTGAATTCAGATATTTTTCTATGGTGGGGATTCATTGTTGGGTACCCCACTGCATTTGGCAGCGTGCACGATCGAATATCTATGATTTTATATTTTTAAATGAAAGTCTATCCAAACGAGCCTAGAGTTGGTGGTTCAACTGTCTGCGGTAGCATACTTTCGGGCGCGCTTTGCAAACGAAGCTCAATTTTGCATGATTTTATATTTTTAAATGAAAATCTTTCCAAACGAACCTAAGGGCTCAAATTAAAGTGATTGCCTATTTAATTTGTGACATTTAGCTATATTACACTTTCAGTTCTGACAAAAAGTTATTTTGTAAAACCTAAATTATAGAAAACAGTGCTCTCTTGTGTTAGTGATCTTGATTTGACCTATCTTGTTAATTTCTTCTCTGTAAATAAAGAAAACTGGAAAGTAAAAACATCAAAATCGGCCAATTAGCTATAGGGTTATTAAATTATGACATTTTTAGCACAGGGGAAATAAAAAAAATTACCCACTCTATCCTTCGCCCTTTTTTAAACGCGAAGTGATATTTACGACTGTTGAAAATGGAGAGAATTCCCCGGAAATGTGCAGAAGCGATCACCGGCACAAGCATGTTCACTAGCGATCGATGAGGGTTTTTCTTTTATGACTTTTATGAAATCGACCCTTAGAAAATATTTTTTACGAAATATTAATATTTTAAACGAACGATATCGTTAGAACCTGAAAGGTACGCTGAATAAGTGAGTATTTTTGGCTTTTTAACACTTTTCAACATAATTGAAAAGTGTTTATGAATTCGGTTTGTCTTTTCTTCTGTCTGTCCGTGCTCTAACTCACGTAAATATACGCGGATTACCATGTAATTTTTATATGTTATTGAGGTAGAATGTTTGGTATTGAAACTGAAGAGTGTCGTATTTATAGTTCCTTTAGAGGGACACATAAAATATTTTCGTTACATTATGGTCTATGAGGAAAAATCGTTTTTGGTGCATTTTATTGATGTTAAGATATGTCAAACATAATGAGATTAATATTCATTACTGAAGAGGAGGTACAGTATATTTTCTCAGGAGTATAGAATAAGTAGCATTTATATTTCATTTACAGGGACGAACAAAATAATTCAATTACATTATGAACCAGGAGGAAAAATCGTTTCCAGTGCATTTTAATGATGTTATGATACTTAAAACATAATGAAATTTAAAAGGATCAGTGACGTGCACTACAACATGCTTTCTATAGACTATGGAGTCCGTAGCATTTATCATTCATTTGCAGAGACATCAAAAGAATTCAGTTATAGGACTGGCTGTGATCGATAATTGCTGCAAGTGAGTTTTCCACTGCGGTATGCATTTTTAAACTAATCTAATATTTAGTGTATTACGTGGTGTCTATAAGTTCTTTAGACCATATACAGGGCTATGGAAAAGAATTTGCATACATTACAGGATATGGACAACAATTGCAGAAAATGGATTTTTTTCTCGGAGTAATTTCTTTTTTAAATTGGTTATTTAGAGATATCATTTCATTGTATGAAAATATTAAACTGCCTATAATATTCTGTTAGTCTTGTAAAATGTGTCATAATCTGTACCTGATGCATAATTTTTCGTTGTTGTTATAATTTATTTTGAAGAAAACCATTTTGCGGAGCATTGTATAGTATTAACCTGTTAACTGGGTATGGCGAAATATTTCGTCATACTGTAAAGGGCATGACGACATTTTTCTTCATGGAAATTTGCCGTTATATTTTGAACGCACCAGGGCCTGATTACCGACGGGGCACACTTCCACTAGTAAAATTTAATAGAAATTTTCGTATTATTAAAACGTCCTATTCATGCAAAATTACTGCCATGAATAAGGAAAAAAAATTCTCTTCTTTTTTACTGGTGGAAGTGTGCCCCGTTGGCTATCAGGCCCTGATGATATTAAACATAAATCAAACACTTTGTGCGAATTTTAATACATAAACTAAAACCTTTAACAACGTTTTAAAGCACAAATATGTACAAACATGGCACAAAAAATCACATACGGCCGTTTCGAGGATTCCTGGATCCCCTTCGTCAGAGCGGAAAAAAGACATTAAAAGATTAAAATGGGTTCAAAAAACCCTCCAGTTATAGCCCCGATTACTGGCTTGATTGAAAAGGCCAAAGCAAGAGTTTATAAATCTTAAAGAAATGACCTAATTCCGGAACTAACTGAAAAAAGGAGCACCCCTTTTCTCTCGCTAGTGTGGAAGGATCCTGCGCAGTGACTCCTTTTTTCAGTTAGTTCCGGTCAATTACGTCATTTCTTTAATATTTAAAAACTCTTGCTTTGGCCTTTTCAATCAAGCGAGTACGCGGGGCTAAAACCAAGGGGTTTTTTGAATTCATTTTAATTTTTTTAATTTTTTTCCGCACTGAGGAAGGGGATCCAGGAATCCTCGAAACGGCCGTATGTGACTTTTTGTGCCCTGATGATATTATTTATCAGTATGAAGAAAAAAGTCCCCATGGTGAAATGAGTTGAACAAAAATGTATTCCCCGGTTAGCAGGTTAAAAGAGTCCTTATCCAAATAAATTCTCATCTATTTCAGTAGAAAACAAGCACTATATTTACCCGAAAACAATATTTTCTTTATAAAATCTGTCAAAATATTGCAATTTTTTCTCCATTTTTTGATACGTTTTGAAATAGAGTTGCTTGGCAACGGGTAAATGAAAAAGGGAACAAGTGGGTAAGTGTGATCGAAGATCGCACAAAGGGTTTCGTTTAATATTCATTTCAAAACACTTTATCATTTAAAAAATAATCCAAATAAATTTCATTTTTCAAAAAAAAAAAGTCATGTTTTTTATAAAGTAAAAATTTACCGGTCTATTTTTCTCGTTTTTTTTAATATCTGAACCGGTCCGATAGCGGGCGAACCCAGCTATTATACTCTGTCATGTGCACTAAATGCGATATAAAAAAATCAATTTCAAAATTAAATATGTTGTGTAGAGACCTTCAAAATGTTAAAATATGCCAATATTTCCTTAATCGGGTTTTTATCATGATTCAACACGTTTCTCAAACTCATATGACATTATAACCACTTGCTGACGTCATATCTACTTGCTTTCTCTATTACTCATATTGATGCTCTCTTTGTATTATTCTTAACCATTTGAAAAAGTCCGTTAAACTTCCAATATGACGTCAGATTAATTTTTTTAAATTCTTTAATGACGTCATATTAGGCTGCTTTCTATATATTTACACATTCTCATACTCCTTGTATTATTGAGAAATGTTTGAAAATTTCCGTTTTATTACCAATATGACGTCATATTAATCTTTTTTTCAATTGATGAAACTTTTTATTTCACTTTCATTTTTCACGTGGAACTATTTCAATAGAAAATTAAGTATTGTAGAAAGAATTTTATTATGGATTTTTAATTGTTGGCAAATGCTATAACGAAAAATGTTTAAATTTAATAGGAAAAGTATGTTAGATTTTTGGTTTTTTATCCCTCTATATTGAAATAATACGATTTTTTCAAAATTTTATGATTTTGAGCTTCATAGTAGGTATTCAGCTATAAGTAAACAAAAATTTATGTCTGTAAGTTATATAGTTTCTGAGAATCGGCTCTGTGACGGATAGACAACGTAGCGGGACGAATAGGGTTTCATGAGATGAACGAAATCCTAAAAAAAGAAATACGTTGAAAATTGTAAAATGTGATAAAGTAAAATATTTTGCATTTTTCGAAGAAATGCATAAAATATCACAATCATTTGTAGAGTTAATTTCGATTATCTGGCATATGTACTGGGGAATTTTCAATCTGATTAGATTAATTTAAGTTTTTCATGTCGAAAATTTTTCATCCATAACTGTGGAAACTGCAGTTGGTGCAGTGGAGACTCGAAAAGTTTTTGGTGCCTGCATGTTTGTTTGTATGTCTGTTTGCATGTCGCGGTGAGGTACCCGTATTTAGCAGTATAGTTTTTGATTTAATTTAGTGCATTTGTTCGAAAAATATAGAACATTTTCTTTCCTGTCATAATGCTCTTCTATGGAAAATCAAACGGTCTTAAATTTTTATCATTCATTGAAACAAAATTAGCGCATTTGGATAATTGATTTGAGCGTTAAATCTAAATTTTTTATTTGGAGGTATTAAATTATTCCAATAGGTTTGAAATTTTGTCAAGGCATTTGTCAAACATTCGAAATTAAGTGGAATGGAGCCTTTAACCCCCTAACGGTCGCGCCCGATAAGTATAGGCTACTTTTTTAAAAAATCAAATTGTTTGATTGCCCCCCCCCTTTTTTGAAGTAGAAATATTCACCTTATTTAATAGCAGATAAAATAATGAGATAATAAAGCCAATTGCATTGTTTTCACACCAGAAATTTTATTTAAAACTACTTAACTTATTCATTTAACGTATTTCTCTGAGTTTTATATTTAATTTATTTTTAAAAGAGATTTCTGGTTCGAATCGGAATATATTCATTTGGTAACCGTCAAAATGATGACTCATGGTAGTTCTAGTGTTAAAAAACTGGTGGGAATCAAGCAATCTGAATTTTTAAAAAGTATCCTACACAGCCCGTGAATATCACGGGTACGAGAGTTAAGGGTTTAATGGAATATTATGCAAATGTTCGAGAAAACAATATAATTCTACTTCATCACTTTTACAAATTTGCCCCTTACGTCTTTCTTTTTTCCCTTTGCTTTTAACAGTTGCCTAGCAACTGTATTTCGTAGTATATTAAAAATCACTAAAATAATTTCGACTACGAAAGATTAAGGAGAAAGTTTAACATGTAAACAAATATTAGTTAATCTTCAGTAATCCAGTCTGCCGACAAGTTTGCAAATATATATACATGATACTAGAAACAATAATGTTTATATTGAATGTAGATAATATTGAAAGGCTGTGAGAAAAACCATTTTATAGCGCCAAATCTCTTTTACTAAAATGCGACAGTTGGCAGTGGACCCTTTTATGGATAACTGTGACATAGGTTTAACAACTTCTGCATACGTGAATGTGTTGCAATTGAAGTGAAAGTGGACATTCTAGAGCATAATTGCAGAACTGAGTGGGTTAAGCCAGTCTTCGGTACACTCTGAAAACTGTGCCTCTGATTTAAGAGGTACATTCTGAATTTTTGTGCCTCTGAATATTAAGAGGCACGTGGTGCCTTTGAAATTAAGAGGTACATAGTGCCTCTGAGATTCAGAGGCACAGCGTAAGTGCCTTTGAAATTAAGAGGCAGCTGAATTTATATATTCAAGTGCCTCTTATTTAAAAATACATTCTGTGCTTTTTATAATGTTGGCACATGCATGTTCCACCATTATAAAAGGCACAGAATTTAATTATATTTTATATTATGTTTATATCTTTACAGTAAATTCTGTCTACTGCAGAAAAAATTTCCAGCATGGCATATCCAAAGACATAGATAAGTATTCTGCCTTAGACAAAATTGAAATTTTGTCTAAGGCAGAATACCATCTATAATAATTTTTTTTAAAGGCACACATTTAGCTCGGTGCCTCTGAGAGATTTCGTTCTGTCTTTGGTGCCTCTGAAAGATTTTGGCAACGTCATCTGTGCCTTTTTTCTTTGTGCCTTTGATGTTTATCTGCTAATTAGAGGCACTTTGTCTGCGTGCCTCTTATATTAAATTAATAGAAGGCACGATGCCCTGGTGCGTTATATATCAGAGGCACAGTTTTAAGAGTGTAAGCTGTATGCTGGAGTACAAAACAACAGAAAATAAACAAATTTCTGTCATGATATTAGCATAAGATAAAATCTCCTGTACAAGAAGTTTCTTATCTATATTATAAAGAACAAACGTGTCCGTGCGTAACGCTAATGTCATTTTGCGAATGGAAACACTTCACGATGAAATTTTGGTTTTGCGATTTTTGTACTTCAATTGTTTATATTTCTAAATATCTCACATTTTCAATTTTTACACCGTTATATAGGGAAAAAATCTACTTCCAAATACAATTTGTTTGAAAACTGTATCGCAATTTACTCATTCATTATGGCATTTAAGTTAAATTTCAAGCATAATTTAAAAAAAAAAATCTAATATCTACCACTTGCAGACGATTACAAAATATTAATCCGTTTACACTTTAAACAAAGTAAAAAGTTTAGTATTTGTTTCTAGCTAATATTCAAAACGAAATTAAAACTTCATTAATCAATAAATAAAATAGTATATAAATAAAACACAAATTTAACAGACATGTGATTGAAATAAGCGCTTAAAAGCGTTGAAATTATCAGAATAATAATAAAAAAACTCCTGTATATAGCAAAATTTTTAGCGATTTCTTCGTCTATTAGCTTCTCGCACGAAGCCAATATGAAATTACCGCTTGAACATATAATTGACATATTTCATATAAAAATGCTCTTTTGTATTGTTAGGGAGCAATCTAAAAAAATTATTAAATGTAAAAAATGTATTAAA
The DNA here is from genome assembly GCA_963931845.1 of Maratus michaelseni. NCBI lineage: Eukaryota > Metazoa > Arthropoda > Arachnida > Araneae > Salticidae > Maratus > Maratus michaelseni. Next base: position 164,025,300 of record OZ007586.1, read on the forward strand.
GTTTTCATAAAAAAAATAAATGATTTTCACCCATATTCCCTATTTCAGAAAGCCCGGGTTGGATGACCTAGTTCTAATAAAATCACAGTGTAAAATTTCATCCGCGATATTCTAAAATTATGAAATAGCAATCTATAAGAAACTGTGAACGTGAAATTATTGAATTATTGTTCAGGGGGCTGAACACCTTTGAAAATTGTACTTTCTATTCTAAAATAATTACAAAATAAGCAATGGAAGAACCTCACTGCATGCGTATATTTATATGCATTCTGGGAATTGGATTGCACCGCGTATATTCAGTACAATGGAATTCTGGAATGCGAAGAATTTTCTTGTCCCTTTTTGCTAGTATAGATGATTTTTGTAATTAGCATACAATATCGCCTTTAATTAAAATATCTTGGGACAGTTTCGAAAGTGATTCTGAATTCAATTAGATAGAGAAATGTTTACAATAAATATTTTTGCTTTGTAAAGACAATATTTGACTCCTGTACCTATTTTATATTTGTTCTGTCCCAAAAAATAATTTATGGTGCAGTAATTTTGCTATGGAGGAAATTATAGAAATTATAATGGTGGATTATATTCAAAATAAAGTAAATAAAGTAAAAAGAAACTACCATAATTTCCGGTGTATAATCCACGGATCAAATAATCATGTTTCGACCAAGAAATTTTATTTTATAAAATGTAACTTACTAGATCTCTGTAAGTACTTGATTACTAAATAAAATTTCTGGATTGAAAGAGAATTATTTGATCCGCGAATTATACGGCGGAAATTACGGTAAAATTCATCTCATACCGTAAGTTTACTTTTTGACACATGGTCTAGTTTTCGTATTTCGAATATCACGCCCTGCTCGCGATGGCAGGGCAGGAAATAAGCTGTGCCATCTTATAGTACGGTGTGCCGTATCACCTAACGACCATTGTCTGAAGCTCCAATACCTCCCTTTTTCTGTCTGGCTGGTGTATCTTTCAAACCTGCTTCTGCGTTGTTGCTCCGGAATCCGGAAACTTTGTGTCCTGAAGCCTAACGCCTATGAGAACCAGCTAACACAGGTGAATATTCTTTGTTGTTAATACATCAGTTAGACAGTGGAGTAATATAAACTTGGTCAAGTTATATTTATGTGAGATATGATAACATAAGCAAAATATAGACACTTAATTGCTTTGTGACACATCGATATTGTCACAAAGCAATTCTCTCTGAGCGTACGTCCAAAAGTATCAGGTACGGTTACGCCAAGACTAATCATGGACTAATTAACATGTGTTTTACTAACTAGGAAAAGCAGGAGGGTGTCTCGCCCGAGAACCAATGGCACAATGGCGAGGCGAATTTGGTGGACGACTGTGGAAGTAAAAATGTGATCACTCGAAGATGAGAAAAATACGAGTATCCTGAACTGATACAAAACTAGTCTAAGGCTTATATTTAAATCATGGTATGCGGTAGCGCTCACGGGGACCTAGCATAAATTTACGTCAACTAGAAAACTGATAAATTGCGGTCCAGTTGAACCGAAAACGGATAACAGGGAGAGCAAGATTCAATCGAACAACCGCCACGTTTAGAATAACCACCAACTTGGTTCAACCCCCAAGTTTTTAAGGGCTAATTTATATCCCTTGTACTTCTTATTCTGAAAATGAAAGTCGGTCCAAAGGCAATCATCGGGGGCTGAATGAAATTTTGTATGAAAGGGACGAGGTTTTATTCATCATCGATCCACCAACGACAGTGGGCATCCGAGGGCTGTTTGCGATCAAAGACGTAGATTAAGCTGCAAAAATTTGTAAACATTGTTTAAATAAAAGTTTTAAAAAACGTGTTATTGTCTAACTTTCTGAAAGTAAGTTTTTATCTTGCATTTCAAGGCGAAAACACACTCTTCACTAAGTAACCCCACCCGATGGAGTAACTTTGTGACATCTTGAAACCTAAATTTCTTATTTGATATTAAAGATTTAGATTGACGCTGTGCGTCGTTATGTAGGAAAAGGATAAATCAATGTTGAGCAGCAGTCAGTTTTGGGTTACTTATAAACAGATCGGCTGGTGTGAGAAAACCACCAAAATGTGTCACAAAATAAACTCGCATTACGGTAATACATAGATATTTGTGGTTATTAAAATTCTATTAGCTATTATTAATATGGTCTTATTAGAATCTAAATAAAGCATTTGTTGCAAGTTCTACAAACAAGTTTTTTAATATTTTACACTTCCAACGTTTCTGTTATGATGACTTGATTTTATTTTAGCTTTACTCGTCCTAAAAAAATACCTAGTTGATTGAATATAATTAAACTTTCTGATATCGATGTACAAGTAAGGAATGTAAATATTAAGCGATATCTTCCACTTTTCGTTTTATAAAGTATTTTGAAAGAAAAATTATCTAATCTACTAATTAGAAAATAATTTTGCGTAAGTAATATTTGATTTCTAATATAACGCGAATTCATATATTAATATATAAAATATTTTTAGCATTTAACTTATCTTTTGTCTCTAAAATTAGACAAAGTTTGAGATAAAGCTTAGATTTGTAATTCTAATTGCTTAGGAAAAGAAAAGAAAACCTCAGGTGGCCTTCCTAAGATGAATACTGTAAGTAAACTAATTTCGATATCAGATTTTCTCGTATATTCCATCGTAAGCCATTTTTAATTTCTGTATCTTACTAAATTAGGGTTTAAATAGTTTAGCTATATGTATAAATTAATATTTCGCAATATTGAAAAAACTGATACCAATTCATTAGTTTCCTTTTCTAAGTATTTATTTCTAGAAAGAGATAGAAAACGTACATTAAACAAAAAATAAAGATTATAAGATTACAGAAAATAATAAATCAGTGAGAAAGATAAGACGGGAAAATTTAGCAAAGTAAGTATTAATTAAAAATTTAAAATGTGATCCCTAAAGATTCACTTCCATTTATTGAAATGTTGGTGACAATGCTCATATCATTCGAAATACATGTAATCTGTATTAAAAATCACTGTATAAATCATTTCATAACAATTATGCTTTGCTTGCTATTTTAGAATACTTAATCTTTTATTTCATATTGTTCCACAGAAGCAAGCTATACTTTTCATGGAGGATTTGTATCTCTATATGCCTATTCGTCGCTACCATGTCAAACTATCGAATGTGAAAAAACGCATAATTAATTACTTTTAAAAATGGGCCGATTGTCACCACTAAATTTAAATAATATTCTTCAGAAGGATTGCCAGTTTGACCTTCTTTTTCGTTCAAAAATTTGAAGTGGAATTTTTTTTCTTTATTTGATGACAGACATTTCGTGGATACTTAAAGTAAACTTTTTTTCACAAAATTTCCGGTATGAATTTGGTATATCTGAATAAAAAAGAAGGCAAATTGGCAACCCTGTTCTTCACAGAAACTGTATTAGTATTTTTACTAGGTGAAGCATTCTAATAAAATTTTGTGGTGACAATCGTCCCTTCTTTTACAGTAATGAGAAATTATTTTTTTCATATTCGATAGTTTGACATGGTACCGACGATGTCTCCACGACACAATATCCATTCACAACATCAAGTCACATATATATCTGATGGTGCCAAGTAATAAATCTAATTTCAAAATCAATTAATGTAACGTCACTATGATGTCACAAATTGTCACAAGTGTCACAGTCAGAACAGTTACTGTGACTTTTATTATTCATCATACGGTGATTCAAATGATACCGTTATTTCGAAACTTCAGTTTGAAATCACCGTGACAGTTGATTCTTGCTGAATCTCTAGATTATAGCACAAATATATTTTCAAAATGAATTATAAACACAAAATAATAATTTTATCGCACCAAATCATCATTTACGTTTCACATATAGATTACATTGCTCACAAAATGGGACGTATAGTGCCTCGGAAGTGAATCATTTTTATTATCATCTGACGAATGTGAAATTGTAATTCAGTGATGGAACAGTGGCGCATAATTTGGGCGATTATCGCCACCAAATTTTAATAGTATTCTTCGAATAAAAAAATTTTTAGAAATTCTGTCCTTAAATAAGACTAAGAAAAATATATACATTTAGCGGTGTAAAGCGGTGTTTCTCTGGTGCGCCACTGTTCCATCAGCTTGTTACACGGTCACGGGACTGCAGTGGCGGCTCGTCAGGGGTTCAAAATCAGTTTATTACCAGAAGTTTAGTATATGAAATTTGACCTTATTTAATCGAAGGATGGTCTATTATTAAAAAAGGATAAATTTAGTTTTAGAAAATACTGGAAGTAAAGTAATTGTGAACCCTTGACGACCGGCTACTGCGGTACTGTAAAGAGAGCATTTACAGATTTAAATCTTCAAAAAATTTGATTGTTCGAAAAACAAATATATGAAAGACTTAGCTGCCAAATGCTGCGATTTTTTGTCACTACTAATTCTGATGAGAAATTGTCATCTTATTTATTTGCAGTATTAAGAAATTAAATAAGGTGAAGATTACTATTCAGAAATAGTGGGGACGAAAATCGTGACAAATGGCAGCTATACAAAGCACAATAATGTTTGTGCATTTAAGAAAAACGCACATACAGATTCCTATCAATACGATAGTTAGGACTGAAAATCTGTCAGGTGTTCTCTATGTAAACGAGGGCTTCCCAACTTTTTTGTCTAAAAGCCCGCGCTGAAGATTGGACTCCCGTAGTCTAATTCATCCATTATTTTATATTAAATTTAAAATGCAAGTTTTTTAGTTGAATCGATATTTTTAAATGTTAGATATCATATTAAAAATGTTAAGTATTGTTGATCATGCACGATATACTTTTTCCAAAAGTTTTCCATAAAATCATTTTTATTAATACATACTATTTTGTAAGATTTCGGAATATTTTTAAGGAAGTTATGAAGCATAATAAAACTATGGTAGTTCATTTGCATAATGTTCATAATTATGTACCAGAACATTCAAAAATCCATTTTAAAAAACAACTGTAACGATTCCGTAAAAATAACTGAACCAGTTTTAAGAATTTAAATGAGTCCTATTATGCTCGCATGAGTTCCGCTTTCGGAAAAATAAACGTTCTGTTAAATTCACTGCAAGGTAAAAAAAAAAAGTGAGAAAATTTGATAACGATAATTTAAAATTAATTTATGAAGCTGTTTTTATTATACTTGTTCAACTGAATTAATATCTAAAGTGAATATTTTCTGAATATGAATCATAAAGATTTAAAAAGAAACATTTTTTAAAAGGTTGTTTGTTTTGTTGTTGTCTTTGCAAAAGTGAATTATACATTTTCATTATTCCCAAATTCGTTTAGCTATAGTTAGTTAGAATAAATTTGTTTTTAAAACAGACAAAATTCCAGAAAAAAACAAAACAAATATGAATGAAACCTAAAAGCAATCTAGAAATATATATTTAAGATCTAATGGAAGATCAATTAATTTCGGGAATTATTTAAGCATCCTAAGCTCCAATGCTAATTTAAGAAGGTAAAAGTAATATTAATTGTTCTGTTTATCGTTTATACAATGAGTTTTAAATGATGTCTTTCTTCAATTTACTGCTGTAAGTATTTGGATGAGTTGCGTCTCTTTTGTCTTTTAACAAATTCTTGACGGCTAATTTTCGTCATTTAAACATGAAGTTCCGCGCATAGGAATTGTTGCATTGTTTAATAAAAATATTTTCTGTGTTAGTGTTTATATTACAAATAATGTATATAATAATGGTACCGTTTCTAATCGAAATACTTATATGCATAGTACACCGATTGTATAAATACGAATATTGTGTGTATTTTCGAGAAATAATGTAACAATTTAAATGCAAAAGTACTGATCGGGGTGTTAGACACATGCAAATCACATAATTCTGCGTTAAAATAAAGCAATGATTGCTATTCGTGAAAAGTGGTACGAAAAATAAGCATCTCTATGCATCCGGATGCGTCTGTTGTTTCTACGATTTGTTATATTGTAGATAATAGAATTTCCAGACCTTCCAGATATGCGTACTTCTATAGGTATAACCAGGGTTGTATTCTGAACGTGTGTCACTTCTACAACTTCTACCGTAAAAAATAAAAGTAATTTTTGCCTTATTTAATGAAAAAATAAATAAGGCTAAAATTACTGTTCCTTCTTACTGGTTTGCACATTCTGCACGTGTTCAGAATATGGCCCTGGGCAATATCTCCAGTGTGGCCAATTGGACAGTTTTCAATTAAAAAATCTGCGACTATTTTCGAATAGCAATATCCGCCTAATTTAATATGTCATTAAATAAAGAAAATATTACTATTCCGAAATAGTGGTATATATCTGAATAAAAAAGGCTTATTAAAATTTTTTTAAAGAAAAATAGCAACCCTGAATTTCTTGTTCTTTTTCTTATTATTGCTTTCTTAAATTTTGTTCTTTCAAACGCTTGTAGATAACTCATCTCTTTTAGACAGAATCAGAAGTGAATTCCACAAAGTAAAATGTATCTCTTTTGTGCAAATTTCACTCAATAGTAAAAATATATATATAGAAGTTAAAATAAATAACGGAAAATGAAATAAATGTTTCATACCTGGAAAAAAGAATATGGATTAGGCCAGGAGTGAAGAATACGCGTTCCAACGGGCAATTTTCCACCTTTACTTCAAAACTGTAATATTTGCCTTACTGACATAAATTCTGCTATTAAATAAGGAAATGGGGATGACAATTGTTCCGCTGGCACGTAGGTTTTCCACTCCTTGACTAGGCTGTGAAGTGTGTTTAATTTCTATAAGTCTGATATGAAAGCTTGTACGTGTGTTTCAAAATACATTAATTTATATTAATTTAAAAACCTTATTTAATAGATAATTTTCAATTCCATTTCAGCCTTTCTCATATCCAGAAGAAGCAGGTCTTCCAATCGGCGGACCAAAATTTTCCAGATATGTTATGTTAGAAGTGCACTATAATAATCCTGAAATAAAAGAAGGTATTTTTCTATTTTTTAGAAAAGTTTTAAATACAATTTGAACCCATTCACAATGAGTGTCTTCTACACTTCTTTTAATTCTTCTAACCTAGTGACACGAGTTTTTCTCTATTGTAATTTTGTCTTATTTAATCGCGCAAAATTTGAGATTAAATAAGGGAAAAATTTCCGTACTAAAATACTGATTTTGAAATTCATAGGTTTCGTGGGCTTACTTGCCGTTCGTCGTAAGTGGGTTAAATGCGACTTTAGACTTCTATAATCAAGTTGCATACACTCCTTTGCCCCACATTTCCCCCACCAATTTCCCCCACATTTCCAGAGTCTTATACCACTTTTTTAAAATTAGGAATTGATTATTTAATATTTAATTTGCAGAATTTATAATCGCCTTATTTAATTTCTGGATTTGTAATATGCATCTGAGATTACTTAAGGCAAAATATTCTATTAAAAATGTAGTAACACTCTACAGGCACTGTAAAATGTACTCATTTTTAATTTATTTAATTCTTTTCTTTATAAGTATTAAAGATCTTCATTATCGCATTAAATATATTTATATCTTTTTATATACACCATATACACATAGCTGCTAACTTTTACTCTTTTTTTACCGCAAAAATTTAACAGTAAATTTTGTCTTATTTAATCGGCAAAATTAGCAATTAAATATGTAAAAAAATTCTTTTACATTTTAGAGGTAACATAAAAGCATAAAAGTTGGCAGCTATGCCCTATACCATGATCTGAAATAAATATAGGAATCTCAGATTTTCATGATGAACCAGCGATATTCAGTTTTATATACATCACATTGTATAAATTATTCCAAAGAGAAAATTTAAGGTTGTTTAAAAAAAAAAAAAATAATAATAATAATAAAAAAAAATGTTTTTTCCCTGCTTAACAACGCGAAACTTTCTGACACATTTTCTGACTCATTTTTAAGCATAAAAGCATGATTCTTGCAGGCATGATTATTGAAGTGATTTGTAATTGAACAGTTTTCTTCATTTTCCGATAAATAAACTGCATTTTGAGTTATAAACGATTGTTGTTTCAGGACGGCAATTCTTTCCTTTACTGAGCCGTCGTATCTGGAAATTCGGTTCAAAACGTCAAATTTGACAGCATTTTCTGAACAATCTTCTGCCTTTACCGAAAAACAAAAAGAAAAACACAGTTCGAATACATAGTTTCTCAAAAGTCATTTCTAAGTGTCCTTTCCAATTTCATACGTTTGCGAACAATAATGAATTAAACTAGTCGTTGGGGCCACCGTAATACTTACCCATCATGGATATGCATAATGTAAAATATTAAAATAAAAATGTGTAAACCACTTATAAAATGCATTGCAATTCGAATAAAATCGTGGCTTGATGACGTCATAAACTTTAAAGGCTCGATTACTGAATTGCTTGAAAGAAACATCCTTATAACTCCAAAAATAATAATCCTATTAACTAGCGGTTTATTGCATCTGATTAAGCGTCAAATGTCCAATTAAAATATATCTTTGAAGTGAAATTTGGATGAAATACAGGGTCATGAAAAATCGAAGAGTGTGGAAAATAGGATTCCAAATATCTCGACAACTCATTATCCGATCGACTTCATGCTGTATGCAAAATTTATGTTTTTTTATTGTCTTGTATATCCATTTCTTAAAATAACCAATTTCGAAAATTTTTATATACCTTTTATCAGAACGAATATTTCGAGAGTCCGAAAAAAATAGTTCCGGTTAATCGAGGTTATTGAAATGAAATAGGCTTCTTCCCATTATTACATACTAAGTACATACCAAATTGCAAGTCTCTATCTGAAATTTTTCGGGAGATAGAGCGTTTACAGACACACAGACACACAGACAGACGGATGGCAAAATTTTTTTTCTAAAAATATGTTTTTCGGAATCTCCAGTGTCTGAAACGTGTAAATCCGTCAAAAAACTTTTTCGATTTTCAAAACGATTACAAGACTTACCCTATACTACGTATGACGGGTAAGTAAAAATGTGTCAGAAAGTAGCCAGTTTGAATTTGAGACCATTTTTCATTTGTTACCCATTGTTAATGTTCATTTTCTTTAATGAACAGTATTAAAGTAAAACTGGCCAAGTTCTTTTTGTGGGAGGAAAAACTTAATAATTTATCACGCTACCCATCTTGAATTATATGGAATTGGGGATATAGAAAAAGTGCTCGAGTTGCTACAAATTCACGAGCCCAGTTCATTTAACCATTTCAAAGACGATAGTAAATTATATAAACCAATTAATTTTAATTCCCAACTGCCAAGTGACACCCATCATATTATAATAAAACGTTGCTTCTATAATATACTTGAAGAACATTATTTATTTACAAATCAATTTGTTCGTAAATTATCGTAATTTCAATCATTTCACCATTTTAGCAACATAAATTACTTTATCTCTAAAAGGGTTACGTCACGGTTGCTGTTTTTAGATTAAATAGTAAAAACACTTATTTAACACACTTGTTTATGTAAAATATTCATGTTAAAATAACTATTAAAAGAAGAAAATTCAAAAGTTGCATTCACCGAATATAAAATATTCGCGTGTTCTATTTCACGTGGGGTTTCGGAGAGAGTCTGAGAGCCTAGGTAATGAATCGAATGGGAGCCCTACTTCAATCACGGGAAAACACCAGGATTGCCAGTTTGGCCTATTTTTATTTCAGAGATTTCGAAACCATACCGGAAATTTTGAAGAAATAAAAACATATTTACTTTAAATAATTCTGAAAAGTATGTCATCGGATAAAGCAAAAATTACATATAGAGTTTCCATTTAGATTTTTAATTAAAAGAAAACGCCAAACTGGCAACCCTGGAAAACACCCGCTCGCTAATGTTAATCCTATGGGACAGTTATTATAATATCTCGTTTGCATTTCAATATTTTTAAACATTTTTTTTGCATTGGATAGCTGAAGTTGACCTCAATGCAGGCCGTTTTTTGCTTTTTTGATTTTGTTTAGAGATTTTTTTATGAGGATACTTTCACTTTCGGAACCGGTTTCGAAAGTGACATTATCCTCATAAAATAAAAACCTGCAACCAAAATGGAAAATTTAAAATGGCCTGCATAGAGATCAATGCAAAAAATCATTTAACCCCTTGAAGGGCACCGGTATATAATATATACCACTTAATTTTAATCCCAAAATGCCACAATGACACCAGAATTTTATAATCAAATTTTGAATTTATAAGATACTTTTACTTATTTTTAAAAAATTTCGTTAGTGAATCCTGGTGTCAATCAATCGTTTCAATATTTTAGCTATAAGAGTACTTTGCCCCTGAAGGGGTTAGAAATATTGAAATGCAAAAGAGATATTGTAAAATAGCTGTCCCATAGGATTAACATTAGTGAGAAAGCGTTTTCGCGTGAGTGAAGTAGCTTCTTAAGTATGGTATTAAAAATATACGTATATATACGTATATCATCATAATGTTATGTTCTAAACCCGAGTAAAACTTTCTTTTTGTAAAATGAAGTATTTTTTGATTAGATATATTAAACGAGTTTTAGGTCCTAATACACCAAGTTGAGTAATGTTTAAATATATAACCTTTCAAAATTAAGAAATATAAAATTTTCTAAAATACAGCATACATTTAGACTTCATATAGATAGTTTCATTCTTGAAGCATCATCATATTTGTTAACTTCGTTATTAACTGCTAGCTTATTGTTTACTGTTAAGGCTAGAATTTATTTTATTATATGTATATCGCAATATGTTATGTTTCGAAACTTAGAAAACTTTTAAAAACAATTCTTAAACTACCAATTAACCAATCGATCAATAATCATCAATATACAAATATTTTTGTTATTTAGTTCTTTAGGACTAAGCACAGAAAAAAAACATACTTTTATTGGTTCGCCAAAATTCCCCGTCGATGTTATCGAATCATTTATTTTCTGAAAATACAGTAATTTATTATCTAAATTTAAAATATTTTTGTTCTTATTATACCCTATTTTATGAAAATGCCTCCTAACATATAAAATAAAAACTTTGTAATGATGGTATCTGGTAATTTACGATGAAATGTTTATTATCGTAAAATTGTTTACTCTGTACTAGAATTTCTCTTGAAAAATTCGTTCCTTCCTTTTCCTTTTGATTAAAATTCTGAAGAAGTAACTTCTTTCATTAATATTGTTGCACTTAAAGCACATAATCTGATCTCGGTATGAATAATTTATTAAAGAAAGTTTAATTTCAGTGTTGGTAAGTAGTTATCCATTTTTTTTCTTTTAAAATCAGTGATCGATTTGTAAAATGTTTGTGTTTAAAGACTTTTAAAAAAACATTCTTCAATTTATTCTTTCTTGATACGTAAACATTTTGTTAGTACTTTATTTTATTTTATTTCCTTTTGTTTTGAAAAATTTAATTGGATTACGTATTATAAGGCGTGAAGGTTTAGTGCTATTAGGTGAGTGAAATTTAAAATGACGTATAGGGCATCACGTTTCTTGATAAAAAGATTAGGTTTAAAGAAATTTTATTTAGATATAGTAAAGATAACCTTTTAAGATAATAAAAGATAAATAAAGAAGCATATTTTGTCTACAATGTAACGAAATAAAATCCATTATTAAAAAATAAAAAATTACAAAAAAGCGCATCGTGAAAAAAGAGTGCTGCCCCATAATAACAGATCTCTACTCTATATATTAAATATATTTGTTGAAGAAACAAATAGCTGAATAAGCTTGTTTAAATATTATTACCTAGTTACACTTATATTTATTTGAGTGTTTTTGTACGCTATACCACTTAACCCCTTGAAGGGCACCGGTATATTATATATACCACTTAATTTTAATCCCAAAATGCCACAATGACACTAGAATTTTATAATCAAATTTTGAATTTATAAGGTACATGAGGAAAAGCTTTTACTTATTTTAAAATAAATTCTTTCGTGAATCCTGGTGTCAATCAATCATTTCACTATTTTTGCTACAAGAGTACTTTGCCCCTGAAGGGGTTAATGCATGTCTAAAGTAACTAAAATAAACAAGTTGGATATTGTACGTCAAACGTGACAAACGAGGTGCGTTCGTACTATAGCTAGTTATATAAATATTCAGATCTTGATGATTTTTAATTCTGTGAAATGAATTCTATCGTCTGCAGATTCATTTCTGTCATAAAATAAGTATCTCGGTCGCTTGATCATTAAACTTCGGAAGCTCCTATAACAAGAAAGCACCGATTTTTTTTCTTTTAATTCAAATTTCTTAATAAATATTTTTATTAATATCTCCTAAAGTTTTGATTCAATTTTTAAAAAAATTGAAATGTCTCGACAAAATTCTGCAAAGATAATATATCTTAAATTCCAAACCATTCGGTTGGGTAGTTTTTGCGTTGTTATATGCGGACGGACGGACAGACGGACGGACCAAGCGACGACAATAGATGCTACGTATTTATATAATTACGAACGCACCTAAAAAAATCATACAGGATTTACATGGGTCTTTGAATCTGAGTATCCCTATTTCTGAATAGTAATAAGTGCTTTATTTAATGACAAAAAAAAAGTTGATTGGACAAGACGACGATTTCTATTCAGAAATGGTGGTACTCAAATTCACAAACTTGTGGGAACCCGTAATATTTTAGATTTATGTTTCATTCAAAGAAGTTTGCTATGCCTGTCCATTCGCATTTCTAAGATTGTTATTCTATTGATTTCTGTATTTACATAATTAAAGATAAGCAAGTAATTAACAAAATTCTTTCAAAACAAATGTTTTGATTTTTAAATTTTATATGATTTGTTTCAAGAGAAAGGTTATGTGATTGTATTTGAAGACATTTCGTATTTAAAAATGAAATTAAATATAAAGTTCAATAATTTCGTAAGAATGATTTAATGAGAGATTTATTTACAAGGCCTGTCCAAGACGTACCAAATTATATAATACAATAAAAATATATTTACAGTCAATAACAAAAGTTTAAGACCTCTCGATGTTTATCATGACATTTAAAACAACTTGCTATTCGCGATGACAATACAAATTCCTTGTTTAACACTAGAACTACCGGAAATTTTACTCAAGTTTTATAAAACTATTTCACACCAGAATTTTTATTTAAAACTATGTAACTTATTCATTTAGCATATTCCTGCGAGTTTTCTATTTAATTTATTTTGAAAAGAAATTTCTGGTTCGAATCGGAATATATTCCTTTGATAGCCGTCAAAATGACGGCTCAGGGTAGTTCTAGTGTTAAACGCCTAGATAGGGTCATCCTTTCTGCCGCAAGCAAAGCTGCCTTTATTTTCTTATAGGAACTCCTAGGCGAATGCACAGCTATTCGCCGTATTATATAGTCGTATTGAGACGTTATTGCTCTTAGTCGACCTGATCGTTCCCTTACAGTAAATATCCGATCTATTTCAAGCTTAACTATGACTTTATGTACACCAGTCTTGCCTACATTTAGTTTTAGATGGGATATTTTCTGCAATAGGAACATCATGTCGACCAAGAGCAAGGATGTCTCGAGACGACCATATCATATGGGGAATAGCTGTGCGTTCGCTCGGAGTTCCTGTATGAAAATAAAGGCAACTTTGCTTGCGGCAGTGAAGAAATGTGAACTTGAGGACCGTATCTAGGCGTTTAAGAAAGGAATATGGGTTGTCATCGCAAATAAAATCACAACCATGTGTCTCATCCTCTTTATTCCATAGCTCTATTGGCCATACATGCAGATTTCAGGCAATTCTTGTTGGTTGTTCGGTTTTGTTATGGGAATGCTTAAATGGTCTCATTGCATAAATATTATCCTGATATCTTTGGGACAATGGAGCTATGAATATAGAGGAAGAGACGTAGAGTGGAGTGTCTACCAGTTGCGAGTGAAGTAACTGTTGTTTGTTTACATTGGATTAACAGGGCCTGATTACCGTCGGGGCAAACTTCCACCGGTAAATTTGAGTAGAAATTGCCGTTTTATTTAATTGCCTTTTTCATGCAAAATTTTACGTAAAAAAAGGGCAAGCATTTCTATTTTGTTTTACAGGTGGAAGTGTTCCCCGGCGGCATTGCAATTTCTTTCACTGACATTGATAGGAGGATTGTTTATGTAGTCACAATATGGTGGAATAACAAGACCTGAATACCGTTGAGGCAAACTTCCATCAGTAAAAACGAATTAATATTTTTGACTTAATTATGACACACATTCTGCATGAATAAACCGTTTAAATAAAGAGACTGTTTTACTCAAATTGACTGCTGGAAGTTTGCGCAAGCGGTAATCAGACCCTGTAGAATCGGTTACAGTTGAAGTTTCACCATTTGAAGTTTCACCATGTCTATTCCTCTTTATTCACAGTTCCATGTTTGGGACGCACTTTGTAAATGAAAATTTAAGCTAAATATATTCTAATGTATGAATTTATAGAGATTTTTAAATGTTTTACCTAATTCTTTCACTGTGTTACAGGTATAATTGATAGTTCAGGCATCAAACTAACATACACCCCTTCCCTGAGAGAATATGATGCTGGCGTAATGGAGTTAGGTTTAGAATATACCGATAAAATGGCCATTCCACCACGTCAACCAGATTTCACTCTAACCGGATATTGTGTTGCTGAGTGTACACGAGCTGTAAGAAATTTTTTTGTTTGTTTTAGTGTTTGTACTGCCATTTAATTACATTAATATTATTAGGCAATATAACAGTGTTCAGAAAATATTAATATGGTTTTAATGTAGTTAATGTGTATTATTTCCCGAGAAAACTTTTTCTAGTTTACGATTTACAACTTTTTAAAAAAGAAGCTAATATATTTATAATAATGCTAATTTTTTTTGAATTTTTTCAAGTCTCTTCGATAAGAAGTCAAATTACGTACATTAAAATTATTATTTTACGCCATTGTCGATTTGTGGCAAAGTAAAAATTGTGTAGTTACTCTTTTTTTTTCTTTTTTTCTGTTTAAGAAAGAAATTTTAATTTGTTAGTCCTTATATTATTTTCGCATTAATTACAAAAGTATTTTCTAAGCCTTTGACATGAGGGAAAATTAAGAGAACAAAATTTATTGTTTGTAGAAAGGTATCAATTAGCACTGTTATTACACTTTTTGCGCCTGATCAATGGATGAAATAATATAGCATATTTTCTTCAATGTGGTATTTTCCTAATTTATTCTGCTTTTCATAATTTCCTGGTGTAATCCTCTGGTATGTTCATATAATTATAGCTTACTGAAGAAAAACCCTACACACAAATATTAACGTGTAGGAAAATTTCAACCCTGTTATTATAGAATATTAATGATTGTAATTTAAACTCATGATGAGGAAAAGTTACATAATGTAATTATAATTTAAAAAATGAATGATATTTTTATCTGTTCTAAATGATTATTTTTAAAATTATAATTTTTAATTTTCTTAAATTATTTTTTATGCGAAATTAATTAGATGCATAAAATTATTTTTATTAAAATAAATCGAAGATTTACATATTTAAAATGAATAAGCTTGAAATTTATTAAATAAATGGTACTTGAATGAAAAAAAGTATATTTTAAGTTTTCTGATGTTAAGAAACAGAAAAAATCACTTTTCAAATAATATTTGATCTAAAATGTCAATTTTTCTCCCCCTTTTTTTTCTTTCTTGAAATATAACGTATGAGAATAAGGCTTTAGTATAACTTTTAGAATCTCATTTTCATTTCAAAATTTAGAAAAACAATGTTTAAAACAAAAACTTAATCCCATTTTCATTCATTCAAAATTTAACAAAATTGTGTGATTACAAAATTTGCGTTACAAACTTAAATGGAAAAAAGGCTTTAAATCAAAGGAACAAAAATAAAGGTATTTTTTTCAAGTATTTGAAAACTTTTAACAGAATTTCTTATGAAAAGAACATGTTATTACGTGATGGCTTTGAATTTGATTAATCCATCAAACGATTTAAAAAAAAATATGCTATTCTAGATATTAAATAAGTGCTTCATCATTAAAAAAAATATATATTATGTTATGTGTCAAAATGAATCATCTAACTCCAACGATGTGAAAAATAGAAGGGCGGAAATTTTTTATTTCAATTTAGAGACTTACAAGGAAAATTTGGGAAATTTAAAATAACTAGAAAAAAGGGTTAACATATTGCTGGCAATCTGTGCTACAAGCATCTGTGAAATTATTTTTGCGTTTTTTTTTATTGTTACTTGTTTTAGCTTTAAATTAATTCTTAAAATGTGGTTAGATGCACAAAATATTCGGTTGTCGGTGAAGTTATGATGCATAGCTGCCAACTTTTATTCCTTTTTGTTACCACTCTTTCCGAATAAGTCACTTAACATATTTAATCTTAGAAATCTTTAGAATGAATAATTCCATAACTCCTAAACCTTCCACTTTTGAGCACCACTATTTCCAAACAGTCTTATCTTATTCTTATTTAATAACAAATTTATATCAATAAATAAAGTGAATATTTTTATTTGGAAATAGTGGTACTGAAGAGTTTTTGGTAGCTATATTTTTAGAAGATAGTGGTAGAAAAAAGCGTAATAGTTGGAAGCTGTTTGTAATGCAGAGCTATCGAACCTCCGGATTTTTGAATTCTATTATTTTTTAATAGAAATTTTCTCTTTGTTTAATGTAGAAATTCTGAGATTAAGCTAAGACAAATATTTCTATTTGAAAATGTTGGTATTCAGAAACGGGAGTGTTTTCAGCTCTCGTCATGACTTTTACGATAACCCAATACATACTGTCATAAAGTGTTGCAGACGTTTTTAACAAGCTACATTATCCTTTTAGCTTACTTACAATTATTTACCCCAATAGAATGATCAATCCGAGGCTAACGAAAAAGACAGGCTACCGCGGTGCATTCCACTTATCTTTTTTTACAGACCGCTAGAGTGACGTGAGCTCTTTTCGTACACCTGCATTGGTGCATTCGAGCATCACGTGACTCCCACGGTCTGTAAAAAAAGATACGCGTAAAGCACCGCGGTGGCCTTTCTTTTTCTTTAGCCTCGGATCAATCAATGTGACGTTACTGTGTCGTCATAATGGTGACAAATAGTTACAGTCTCAATGAAGACCTCGAGGTCACATTATTTTTTTTGCCATTTTATAACCACCTTCTCCTGAATACTGGGTCTGCGCTTTGACACAAGAAAAGTGGCTGTCATAGGCAGATTTTTTTCCGCATTTGCGCGGTCCCTCGAATTTGAACAATTACTAAAAGTTTTCTTCGCCCGATTTTTATGAGATAAAATAAGCCAAAATAAATCTTTTAAAAATTACTGGTGTGTAAATTCAGGGGACTATATAAACGCTTAAAAAAATCCGCCTACGACAGCACCCATTTTTGTTTCAGCACTCAGGCCTAGTACTCAGAGGGCGGAGTTATGACTCTCAAAGGTGATCATCACTTCATGGCTCAACTGTAAAGCCACCCTGATAGGTGACATTTTTAGATAATGGTAAATTTTATGTTCTCGGTTAAAAAAACGTGGATTAAGGAAGTCAACTATGAGTGTTTAATTTTTTTGTCAACATTTTTTTTTCCAACACTACATTGTGTACTATTTTAAATAAATAACGAAATTAAATTTCAAATTAAAAAAAATGAAAAGTTGTAAATATCATTACCACGGTTTGTCCTAAACTTCAAATTTATTATTTGAAATCTTTATTTTTTAAAATTGGAAAGCTTCATTAGGAGTTTTCAACCTGTGACTCACGGGCCACCAACTTATCGTTATTTTAGAATAGAAAAATTTGCCTTATTTAATGAAAGAAACTTTGCAATTAAATAAGGCAAATCTTACCATAAATTCCATTAAGAATTTATGGCGAGAAACAAATTTTAGGGAAAAAAGTTAAAGAAATCCGCTTTAGAGTAAAGACAGCGATTACCCGGGTATATTTTACTTCGCTCTGTTATATATTATATATATATATATATATATATATATTTGGCATTTTTAACAAAACAGAAAATATTTCTATTAATTATCCTTAATTAAAGTTCCTCAGAAGAGGTAATTGTCATTACCACGCTACACAGTAACTTATCATTCAGCTCTGCACTAGATGGCATTTTCTTATTCATAATGTTCTTAGATTGTACAGTCCAACTTGTTCTTTCAAGTAGTAATGTCTATTTTTGTTTAACTATGTAAGTACTACCTCATTTTCTTTCCATTGTTCCAAAATTTTAGTCAGAGTATTTATATATGTTATTGGCAGAATTACCGTTTACTGCAATACACAATATTTTTTAATATATCAGGGTTATCACTGGCGGTAAGTTCTATATTTTATTAATACCACAATTCACGCACTGTAAATTTTGTGGTAGGTTTCTTTACTTTATTCTTGCACGTGTTATAGAAATTGCTTGGAATTAGCGGTAATCAGAGGTGCCAAGCTCTCACTAATCTTCCGTATTACGTGGATTGATTTGACCCAGTTTAACAGTGTTTTGAACCAGAAAATTTATTTGAAAAATCCTTATTTATTTAATTTCAGGCTTCTATGTGGAGTTCATTTAATTTTATTTCTTAAAAAAAAATTCTGGTTCGAAGCGTATTAAATCTGAGTAAAATTAACTCCCATATTACGAAAGATTAGTGGGAGCTTGGCACCGCTGGTGGTAATATTAACATATAACAGGTGGGTAAGTTTGACTGAAGATCACACTAAGAGATTCGTTTAATATTTCTTTCCAAACACTTTATCATCTAATTAATAAATCCATATCATTAATTTATAATTATTAAATTCTTATCTTTTAACAATACACTTAATCAATAAGAACGTAGACGGCAAAACCATTAAATTTAATATTAAAATGATTAAAGGAGGAAGCTATTTTTTATATCAGATTAAAAATATTCAAGAACTGATTTTCAGATAATTGTAACAGCATATTTTTGTATATCTGAAAAGCATATTTAATTACATAATTTAATTTTAGCTTAAAAAAAATAAAAAATAAAATTTCGATTTTTTTCAAGACAAAACAAACTGTTTAAACGAAATTTTAAATCCCCCCCCCAAAAAAAAAATAGCGGAAGTTTAAACTAAATTTAAAATTTCGCAGTTACTCAAAAAAGAATTTCTGAATTAAAAAAATAATAGATAAATTATATTTCAACAACTTTTGGTCTTAAAATGGCAAAAAAATTTACAAAAATACCGTAAAATTGAATCTATTAGATAATGAAATCTATTCTGGGGTAAAATTTCTAACTCCGACGCACAGGTACGATCCAGGAACCTTTTTAACAGCAGACAAATGCGTTACCAATGAGCCACCTACCATACGCGGAAATGAGTAAAATTAAGGTTCTGTTTTTAAATCTAAATCAAAGACGTTGTCAGATCTCATTAAATTAATTCATTTAATTAAAATATTGGGTTGTCCGGAAAGTTCATGCCGGTTGGGAAAATCAATTCGTACCGGAAAATTCTATCATTTAATTATAAGACATTGTTTCCGATACCTATTGTCTAATAATTAACGGGCAGAATTTTCCGGAACGAATTAATGTTCCCCAACTGACACGAACTTTCCGGACAACTCAATAATATAAGGCTTTTTAAAATTTTTATGGTTTGTCGTGAGATTGGAAGTATTCATCTATAAGTATGAAAAATTTCAAGTCTCTAACTTATATAGTTTCCGAGAACGAACTGTGTAATAGACAGACAGAGGAGTGAGACGAATATGGTTTCGTCAGATGAACGAAAGCAAAAACATAATATTGAAAAATAAGAACTTTTTAAAAGAAGCTGTAAAATTTAAAATTTTGGAATTAAAAATAATTGATAAAATATTTTCAACAACTTTTGACTTTAAAATGGAAAAAAAAAAGTTAAACTGTCTGTAAAATTGAATCTATTAGGTAATAAAATCTATTCCTGGAAAAAATTTAAACTCCCACAACACCCTCACCCCCCCCCCAAATATATATATTACTTTTACCACTAGAGGGCAGCACTATTTTAAGTTGTTTTTTATTATTAATATTTCCATCTTAATACTTATTTATAACATAGTATTATACATTAATACATCCTTTAATGTAATTCGATTTTCTATTTATTAATTAATTTCATTTATTTATTATTTAACTAATTGGTATCAATTAAGTTAGTAATTTGGTTGATTTATGAAACATTTATTTCCATCCTATTCCTTCGCTTCAGATTTTATCCACTTTTTTTTACTAATAGATGGCAGCACTAATGTTCCTGTTTATTTTATAATCCATTATATTTTAACATTATTTCTGGCATCACTACAAAGCAATTTATATTTCTAAGCAATTTATATTTCTAAAATTGGCAACATGATATGATTTTTTATGCAATTCATTCCCCAGTCATGTTGGAGTTTTCATGATGGTTCATGAACTGCAAGGTATCTTATTTATATCTCTATTCATCTATATGGATTTTTTTTATAAGTATGGTTTCTTTCCTTTTTTATATTGTATGTTATTTTTTATTTTATCACTGATTTGAATCATTGTATTTGAGATGTAGTCCCAATATCATATTTTTTAGCAATGTTTGGCTAATATGAAGATGAAACATCTCATTTTATTTGTGGTATTTAGGCAATTGGGACTTGATAATTCTGTTTAAATTCCACAAATTTCATTTCATTTAATTCATTTAATTCCATTGATTCAATTTTTATTTAATTTCTTATTCTTTCAATGTTTTTTGATTCCATATTAAGTGTGTTGGGGAATCTTTCATTGTCAACTAATTATTTCATACTTAATTATTTCATGGTTTAAGTTGGTGTTATGATAATGTTTCATTTATGGTTATATATATATATATATATATATATATATGAAGTTCCTTTTAATGAAATCCAAAAAAATTCCACTTCTGCCGCCGAGAATCGAACACGGAACCTTATGGTTATGAAGAAAAAACTCTACCACTGAACTATCTGGTCTACCGCAAAAAAAAAAAAACTGAAATTAAGATTCTGTTTGGAAATCTAAGAAAATCGGAGAAATGATCGGATGTCATTCAATTAATTCATTGAATTAAATAAAAAATACTTTTTTGAAAATTTTATGATTTGTCATGTGACAGGAGGTATTCAGCTATAAGTATCCAAAATACCACGTCTCTAACTTATACAGTTTACGAGTACTACCTCTGTGACGGACAGACAGACAGACAGACAGAGGAGTGAGACGAATAAGTGTTTCGTCAGATGAACGAAACCCTAACTAGTCGGATGTGCCAATCCCAAAACTTTCTTCTATCTCATACAAGTCAATACTTCAAACAGTGTAACTTTTTAAAAATATGCATTTTAAAAACAAGACAGACGCCGAAATGAGCGTCGTTGTACGAACATCCAGTGCAAAACACAACTACACCGACTTTGATTTTCATCTGAAATTTCTGCTGCATTTTATTAATCGGAGTAAATACGAGTTAATCTCAATCATATTTTCCAGTAAAATCAATATTTTTCGTCATTCTGTTTTACGTCAGCTACTTGAGAATCGCCAGGTTACCTACGTGCGAAGCACCGTTCGCTGTACGAACAGTCGATGTACAACACAAATACGAAAAATCGAAAAAATCGCGCAGTAATCGCTGTCACAGTGCTCCTTCCGCGAGTGTGTGTGTGTGTGTGTGTGGGGGGGGGGGGGCTGATTTCCCCATTTTCAACTGGGACCTAACGCCCATAGTCAAAAACGTATATATGAAGTTTGGTTCAATTCCGTCCATAATTTCATACACTTTCTGATGATACAAAAGGAACATCGCTATCACAGCGCCCCCTTCCAGGGTAATATCCCCAATTTAAACTGGGACCTGCTGACCATAGCTAAAAAAATATATATGGAGTTTGGTTCAATTCTATAAATAACTTCATGCACTTTTCGATGATACAAAGAGGACACACGCACGGACAGACAGGCATTTTCTAAAAACGGGTTTTTTGGGATCTCTAACTCGTAAAACTGGTAAATCCACCGAAAACCGGAAGTCGTACAAAAATCAATTACAATACTTCTATAATTGATAGAACAAAGCAATAAGAAATAAAAACAATAAAATTTACTTTTTTAAAGCGAAAATTTATCATTATCTGAGAATGACCCACAGTCATTTGCAACTCGCTAGAAAATGGGACATATCGACTTTACAAAGACGAGGATACGATCCATCTTCCACGTCGAATGACAACAATGCGGAAAATAAGTGCAGCATTTAGGTCACAGTGCTCTCATACTTTGAAAAAAAAAATGTGTTGCTGTGCCATTAGGACTAAACGAAACTAGAAAATAATAATAAAACTGCGAAATTTTTATTAAGAGTTTTATATAAACTGATGATTATAACCGAAATATTTTTCTCTTAGTTGTTTAGAAACTGAAATTAAAACATTTCATTTTTAAGTAAAATATTTTTAGCTAGTTTTTTAATGCTTATGCATTTAAAACACGAAGCTAACAATTTGAGTTAATAAATTTTACTTGCAGAATTTTGCTTAAACTAATAGAAATAACTAATAGAAATAACTAATAGCAATAACTAATAGCAATAACAAAATTTCTCATACAATTTTTTAGGCTCTGGATATTTTATTTTAAAGTAATTTGCTTTTATTTATCTTATGCATTAAAAATACGAAAACAGCATTATGAACTCATATTTTTAAATTCGAATAAATATTTAAACATATGATAAAAAACGAAAATTCTCCTTTCATAATTTGTTTTTGGAATTGGCTTATATTTTCTTACTCAAGAATAAGATAGTTGGATTTTAAAATCAATTTGTGTGGAGCGTTAATATGCATAAATTGGATTAATTAGCATAAACAAATATAATGTTAAAATTCAAGAACTGCTATTACTTTTAAACAAATATTACTAAGCAGAATGTATTAGCATTGTGAATAAATATATTATTTATTTAATTATTTTCAGGGACTTCCTGCGGAAGGCATAGTGATATTTGGATCTCAGCTCCATACGCATTTAACGGGCATAAAAGTATATACAAAGCATCTTAGAGAATCTTCAGAATTGCCTGAACTCAACAGAGATAACCACTATAGCACACATTTTCAAGAAATTCGAAGGCTAAAACGAAATGTCCATATTCTTCCAGTAAGTAAATTAAATATCCAATACAAATATGCAAGGCCATATTTAGGATATGTGCAACGATCCGATCAAATAAGGCGAATATTCTTAAATACTGGTAACAAATTGTACATGATGCATGTGTCGTAGATATGACAATGTAAACATGTATTGATGTATAAAAAAACACTTGTGTAAACACAGGAAACGATTACATAAATTTGTTTTCTGTATAATCTAAGACACAGTCACCTGAATATACCAGGCGTACGGTCTGACTGAAAAAATGCAACTATCGTAGTGGATATTTTTAAGGTTTGTATGGTCCCTTGAATTTGAATACCACTTTTCCCGAATAGTAATATATTTTTTTCAATTACAAGCAAAAAAATACTTTAAAAAAGGGACTTTACAAACGCTGAAAAATATCGGCATACGACAACCTGAGTTTCTGAGTCAACGTGTAGGCGGGTACGGATTCAGAGGGCTTGAATATCTTTCAACAATAATGGTTGTAGTGTTGTCAGTCCGCTACTTTTGTTTTATTCAGATTGTTTCAGTGCTATCCCTGTTTTTAAATCGTATAAGTCGTCTAATTTTCTATTTCTTGAATCTGTCTATAAATGAGGCGAATATTATTACATCAAAAAGTTATCCGAATAATAAAAAAAAGTAGTGCACCGACAACACTGAATTGTTGTAACATTTTCTATTTTGTTTCAGCAATATTATTTACTTGAAAATAATATTACATAAAAATCAATAATATGTAATATTATTACCTGATTAATTCAATTATACTACTAGCATGAGAGATATATTCAATATACCTGCTGAGTGAATAATAATTTTACATTTATTTCATTCGTATTAAGAAATATATATAATATTCGGAACACCAGTTTGCGGTTATAACAGAATACCGAAAAGCATTATATACAATTCAGATTTCGCTTCCTGTTATATACTTACTCAAGAAATTTGAGAGGAAGTGGAAGCCGCTTTTTCAATTTTTTGCACCAAATCCCACATGCGCAAAATATGGACATCGTTGTTGCTGAGGGTTTTGATGGGAAATAAGCAATACGTACTTGTTATTTTGCTCATATATTGGATATGTACTTGCTCAAGAAAGGGTATAGCCAGGTTTCCTATTAAAATATGCCCTTGAGTCAACCAGATCGAGTCCTACATGAATCGATAGCCCTTCAATAGCGATGCGTTTTTGCCAAGTTTGAAGCATATATCTCAGTTATGGCTCTTTATGTGCGTTTTGGAAAAAAGTGCATTGTGGAGAATGTAGTGATTGAATTTTCCCGAAAAAAATCAGGGATGTGTAATATTAAAATACAAATAGTGGCTATTATTTTCAGATTATTTTCTGCAAAATAGCCAGTTTTAAACAATTTTTCTTGTTTTTAATTTAACTTTTTAATTAAGAATATATCGAAATTTTTCAGTGACCACCTTCATGTTTTTACCAAAAATACTACGAGGTATGATGTATATTTGGTGTGAGTTTCAACTCTCTACACTGGGTGCATCATAGAAAAAAAATTTAAATGTTTACCAGAGGGGGGAGGGTTGCAAGTTGCATGTGTTATTACAAGTTCATGGGCAGTTCTGTCTACAGTTTACGCATGTAGCTATGCTGTTGGTGGCAATCATCTGAAGGAAAGCATTTTGTTTTGTTAGTTGACAGTTAACTGATTTTGTTTGTAGTTTTCTACGCAGTTTTACTTAACACATTGCTTTTTGTCTTTTAAACATGAAGCCCCGCCTATGGGCGTTACATTTGCTTTTTCCATTATTTAACAAAAAATTTTATCACCATGTGTTTCTATTATAAAAAGATGTATTTAATAGTGGTATTGTTTCTAATCGAACTATTAATATGCATAGTACTCTAATTGTAAAAATGCGAATTTTGTGTATTTTCTTTGAGAAATAATGTAACATATGAAACACAAAAGCACCACCCATGGGCTGAATTACAGATCTCCAAAAGACGTGAATTCATGTCTCCCGTTCAGAGCCTGATTACCAACGGAATAATCTTCCACCAGTAAAAATGAAGAGAAATTTCGTTCTTATTCAAGGCAGTAATTTTTTTGTTACTAGAGCGTTTAAATAAGGCAAAAATATCTACTAAAATTTACTGGTGGAAGTTTTTCCCGATTGTGTTTTCCTCGGTGTGTTAACACTGTTTTCGATTAATCAACAACAGTGTTAAGTCAAACTGAGTCGAAAACTATTAAAAAAATCCGTCAACTGTCAACTAACAAAACACAATTGTATCCTTCAATTGATTGCCACCAACAACATAACTACACACGTAAACTGTACGTAGAACTGTGTATGAACTTGTAATAACACACGCAATTTGCAACTCCCCCATCCCTGGAACACATTTTTAATTCTTTTTCTATGATGCACCCATCGTAGAGAGTTGAAACTCACACCAAATATACATCATACCTCGTAGTATTTTTGGTAAAAACATGAAGGTGGTCACTGAAAAATTTTGATATATTCTTAATTAAAAACAAGAAAAATTTTATAAAACTGGCTATTTTGCAGAAAATAATCTGAAAATAATATCCACTATTTGTATTTTAATATTACACATCCTTGATTTTTTTCAAAGAAATTCTATCACTACTTTCTTCACGATGCACCTTTTTCCAAAACGCACATAAAGAGTCATAACTGCCCATGGATTTGACTTATCTAATCGGAGAACTTTTTGCGATAATCAGTGCGAAGGAAACTTTACATTATTAGTGGTATCCAGAGCATTTGGACACCCTCTCTGGCTACGCCAATGGCGCCAACATTTTTACTTTTTTATTACTACTAAAATTTAATAGCAAATTTAGCCTTATTTAATTGCCGTAATCTGCGACTAAATAAGACAAAAATTCTATTAATTTTTAGTGTTGTTAGAAATGCGTAAAAGTTGGCAACAATGTAGAAGTAACACCCATTGAGCCTGATTGCCACAGGAGAAATCTTCCAACACTTTTTATAAAGAGTAATTTTCGACATTAAAACGTAGAATTTCTGCTATAAATAAGGCAGAAATTATTCAGAAAAAGTGGTGGAAGTTTGCACTACGGAAATCAGACACTGAACACCTCTCTTGCATGGCTATTCATAAGAAGATGCTGCAATGATGTAGTGTGGGGGATGATTGCATAGCTACCAAACCTTCCCATTTATGAGCACCACTAAAATAATGAAATTATTCGCTTTATTTAATGACAGAAATTTTCGATTAAATAAGACGAAGGTTACAATTTGGAAATATTGGTACACAAAACTATGAAATTTGTCAGTTACGATGGTTTCCGCGAAAATTAGTATGATTGTGCTTCCCACTTCCTATATGCAATTCACTGCTGTGAGTGATGGGAATAATGTACAGTCTTAGAAAAAAGAAAACGCGCCACACCTACTAACACATCCACAAACCATCGTAAAAAATGTGAATGGTACTAGTAGATTAGAAATAATGTCTACTAATTAATGCTATACTTAAAATTTTCTTAGCGGGTTGTCTACATAGAGAAATAGTACCCAATTTGAAAAATTTCAATATTAACACCTAATTTTGACATATTTGTATTTTTCGGTACATTTTACCTTCAGATACCTAGCGGGAAGACCTTCGGTCATTTGCATGTTTATTATGCATGTTTAAAGTTTGAAACGCCTAATGATAAATGCATTTTTAATCGTTGCAAAACAGATTGAAATGGGGATAGTTTTCTAAACATAACCAAAAACTACTTGATGGATTGAGCTGTAATTCCAGATTTCAATGTTTGAAGCTTCTAGAAAATGATTTCTATTAAAAGAGCTTTAAGTAATGCCTATTGTTCTCGAAAAATAAATTCGAAAATATCTATTTTTGAAATAAAGTTTCGAAAAATGTATGAAATGTAACCTATGCATTTTTATCAATTTTTGGAAGTTTTAAATATGCGAATTGAAATTTATAGCTATTTCCACGTAGACTTTTTGAGTTATGCTTAAAATTTTACCCTCACTGTAACCTATTATGCAACGATTAAAAATAAATTTAACATTAAGAGGTCCAGAATTTAAACCTGCATAATATCTAAACTACTGGACCAAAGGCCTTCCCGTATGATTACCGAAGGTACAATGTACCGAAAAATTTAAATATAAGGGCAAAATTAAGTGTTAGTTTTGAAAATTTTAACTTTGTTTTACAATTTTTATATGTAGACGACCCCCTAAGAAAATTTCACATTAAATAGTAAACGTTATGTCTAATCGATTGTTATCAGTCATACCATTTTTACTATGATTTGCAGTAGAGTTAGAAGTGGAGTGTTACTTTTTTCTAAGACTGTTTTATCCTGAATGATGTTTACCACTTTTCTTTTTCCTTATTTTCTTCACCAGAACGTTTCATGCTATAGTAATTATTCCACCGCCATTTATGTTTCATTATTGAACCGATGATCATGTGATGCACAAAAAAGGGTGTTGGGATTTGAAAAAAATTAAAATATTGTCTATGTAATTTTAACCACGAGAGATCGATTGTTGTACATTATATCAATCTCCAATAATCTTAAATATCTAGATTTAGTATTTCATTCCATTTCATTGAATGATACGGTCGCTAAGGGCTTGTTTTCGTCAAAGTTACAGGGTTAGCTTAAATGATTCATCGGGTTACAAAAGACTTTATTTACAAGTATACGACGTACAAAGACGGGTGATACATGAAAAGATACATACACTCACCACGTTTCTAGTACATACTAAAAATGTTCAATGTGGGCGCCTTTAGTAGCTAGGCGAACTTTTTTAAACGTTTGTACGGTTACCTGAATTTACACACCAGTACAGTGACCTCTCACTTATACGCGATACACTGTAAAAAAATTTTGCCACCGGTTTATTTTAAATGTAATTTTCGCCTTATTTGTTCGCATAATTAAGAAGTCGAATTTTACTGTTTTAAAATAGTGGTACGAAAAAGTAATTACTGAACATCGCGTGTAAGTGAGAGGTCACTGTATTTTCTAAAAGTTTTCTTTGACTTATTGAATTTGGGAAATGTAAGGCGGAGAAACATTTAGAAATTATTGTTATTCAATGTCAAGGGACCGTACAAACGCTGAAAAAATTCCGACTACGACAACAGCCATTTTTGTGTCAGATCTCAGGCCTAGTATTCAGGGGCTGTGGATAAATAATGGTTAAATTCTATTATATAAACAGCGGTAACACCAGGGGCCGCATGTTGAATACCACTACTGCGTATTATATCATTTTTATATCTAATCATGCAGTTTAAATTATTGTTAGTTTTTCAATTAGTTTCCATTTCTTTGTTTAAACCACAAATAAAGCATCTCTTAATGGCAAGTTTAGTTCTCCCTCTTCAGTAGAGATAATTATAATATTTTTTAATAAGACTTATAATGAATTTTCCTTAATTTTAAACAGGGTGATGCTCTTTTGACTACGTGCCACTATTCTACAGCTGACAGAGAGAATATAACGCTGGTAAGTTAAACATTAAATAGGTAAAATTAAATTTTTGTTTAGGAAATGTATACCTCATGTAACACATCGGCTGATAAGTTCCCGGTCTCGCACACAGATGGCGTTAAAATCGCCAAACCGATGCTTTTTTTAGTAAGTACTAACCTTTAAAAGGTAGCAGAAAAAATGTCATGACGATTCGCCGTGTGGATAAAACGTTAGAGTGTTTTTAATTGAACGACTTTGTTGATAAATAAAAAAATGGATATACAAGAATTTCAAGAATTGTTATTTGATGGGGAAAAAACACCGTTCAAACAAAAGGTTGGCTTGATAAACGTTATCCGGACACTGCACCAGGTAAATCAACCATTATTGACTGGTTTGCTGAATTTAAACGTGGTCGTACGGACACCAGTGATGCACCACGCAAAAGAGGTGGTTACTCCGGAAAACATAAAAAAAGTCCACAAAATCGTTTTGGGGAACCGTAAAGTGAAGTTGCAGAAGATAGATCAGACTCTTAAGATATCCAAGGAACGTGTAGGTTTTATTTTGAATGAACATTTGTCTATGAAAAAGCTGTTGTCAAAGTGGGTGCCGCGCGTGTTGACTTTTGACCAAAAACAACAACGAGTCGATGATTCTGAGCACTGTTTGGACCTCTTTCGTTGTAAAATTATGTTATTTATTATAAAATTATTATTCTTTTTATTTATTAAATTATTATTCTTAAATTATTATTCTTAAATTATTATTATTATTATTATTAAATTATTATTATTTATTATTAAAATTATGTTATTTATTAATGTTTTAATGTTATAAAGTTATAAAATTATGTTAAAAAGTTGCGTTTTCTTTATTAGACCGGGAACTTATCAGGCCATGTGTTAATTTCATTATAATAATAATAATAATTTAAAATCTTAAAAAAGACATTTAAAGTTTTGTTAAAATATCTTTTTTTATTTTGTTCTTAAATTGTGGTAACAAAACATACTATGATTTAAAAAAATCTTATCTATGATAAATAAATTAATAATTTTCAATACAAATCATATATAAATTCCATTACAAAAAGTTAAAGTGTAAAATACACACTTTTAAGGTATTTTCTGTTTACTTTCTGTTAAAAAAATGATAAAAATGTACAATGCTATTTCATACTTACTTTTGTATGTGTTATTACTGCTTAATCCTTTATTCTCCAACGTTATTTTAAAGTATTAGTTGAATAATACCTTTATAAAAAGTATTTCATTCATCCGTTACTAACTCTATGCTTCAGGATCAGCATTAAATACTTCGCCTTATAGTCCGTAGATAACATAAGTAACATTGTGAAGAAAAAAAAAATCTTTGAGAAGATATTATCCCACTTATGTATTTTATTTTAGCTTCCATCTTGTTGTGCGTAATACACGATAATACGTTTTTGCTGTAAAACATCTCAACATTTATAGGTAAATCCATTGTATATATTTTTTTCTATTTTGTAAAGTCTAAGACGTAATATTATTTGTCAAGTTAAAAAATATGTGTTTTTAATCTATTTTTAAAGTGTTTTTTGAAGTTGTACATTAAAATACCGGCGGGACTAGGAAGCAGTTAACAAGTGAACATCAGTTAGGAATAAAGATATTTCTTTATTTACCGTAATTTCTGTCATATAATCCGCGGATCAAACAACCATGTTTCTACCCAGAAATTTTAGTTTATTAATTCGAGCTGCTAGATCTCTGAAAATATTTGACTTCAACTATTCAATAAAATTTGTGGATCTAGACATGATTCTTTGATCCGTGGATTATACGCCGGATATTACGGTAGTAGAAATTAAAAAACACAATTAATTATAGTTGAAAGCTATATTTAACAATTGATTAGCTAATGAAAAATAGTTAAGATTTTAATTTAACTATATTGCAGGGTGGCTATGCAATAAGTGAAGAAATGTGTGTTAATTATGTGCATTATTATCCAAAGACGAACCTGGAAGTCTGCAAAAGTTCTATCGATTCAAAAGTGCTGCGAAGTTACTTCCAATATATGCATGAGTAAGTAGAACACTCTTTCCTGTATCATAGAACTGATTTTACAGAAAGAAATGAATATTTACTGATTTGAAAAATTCGAATATTTTTAATTACATATCCCGAAAAATGTAGCCTAAAATAATAAACATGGATTTTAGGGTTTGTTTTTTTATTTTTTTTAGCAGATTTATTGAATTGATCCAGAATGCAGATGGATCACATTAAAAATAACATAATGCAAAATTTAATTAATTTGTGTTGAAAGAATTTCAAAATTCAGGTTTTTTTAAAACATTTAAAACATTATAAATATGTCAGGGCTCCCAAATGGTCCGCTAACTGAATACCAATATTTTTAGCAGAAAATGTCTTGGTCGGTTTCTACAACATTTACGCTAAAGTTTACCTCTGATGATAGTTTCTGCAAAATTTGCAAGAAAAATCTAAAAATAAAAAATTTTCTAAGAAAATACCGGTATTCAAAAAGAGGGCCATTTGGGAGCCCTGATATGTTAATCATAAATTTAAATACTGAATTCAATGTTAGAAATAATTTTTTTTCAATATTATAAGATTATAAAAAAATATATATATACTCATAAATTTTACAATAAAATTTTTTAAAGAAAAATTTGTATGCGTCTTTTATGATTTTGGACAGTTCTATTTTGAACAAAAACATTAGATTCATTTATAGTGCTGCGTATATCCCAGTGACAATTTGAAACTAGAAACTTTGGAAAATCGTTAAAAGTTTCCGTAAATTGCCGCACGTGATCGGGTTTTACATTTTCATCCTCATCAGTAATAACACAGGATCTCCGATTTCATATTTATTTCTGTTTATTTCAAATTTCTGTATTGTGCGTTTTTTAAAAATATATCTTTAAATGTTACACAGGGTTTATAGGTAGTTCTGGACGTTTTGCCACCCTAGGCGAGAATTAAAAAATTCCCCCGTATACGAGGATTAAAAATTGCCTCCCACATCCTATTGCTATTATAATTGATTGAAATGTGTTTATGACTTCGGTTGGTTTGTCTGTCTGTCCGTGTGTCCACTTACTATATTAATTTCGATTTCTATGCAATTGCTATATGTTATTGGTATATACTGTGGCACGGTTGCTATTGCAAAATGAAGTAGCATTTATAGTTCGACATTCCAAATAGTTCAGAAACATTATGGTACATGTGCACTAATAGATTGAAGTAAAATTTAATTATATTACACTACTTCAAACATTATGGGATTGATGTGAATTTCTGATATGTACTACAAAATATTCCGATAGAAAATTTTGTGAGCAGCATTTATTTTCCATTTACAGGGACACACAAAAGTATTCGATTGCATTACAATGTGTAGGTACAGTTTTCTGAAGTGCGCTTTATGAAATTGATTTGCATTATTGAAGGTACTATAACATCTCCTACATTAAAAAAATATGCAGGTAACATTCAAGGTTATTTTACAGGGCCACACAAAATAATTCAGTTACATTATCGTCCATGAGCGATAATTTCAGAAGAGGATTTTCAACACATTCCAACACAGTTGAAAAAAGTTTATGATTTCGTTTCATCTTAGTGTTTTACCATTTCGCCGTCTGCCATCCCAACTTTTATAAATATACTTATATTGTCATGAAATTGATATAAGATATTGAGCTTAACTATTGCATGGTCCCTATTGAAAATGATGTAGTTAGCATTTATAGTTTGTTTAAAGGGACACTCAAATTAACTTGGATACATTAAGGAAAATAGACAATAAATTTTCGATGTACATTTTAACGGTGTTGCACTACTTCAAACATTGCAGAACTGATGCGCAATGTCGATATCTTCTATATCCTGTTTCTTATAGAAATGTGGGTATGCGTATGTTTATTGTTCATACACAAAAACACACAAAAGAACTCGATTGCATTACTCACTGTAGACAGTAGATGTTTGAAATGTGCTTTATGATACTGACATCTTTTATTGAATTGCAAGATAACATCTTTCATACGGAAAATAGCGATGCAACATTTAAAGTTATTTTATAGGATCCGAATAAACAATCCAAATACATTATCTTTTATGAGCTATAATTACAAGAAATGCGTTTTAACTTGCTTTATGCGATTTCAAACTTAATAGATTATAATACTTTATGTTATTTGTATAAATTATGTAGATCACATACAGAGATGGGATTTTATAAAGCATCGGACAGATTTTTCGATATTGCTATTGGAGGAATGCCTTCAGGGAGGACTTTTGAAGGAAAAGTGACCCGAATTATCGTTCTCGTACAAGGAAAAGCCTGAAAACCTTGCAGATTCACACCGCCTAGACCACACTGGTTTCAAATACACGAAAATTAGTTCAAACTCCTCGTTTTGAAGCCAGTCTGCTAACCACTATGCTGAATGGACCCTGGTCATATAATTCGAATTAACCTCTACCGATGGGAATTGCTAAAACTCCGTTTTTTACGTACCATGGGATATGTTTATTTAGCTTATCTAAATTTTACGGTACTCTGTAGTGTGACTATAATATAAATAAATTCATAAACAGGGCTGCACAAACGGATATGGATGAATTTCAGCCTATAAATGGTTATTGCCAGAAAATCGTTTTCAGTTGTGTTATGGGTTTTCCAACTGTATCAAATATTAATGAACTATGAACATGGGGTAAGTTAAATAATTTATAGATGATATACAAGGCTATATATATATATATATATAATAACTCGAATACTTCACCATATATGGGCAGTAACTACTGAACATGGGTTTAACCGTTTTAATGCTGAAAATTCGGCCTATAATCCGCGGAACAAACAATTGTATTTCAACCCAGAAATTTTATCTTATAAAATGTAACTCACTAGATCGCTGTAAATACTTCAACTGTTGAATAAATATTAAATGATTTCAATTTTTGAATAAAATTTCTGGGTTGAAACAAAATTTGTTTGATCCGCAGATACATTGCGGCGCTATCACGCTTCATAGCACTTAAACGGTTAAAACTATTTCCTATGTTTTCTAAATTGTTTATTTAGATGCCTTTATAAACATAAACCAATTAGTTGTCTGCCTTGTCTGATTGAAACTGAAGCTGTTTATTTAGCTATCTTGTTTCATTATATGTAACCAAGCTCTCACTAATCTTGTCCGTAATATGTGGGTTAATTTGACCCAGGTTTAACAGGTTTTGCACCAGAAATTGTTTAAGACATGGAATTAAATATATTCCACGTAAAAATCTGAAATTAAATGAACAGATTTATCAAATAAATTTTCTGGTTTGAAACGTTGTTAAACTGGGTCAAATTAGTTCACATATTACAGAAGATTAGTGGGAGCTTGGCATCTCTGTATGTAAAAAAAATATTAACAATCTTCTAACAGAGATAGAAAGTGTTTCGTAATCTAAGCGTGATGAATAGTTTTCTTTCTTGTTTATATATTTCTAAGATTTATTCAAATATCTTTAGGTGCAGTATTTAAACAAATGAATCCTTGATTAATCTTGTTAAAACGTCAGGAGAAACCATCATTAGTTCGACACTAATGTATTTAATACGAAAAATAATAATTAAAATATCTTTTATCTTATTTTTATTTTGGTAATTTATTTTAATTCCTGTAATTACATTTGAGTGTTATATTTTGAAAACTATAATTTAAAAGTTACACTTTAAGAAATACTTTCGTATAAAAGAATTATATATGAAAAATATTTGTCTTCAAGCCTTTCATACCTTTAAAATTGCTATTGTATAATCTTTAATTCATATTTTTACACCGAAATTTTAAAGTTCCCGAATTTTTTTAAAATAAAGATTTTGTTCTTTCCCCGGTTTTAGTTTTATAAACGAGAAAATAACGAAAATACTGAAATATAATATATATATATATATATATATATATATATATATATATATATTTAATTATGTCTTCATCTTTTAAACATAAAAAATAATTTTATTACGAAACTTTGTTGAAGAAAGAAAAAATATGTTTAGAATCAAATTTGCTATATTTTAATGGGTTTTCAGATTTAATACTTTGAGAAGGTGTTTGAAATAAATTGCAAAACTAAAGTACAAAAGATTTCAAATTTAAAAAGAAGGGAGTGCATTTTCTCCCATTTAATCTATTTTTATTGTTCTTAAAATTCATTTAAAGTAAAAAATTACCCTTAAAAAATTTCCTTTTATTTTGTTATTTGGGAACAGTTTTTATAAAAATAGTCTTTGTTGTTTATCTATTTTCGTTACATTAAGGTACAGTGCATTATAACATAGTTTTCTATTAACTCTTAACGAATGAAAGCCGCCATATACACGACAACAATTTTTTATTGTCAAAATGGGTTTCCAATTATTATTGTTCAGGCACCACTTTTTTGATAAAATTTGATTACATTATTTAATTTCTGAAGTTTTGTGTTTAGATAAGACGAAATTCTCTGTGCAAAAATGATGGTGTCCAATTGGAAATAACGTATTTGGACAATGAAAATTGGTTGTCGCGAATATGGTGGCATTCGTTCAGTAAGGGTTAATAATGAAGAGAAAACATAGATTAACTTATATTGAACTAAATTATGGAACAAAATTGTTGCAAATTTGGATTGGTAAATTACTGAGTCAGAAAAGACATTTTATATAAG
This sequence comes from Maratus michaelseni, assembly GCA_963931845.1. NCBI lineage: Eukaryota > Metazoa > Arthropoda > Arachnida > Araneae > Salticidae > Maratus > Maratus michaelseni. The sequence continues at coordinate 164,060,757 of OZ007586.1, forward strand.
AAAGAAACATCAGCAATTTCCCTAGTACATAGTTACCAATTTGTGCGCTTCTTTTTACTTCTAAAATTTAATAGTAAATTTTCCAAATTAAACGCTGAAATCTAAAGTTTTTAACTAAAAATAATTCAAAAATTTCTATTACATTTTAATGGTAACAAAAAACCATACAAGTTGGCAGTTATACATTAACCCTTAAATAACCAGAGTATCAAATTTGCAACACTATTTATTTAACTTTTAATAAATAAATCAAGTTCTTCGCAACCACTATAAGTATATAGAAATATTAATCATATAAAAATCACGTAAATATGCTACTAAACAAAGTTAAAAATATATCAAAAAATTACTGGTGTCTAATCCTTAATGTAAGTTAAAAAACACAAGTCTAAAAGAGAAATTCATGCATTGAAGGGTTAAGGATTAGACACCAGAAATTTTAAGATATAATTTTAACTTTATTTAGTAGCATATTTATGTGATTTTTACAGAATTAATATTTCGATATAAATATAGTGTTTGTGAAGAACTTGATTTATTTATTAAAAGTTAAATAAAAAGTCTTGCAAATTTGATACTTTAGGAATTTAAGGGTTAAAATTTATATCGGGTATTGAAATATATAATAGTGCATTATTTTGAACGAATTCTTGATGAAACTGGGTAGAGTATGTATAAAAACGTTCCAGCTGAATTCAATAAATAATTGACAAGTATTATTGGTGATTCAATATTTGACACATTTGAAAGTAATTTTAATATTTCTTACTTATGTTTAAGACCATAGATATCTCATATTGAAAATTTCTTTGCAGCTACAACGAAGAACCAACATCCTTAGATAAAGGAGTTGGAGAAAACTACCAATCAATTCATTGGACGCAAAATAATGCTGATTTCCTGCATCATTTGTATTTAAATGCTCCACTTTCAATGCAGTGTAATCAGTCATCTGGGGACCGCTTTCCGGTATGTAACTCAAACTTTCTAGACATGTAATCATTGAATTTTATTATTTTTTTTAAAATCCAAACACTCCTAATTCCAGGGTTGAGTGTGTTCCTGTATTTTGGATGCCATTATTTCCGTATAATAATCTTCGAATTACTTAATCGTAGAATTATGAGATTAAATAAGTCATAAATTACTATATGTAAGAAGTGATATTCAAACTATCGGAGTTATGCCTGTTAATTACTTTAATATAAATGGCGACTTAAGGTACACCAGTTAATATGCTTGTTGTGCATGTTTTCATAGCACCACATCACAAAATTAAAACGATCAAAATAACTCAGAGTATTTCTAACAGTTTTTATCTATGATCGTTCATAATGTCATTTTTAATATAATAATTCTTTGCACTACCCATTTTGACAGGCATTATTTTATTTTCAAACACATAAACAAGCAATGTACATGTCTAAAAGTCTTAAAAAATACTTTTAACACTACACAAAACTAGCCAATCTGTTAAAAATTGTAAAACAGTAAAATTATTTTCACCTATCTCTCTGAGGCATCTTCAGTCACTGATGATATGTTTTCTGCTTCGTCAGTCAATCTGTTGAAAACCCCCATTTTGCTTTTCCTAATAACATATGGCGCCATCTGTTATCTATTTTTGCGTGGGTCATATCATTGCATGTTTCTGAATTTGATGTAAATATTTCTGTGGCTTCTTTCTGTAATGCGTAGTTAAAATTATTATAATTGGCTAATTTTTCAACATTTTTGAAGTTTTAAAATAAAATAATGTCTGAGAAAATGGATAGTGCAAAGAATTATTATATCTCCAATAGTATAGCTACCAAGTTTTACACTTTCTTTTTATCACTAAAATTTAATAGAAATTTTAGTTTATTAAATCGTAGATTTCGGCGATTAGATAAGTCGAAAGTTACTCTTAAATTTTTGTAGTAAGAAAAAAGCGTAAAATTTGGCAGTTATGCCAAGAGTGAAACGATATTCATACAGCAATTTTTAATTCTGGATGAACTTTTAACAAAAAAACTTAAACAATTTCACTTTACGTTGGTGCATTTTGAAAACAAGATCAGTGTTGGATGAAATATTGGCATAATATAAGAATTATTTCCAATCATTTAACAATATTAGATAAGTATTGAAGACCATGAATAAGTTAATACTTACAAGAAAACAGGAAACTTTCCAGTGTAAACTCTTTAATCTTTTAGGCTCTAACGGTACTTTAAAGTACCAGTTGAATAATGCTGTTATAAAAAAAAATATTTGATTCATTCCTTACCAATGGCACGTTTCGGGATCAACACTAAATACTTCACTCTATCATCGGAAGATACATGGACACCACTCGATCCGTTTTTTGACTACCACTTTATTCATAGAAAGATCTTCATTTTAGATTTCTCTTGCAATTTTTGTAGAAATCTTCCCAAAAGATTTTTTTTTTGAAATTTTGTAAAAACCTGCCACGAAATGTTTTCTTCAGAAACGGATATTTTATTTAAAAAAAAAAAAAAACGGACCAGTGGGAACCTGTAGATAGCATTAGTAATTCTGTGAAGCAAAAAATGTTGGAGAAGGCTTTATTCCAGCTTATGTATGTCATTTTAGCTTCCATCCTGTTGTGTGACATACGATAAGTTTCTGCTGTGAAACATCTCAACATTTATATGTAAGTTCATTGTATATTTTTTTCTTAATTTTTAAAGTCTGAGACGCAATATTTAAAAACGATATTATAAAATTTACATATGGAGGAACCATAGATATCATTAGTAGTTCTGTGAAGCAAAAAAATGTTTGAGGAGGATATTTTTACCGCTAATGCACTCATTTTAACTTCCATCTTATTGTGTGATATATGATAAGTTTCTGCTGTGAAACAGCTCAACATTTATAGTTAAATCTAGTGCATATTTTTCCTGATATTTTAAAGTCTGAGACGTAATATTATTTGTCAAATAAAAAAAAATATATTTATTTTTAATGTATTTTTAAAATGTTTTTTGAAGTAGTACGTTAAAGTATTGTCGTCACTAGGAAACAGTTGCTAACTTTATTTTAGGAATAGGAGAATAATATATATTTGGAATGAAATTATCTTTCTTTTGAAATGAAAGGTGTTATTTATGAGTTTTCTATGATTATTTTGCGGAAAATACTCAAAAATGTCCACCACGCACAGTTTTCAGACAAATCAAACAGACATATCAAACTAGCGCAGACCACTGGTGTTTCGAGTGGTAGTAGCGCCGAGTCTCTCATCGTGCACTATGGTGGTTGCATGTCGCTAGTCGTGTGTGTGTAAGAGATATGGTGGTTGAAGGTGGTCGACCTAGGGCATTTTCATATTTCGACCAAAGTGTTTTAAAAAATGTTTGGAATCTTGTTCAATGGGAATTGGTTCATTCAACTTAACATGAACTAATTAAGATATAGATAACTAAGAAATATGATTTCGCGTCCCTAGCGGTGGGAATTGAAACTAAAGAATATTGCAGCGCGTTTGTAGCACGCTTTCCGTAGACAACGGGGACGAGTGCCGGAGTTTCGTTCGGAAAGAGGTTTGTTTAGAACAGAATGGGCCAGTGGCATAACCAGGGAGGCTTTGGATACAAATGCTTTGGATTCCAAATGTTTTGGATACCAGTACTATCATAAAGTTTTCTTCGTTTAATTATCGCAAAAAGTTCTCCGATTAGATAAGGAAATTAATCATTATAAAATTAGTGGTAGCAAGCGCAACTGGACCCCACCCTGGCTACGCCACTGGAATGCGCGCCGAAAATGACTATTTTTATCGAAACCGCAAAAGACAGTTACTGATTTCCGGACAACGCCGGGTGGATCAGCTAGTTTATCCAGAATTTAAAATTGATAAGTTATAAATGGTACAGCTATGCTGTATCATTATAATGAGGAGAAACATTTGAAAAATATACTCTATCATTTTTAATCTGTCATTAGAAAAGATAATTCTGACAAATGCTTTATGAAATTGCCATTTTTGAAAATATTTGTTTTTAAATTATCATTAAGTTTTATATTCAAAAGCATTATACACTGAAATTTAATTTTCATTTAAAATTGTTTTATCTGTTAAAACTATGTTTGTGTGTTAAGAACATTAATTAGAGACTTTATAAACAAATACATAACTTGCAGTTGCAAATTTGTAAACAAATATTTAATTGCAAAATTCGTTATAAATTTCTTTAAATATGCAACGTAATTTTTTTAATGTGGAATATTTAAAAACTGCTTTTAATATTTTATATTATCCAAAAAGTATAATTGTTAAACAAAATATTTAAATTAATTCCCAATTTAAGGACAATTCGTGTTAAGCTTCTATTTTTTAACTCTGGAAACTTTTACAGTAATGACAAATTTTATTCTCTAGAGCTTTTATTATTAAATCTACTTGTTGTATATCACCAGCGATTTGGATCTAAAATTACATTGAGTTTAATTTTTTTTCAACTGCTACGTCGAGATCATATTATGTTTAAACACTCTTTTTCTGAAACATCTTATATTCCTCAAATATTTTTAATTAAAAAATATGTGAAAAACAGTTTTCATCTTTATTATTATTGATAAAAATAACGATGCAATTTCTTTTGGAATAGCTAAATCTTATATTGTTCTAAAATATTTTAATAATCTTATTATATATATATATATATATATATATATATATATATATATATATACCGGGTGATCCAAAAGTCAGGACGAACTTTAAAAATGAATAATTCGAAAACGAATCAAGATACAAAGATACGGTTTGCACCAAACGGATGGAAAATAAACCGGGTTTTGTGTGGCAACGAAATAAAAAATAGTTCTGTTGGCGACCAACAGATGGAGCTGTCGGATTTCTGATGTAGAATTATGAAAAGCAACAAATGATATAAAAAGGAGCAACTGCAGCAGCTAATGGTAGTCAAAGCTTGTATGCATCGAAATGCTGTCCATAGTTGAGAAAGCCCTCTTAGTTAAACTGTATTATAAGAATTCGGAAAGTGCCATTGCGGCATTGCGAGCATATCGCTACATGAAGGGTATGCGAGATAGCAAAGAACCAATAACGTTTTCTGCATTGAACAAAATGATGAAGAAATTTGAAGCTACAGGTTCTTTGGCGTCACGTCAAAGAAGTGGACGTCCCTCAACAGCCGCTACTGTTGCCACGACAGTGGATCAGACGGTGCAATCCATGTTGGCGGTTGCTGCACATGGGGAGTGCAGTGCTCGAGAAGTTTCGAGGCAGACAGGAGTGTCGTACGGAAGTGTCTGGAGAGCACTGCGAATAACTTTGCAAAGGTATCCTTACAAGTTGCAACATAATCAAGAACTGAAACCTCCTGACTTCGACTCTCGCCAAGATTTTGCGAATTTGGTATTCAATAAGATGGAAGAGCAGCACGACTGGCTTCACACTGTGCTTTGGACAGATGAAGCTCATTTCACACTCTCTGGCGCTGTTAACACCCACAATTGTCGAGTGTGGACCACAGAAAATCCACATGCATTTGTTGAGGTACCCTTGCAACAGCCTAAAGTGACAGTCTGGTGTGACTTCACTGTTGAATTCATAATTGGTCCATTTTTTTCGAGGAAGTCACATGGACGGGTTTCAAAACAGTTTCTGTCACTGGTCAGCGATATGTAACACTGCTACAGAACAACATTATTCCTGAACTGCAAGCGCGACAGGCACTCCAAACAGTCACTTTTATGCAAGATGGAGCACCACCTCATATTGCTCTGCCTGTGCAACGCCTGCTACGCTCAACATTTGGGGAGGATCGCATTATCAGTCGCTACTTTAATCACGCATGGCCTCCAAGATCTCCCGATCTGACACCCTGTCACTTTTAGCTGTGGAGATTCTTGAAGTCAAAAGTGTACCGTGTCAAACCGGCACCACTAGCAGCACTGAAAGATGCCATCCGCCAAAATGTGTCTGCCATAACGGAAGAAATGCTACTAAATGCTGGGAACGGTGTGGTGCCTCGTCTTACAGCTGTACTTCTGAATGATGGACAGCACATTGAACAGTTACTGTAGTATTAATTAACTGTAATTAAGCTGACTTGTAAGCTGTCAACATTTTTCTTTTAGATCATCTTTTGGTGCAATAAAACACTATAGTGCCATCTGTTGGTCGATAACAGAACTATTTTTTATTTCGTTGCCACACAAAACCCGGTTTCTTTTCCATCCGTTTGGTGCAAACCGTATCTTTGTATTTTGATTTGTTTTCGAATTATTCATTTTTAAAGTTCGTCTTGATTTTTGGATCACCCGGTATATCCCAAACATCCTTAAGATCACAGTTCTGTTTCCTACATAATATCGTTCCCTTATCTGATATTCGCAGTTCATGCTCACTCAGCTAAACCATGATACCTCATCTTGTATTCGTCTACAACACAGGTGTCGCCCTATATATATATATATATATATATATATATATATATAATATATATATATAGTTAGCATGAACTGCTTATATGAACTGCGTATACTGAAAGAGTAAGCATGAAAGATGTTTGGGTGATCTGATCTCTAAGATTTTGACATCCGTTATCGTAATATTCTATTGATGTTATTACCTAACTTCAGGCATGATGTTTAAATAGGTAATCGAGACGTAGTCCGTGTTGTTTACGAGAAAGGCTTGCATGTAAAAATGAGAATTTGTTTTCAGAAAACAGCCCAGCTTCTCATTAAGTCTTTATTAAACGAAATAAATCCAACATCTGAGAGATGAGTGACTTCTTCTTTCTCATTTCTAAATTCAGATGAATTTAAAATACCAACATTTTTATAAAAAATAAGTAAAACAAGCTAGAAAACCAACTAGCAAAAAGTCAAGCTATTATTTTTAAGGTGTTAAACATTTCCACGACACTGTAGATTGAAGAGGCAAAGTTACAGTGCCTAGAACACATAGTGTGGAAAACGGCTACAAAATAGTACTACAAAATTGAATCCGATCAATGTAGAACAATGCTGAAAGATAACGGGTCGCTCGCAGCGACATCTTCTAGCAGTGACGTAGACTGGGTGGAGGTCCAGATGGTTTGGATACCACTAATTTTATAAAAATATTTTTGACTTATCTAATCGGAGAATTTTCTGCGATATTGAAGGCGAAGAAAACTTTATAATATTACTGGTTTCCGGAGCATTTGAACCCCCACCCCACCCTCTCTGGCTATGCCACTGTCTTCTAGCTCACCGCCCTCTGAATACTAGGCCTGAGTGCTGACACAAGAATTGTGGCCGTCGCAAGCGGAATTTTTTCAGCGTGCGTACGGTCCCTTGAAATTCAATACCAATAATTTCTAAAAGTTTTCTCCTCCTTATTTTTCTGAGATTCAATAAGTCAAAGAAAACTTTTAGAAAATGCTGGGGTGTAAAATTAGGGGACCGTACAAAGGTTTAAAAAAATCCGCCTACGAGCGCCGCCATTTTTGTATTAACGCTCAGGCCTAGTATTCAGAGGGCGGTGGCTAACTCTGTTCAACGCAAACATTGTATAAGAATTGAACTGAGAAAAGGTTTCAGCTGGTGATAAATATTTTAAATAATTAAATTATACCCTATTTCCTTTGACTTGGATAGTGATTTTCATAAGCTTTGAAAATATGAATGATATTAATCATGGCCAAAAAAAAAAAAAAAAAACGTGATACGCATTCTTTTGTGTCTGGTTGCACTACTCGATACAAGACAGCAAACTAGAAACTATCCCTATTTAGCATACCAAAGGATGAATCTCTCCTAGAAGAGTGGAAGAGATTAACTCTCTGATATGATAAAAAACTAACTTCAAAATCAGTTACACCTGAAATATACACATACAAGAAGATTTTATTAACAGAAATTATGATCATGTTGTTAATAGTGAAACGGTTACTTTTGCTAGAGGTAAATCTATTTATAAATCAGATGTCGCTGCGATCGCTCTATTATTGTACCGCATCGTTGCACGTTTATCGGCTACAATTTTTTAGCACTTTTTAAAGCATTACCAGTTTGGCTTTTTTTAAATTCCGAAATTTCGCATTCATACCAGAAATTCCCTATAATGTTCTTTTACTTAGTTAATGGCAGATATTTCGTGACTTCTTAGAGTAAAAATTCTTGTTTCAGAATTTCCCGTTTGAATTCGAAAATTTTGAATTAAAAAATGGTAAACCCGTTTTCCACCATGTATTCTAGGCGCTGTAGCAAAGTAACAAAGAAGAAAACGTGAGCTCTTGATCCAGTGCAGTCCGTTTTGTCTGTAGCGCGCAAAAGTACAGAATTCCTTAAAGAGTGCCGTGCGCAAAGGGTTCTAACTTTACTTGCGGAAGGCAAAAAAACTGAGTGCTATGGTTCTGCTTGGCACGGGAAAAACACATCGAAGCGTCCTTCGAAGAAAAATAAACTAGTCTTATTGATCAAATGGAATATTCTAAAATCGAATGAATTTTACGATGGCAAAACAAAGTTACAGGGCGTTAAAATTAAACAGAAATTAAAAAAGGGAAAAGAAAGAAAAAGTATTAAGGTGAAAAATAGTAAATGAAATGGGGAAATATTTAGAATATTAAAATACGTTATATATGTATATATATATATATATATATATATATATATATATATATAATTTACGTATTAGTTTTGAACGGATACTCTGTCTTCCATAATCCTTTTTTGTTGCAAATATCTAGTTCATGTAGTAGTAAAGTGTCAAGTTCATTAGCAATTAAAATTGTATTTTTGTCTTTCTATCTGTTTTCTTGTTTTTGTTTTTAATTATTTTGTATCCTCAAAATTGTTAAAAGTCGGCCAATCGTCCCGAAATTTGAATATGGCTTTAAAGCACACAGTAGCGCTGTGCGATTTAAAAATAATCATCATATCGTGTGCAGTTTACAGGAATGCGTCAAAAAATGTAATCTATTACCGTCTACTGTGCGTCAAATGAGCGTTATTGGCCACAATGGGATTTAAAGGGAATTGGAATAACAGTAAATGGGTGTCACAAAAACTCTCTTTTGTGCAAAAACATTTTCAATAAAATACGCCAGTTGCATTGCAATAACAAGATGCGTACCGTCCGGAGTACTGCTGTTTCCAAATAGCCTTACGTAACAGCAGAAAATTCAGAATTTGTAAGATGTTTCTGAGATTAAGTAACGCGAAAATTACTATTTAAAAATAGTGTTACTAAAACGTAAGGACCGCACGCATTCGGAATATTAAATATCATTTCAATGATGTGAGAAATATTCCCTTAAAATCGTTTATTTTCCCCTTAAAAATTACTTGTTTATAACTAATTTTACATTGCAATACATTCAGTACACCGCATTACTAAATATTTTGCTCGTGTTGATAGAAGTAAGAATAAAATGAATAATTGGGTAGAAATAATTTTTAAAGTCAATTGAATCTACTTTTAAAAAATAATCATTTTTTCTTTTTTTTTTACTTCTCGTGGATTTATTTTCGTGACAAGGAAATTCTCATTTTAAAATACTTTAATCGTATAATCAGCTTCTAAATAATACTTTAATAATCCGAGACAAACTTTTTAAAGAGAACAATTATTCAGCGTGAAGGTTAAGTGCTTATTGTTATGAATGTTAAAAGGTTTCTTTAGCCTCTTCGAGAAAATTAAGGAAAACTAGAATTTGTTCTTTATATATCATTAAGCTGATGACTGGTTTTTGGTCGTATAATGTTCCTTTTGACACATTTTAAATAACTCAACAGTTAATGGCGAGAAAAAAAATATGCTTAAAATTTTGAAATAATAGTTGCTATTTTTCAAAATTTTTGCGTTAGCGTTTACTCATTTACTTTAACTAAATATTCTTTCTTAAAAAAGATTAGTTCATAACAGTGTAAAATAATTAACGACATAAAATTAGCCCTCTCTTCATGGTTAAATCAGATAATAAATACATTCTCAAAGTATGTTTGCAAACTATTACAATTTAACTAAATACAAACATAATGTTTTTCGCAAAATCTGTCGTTGATACATAAAAATAAAGTATAGAATCTTGTGTAGTTTAAATTGTAAACATGTTATAAGCAAAAGAAAGAAACTATTATAACTATGTAATCATGACCGTATTCTGAACATGTGAAAAATGGTAAAAAGAAGCAAAAAAGAACAGTAATTTGAGCCTTATTTATCTACGATTACTCAAAAAATCCCTATATTTTTTTACTGATGGAAGTTTGCACATACTGCACATGTAATGTGGTCCTGTATGTAATGTATAAACTGGTAAAGTATATAAGATAATGCATTACTATAGAAATTGATTAAAAAATTATGCATATGTTAGTGAATTATTAAAATCTCAAATATTTTAAAAATAATTTGTTCGTTGAAATGTTTCCATAAGAAAAATGTTATCTTTTAGAATATATTACACATTTTTTATTATTAAGCTGAAAATATTATATAATTACTTATAATGTTCATTTTTTATATTCTATTGCCACTAGATTTTTACATAAAATAAACGCCACAACATGCAACTCAGGTACTTTTTAAATTTTTTAATTGAATTGAAGTACATTTTATCTACATAATCAACTAGCATATTAGCTGTTCGCCTGATTTCATTTCTATTCTATTCTATTCTATTGTACATGTTTACAAGAACACATTTATTTTATGAGAACGTTGAAATTTTAAATTAAATTGATTTTAAACTATCATGCTTTTATCAATTACAGCAGAGTTACTCAACATTATTTCCAAAAAGTATTCTCACTCCATTATTTTTACAAAAAATATATTCGCCTTATTTAATGATAGAATTTTTGTGACCAAAAAAGGTGACGATTTTTATACGGAAAAAGCGGTTCTGTGTCATTTTAGTCGTGTAGTGAGCACCACTGAATTGAAACATATTATTGATCGAGTATAAGCTATTTAATTGCCTCTAAATTTAGCTGTTAGTTGTCCACTTTTTATTTTTTATTAGTATTACACGTCTAATAGTTTATGATTTATGTTTTATTAGTGGGTTGCATATGAATCATTCTGCTTTTTTGTCCATTTTTATAAGTCGAAAAGAGGCATAATTGCAGATTTTTAAAAGTGTTTCGTTTGGAAACATCATTTCAGGTGTATTTCATGAAATGCAGATGATAAAAGAGATTTTATCATAACCTAATATTTCATTGGATTTGTTTGCATTAATTTTAACTGTTAATATTAGACTCCTTGTAAATTTCCTTACACTTATTACACAAATCCCGCTGGTCACTTTTCGGCTACGAATATTTCTAAGGAATAACCTTGTAACATGGCTCTCAAGGCTGTTAAATTTAAATGAGGACATTATGACAATTTAGCAATAAAAACAACTGTTTATCAAAACACTTTAAAATGAGTAACAAGTTTGCATTTAAACGTAATAAGACACCTTCCCGATTCATTAAAATTCACAATGTTTCTAAAAAAATTCTCTTTCCTAGAAACACTTAATATCAATACTAAAAAATCACTTTACTCCGAGTAGATGAAAACACACCTTCTTACCAACACAACCGCAGCCTTGCAGAAAACCTGTAGTTCCCGTGCCAAGTGAGACCTCCACTATTTCTGTAACGGGAAACCTTCACGGGATTTCTCGATTGCAGATAGAGTACTTTATCGGCGAGATTCGCTGTAAATCCGAAGTTTCTAGCTAACACCTCACTATATATAACCACTATTTAATCGTAACAAGACACCTTCCCGATTCGTTAAAATTCAAGTCCTATGCCAAATTTCGCAATGTTTCTACATAGCTGCCAACTTTTACGCTTTTTTCCTACCACTAAAATTTTATAGCAAATTTTACCTTATTAAATCACCGAAATCATGTCATTCATTAATGCAAAATTTTCTATTAATTTTTAGTGATAGCAAAAAAGCGTAAAAGTTGGCAGCTATGTTTCTAAAACACTTCTCTTTCCTAGAAACACTTAATGTTAGACACCCAATTAGGCTCCGTGAGCATAAAAAATCACTTTATTCTGAGTAGATGATACCAAACCTTCTTACAAACATATGCAGCCTATCAGCAAATCCCCTGTCCACGTGCCAAGCAAAGTCTTCAGTATCGTCAACCAGGGTGACTTTGTCCCACCCCACGGAAAAAGACAAAAGTGTAATAAATACAATTTATTACAATAAAACTAATTAGTATATCCGAATTATGACAGAGTTCAGCAAAAGCTTAAATATAAATTATTTAATTCAGCATTTTATAAAGTGAGTTTGGCATTACTTCCGTTGCTGTTTTGTTAACACTTTCGGGCATTATTTTACAGGGAAAAACATTTGATTTGAAAAGTTTTTTTCATTGGATGCTGTAAAGTGGTAAATACTTCTTTTACTTCTTAATATGTTTTCTTTACAAATCAATGTTATTGATATATATTAATAATCAAATTTCAATTGCTTAATAGGCGTATAGCCAAAATAGTGAAAAAGTACTCAAGCCAGGACTCGAACCCGGGTCATCAGTATAGCGCACTGACGTTCTACCAACTGAACCACTTGGGAACGATACTCAGCCTGGAACTTTCTCACTATAACATGTTGGCAAGGCTGCAAAAGCAGCACAAGATGGAATATTTTCCGTGCGCCACCAACCCTGGGGAAATGACGAAATCAAAGAAAATCCAGCATGGATAATTGAATAAATTCATATTTAATACTTTGGAAAATTTTCTACAGAAAATTTCACACGCCTTGCATTCAAAATAATCAAATTTCAATTGCTTAATATGCGTATAGCATACATAGTGAAATTTTCTGTAGAAAAATTTCCAAAGTATTAAATATGAATTTATTCAATTATCGATGCTGGATTTTTTTTTATTTCGTGTTTGCCGCAGGGTTGGTGGCTCACGGAAAATATTCCATCTTGTGTTGCGTTTGTAGCCTTGCCAACATGTTATAGTGAGAAAGTTCCAGGCTGAGTATCGGTCCCAAGTGGTTCAGTTGGTAGAACGTCAGTGTGTTATACTGCTGACACGGTTCGAGTCCCGGCTTGGTTACTTTTTCACTATGTTGGCTATACGCCTATTAAGAAATTGAAATTTGATTATTATGAATGCAAGGCGTGTGAAATTTTCTGTAGGAAAATTTCCAAAGTATTAAATATGAATTTATTCAATTATCGATGCTGGATTTTCTTTGATTTCGTGTTTGCTCCAGGGTTGGTGGCTCACGGAGAATATTCCATCTCATGCTGCGTTTGTAGCCTTGCCAACATGTTATAAAAAAGTTCCAGGCTGAGTATCGTTCCCAAGTGGTTCAGTTGGTAGAACGTCAGTGCGCTATATTGCTGACCCGGGTTCGAGTCCCGGCTTGGGTACTTTTTCACTATGTTGGCTATACGCCTATTAAGCAATTGAAATTTGTTTATTATGAATGCAAGACGTGTGAAATTTTCTTTAGAAAAAGTTCCAAAGTATTAAATATGAATTTATTCAATTATCGATGCTGGATTTTCTTTGATTTCGTGTTTGCCCCAGTGTTGGTGGCTCACGGAAAATATTCCATCTTGTGCTGCGTTTGTAGCCTTGCCAACATGTTATAGTGAGAAAGTTCCAGGCTGAGCATTGTATCCAAGTGGTTCAGTTAGTAGAGCGTCAGTGCGCTATACTGATGATCCGGGGGTGAGTCCCGGCTTGAGTACTTTTTCACTATGTTGGCTATACGCCTATTAAGCAATTGAAATTTGGCGTGTGAAATTTTCTGTAGAAAAATTTCCAAAGTATTAAATATGAATTGATATATATTAATTCGATATTTCAGTATTTACATTGACTTTATTCATAATCGGCATTTCGAATTTCGATTTGGGGGGAGATTATCTCAAAACAAAATCGCCACAAATTTAGTTTATTTGTTACATTTAATTTTTCTGAAAATATATTAATAAATTAAAACCTTTACAGCAAATATAAACGTTGTATTATTATATATTTATTATTTTTTGTTCCGATGCTGGTGTAATAATGCCTCATACGTATAAATCTTCTGTAGGTAGTTGTAATTATAAAAACTATACTGGGGAAACGCTGCAGAAAGTTGTAGAATAGCCGCTGAAAAATATTAAATTTTAATCATTACTTTAAAGAATAAGCGAAAATGTCCTTTAAAAAATTAATCTTACAAGACCTATTACTTCTAAAAGAAATGTTTCTTCTGTACCTTAAATAAGTGAATATATCTGAAATTTTGTTTTCTTGAGAAAAAACTTTAGCATGTCTTAATTGTTAATTGTTTTTACATGTTTCTCATGATGATTATTTTTGAATAAAAGTTCATTTTTCTTCTAATTTTCATACAAAATTTATGTTTTTTAATGACGAAATGACGTATTTTTTTATTATGTTTTATTATTCTATCATATCATCTTACAAGATTTTTAAGGCTTCTTCAATGATTTTTTAGTTATGTGACAAAGTCACCCCAAGCCAAAGTAACTTTGTCCCACTATTTTAAAAATTTAATTAAAAAACATACTCTTTAAAAACCCTAAATGTGAATTTTAAAATTTAGAGTTGATATCTTGAAACGAGAAAACAAGAATAAAATTCTTTAAATAGAAATTTTCATAATTTTTGCTTCTTTAACCCCAACAAGAGGCAAAAAATGAGACAAAATTATCCCGGTTGACGGTACATAGAGCTCGTACAAATTTTGATCGCAGGTAGAGTACGTTATCGGCGAGATCCGCTGGGAAAAACGAAGTTTCCAACTAAAACCTCACTATATATAGCCAATACAAAACCGCAGTTACCTAATTAACACAAATTTACAAAATAACTGTGACAAAAAATTCTGGCGAGAAACTTAAATATTCGATAAATTGAGAAACTTAATGCTGAATATATTTCTCATTTTCGTACATATGTTAGCAATTCAGGACAACAAGATCTCATACAAAATCACAAAAAAATATCTAATCCACTTTAGTACTCTTATAAAACAGTAGCCAGGCATCCTGCCACAAACTTCATTGCAGATTTCTACAATATTTGAAATAGAAATCTACTCCAAAGACAGTTGTTTTGAAATAGTTGTAATAAAAAAGAGATCGTTAGGCTCCCTGTTATTAGTAAGTAATGCATTCGCAACTTATTATTTTATTACTGTGTGGCATAAAATGCATTATGCTTTAGTGACCTTTTGTTGAAGTTTCATTCCTGAAGTTTCATTTTTTAATAACTTTTTTAATTTGCTAGCAATTATGATATATTTCCTTAAAATGAAAGTCACGAATCACAGTTTTGAGATAATTTTATATTAATGTACTAAATTCATTTGAATACACAAATAGTTTATTTTAGAAGACTGTAGTTAAAGATGAAAATAAAAATTCAAATCAGAAATGATAAAACTACTCTCTGTTACTAATCACCTGATGAAGAGATTAATTGATGAAGAGATAAATAATTAATTGCTCTCGAAACTATACTAGTTGTGTTTCTTTATTTATTTTATGTAGAAAAAATGATTTAGTACCATATATTAAATTTAAGTATCAGTATTACTCATTTCTATAAAAGCCATTGATGATGTGTTCTGTTTCATACACATGTGTATGATGGGAAATGTGATTTATATGTGCAAGTGGAAAAAAGTGCTAGTTATAGGGGTCGGCGCAGTCATTTATTTTTGGCTACCAATACTTCCAAATATTAATCGTCGTCATAGATTTCTCTTGCAAATAGCGTAGAAATCTACCACTAAAATTATTGTTTTAAGTTAGTGGTACTCATAAAAAGTGACTGCCATCGATCCCTATAGTAATAAAGAATATATAAACTCCAACGGTTTAAATTTGTATTTAAAAAAATCTGTAATTTTGAAAATTTTGTTTGTAAATCATTTGTTAAATTGTTTACACTTTTGTCTTGCATTAGGGATTTTGGAATGGAGTACCTAGGACTGAAATACTTTATCCACTGCCTCGACCCAAGAGAAGATGCAATAACTCTATGAAGACAAGTAAAGAAGATGATGAAGATGATTAAATGTTAATTGTTACTGTTGAAGCAGTTTGGAGTTTAACACACAAATATTTAAAATATGTGATCGTATGGTTTCGATGCAACGATAAGAACAAGCTCATTTCATCTTCTGTATGTTTTATTTTGATGGATATTAAAGACTAAAAATTTAAATGTACCATTAATTTTACTTTAAATAGTATTTTAAATTGTAGCATAGAATTTTAATTGAAGATCCAAGTGAAACTTTCAATGTATTACAAATGTTATATTGCCACAAAACATATAATATGTCAATAAACATTGTTTGGAAAATAGACCATGTGTGTCAAACTAAATTATAAATTGGCAAATAATAAAACAACTAGTTTAAAACGAATTAGAAAGATAGTAAAATTGCTTTATATGAGGAAGGAAAATCTGTTTTATACATTTGACATAAATGTCAAACATTCCGAATTTCATATACCGCTATTTTTAAGTAGAATTATTAGATTTATTTAAAGACATAAATTTACGATTTGATAAGAAAAAGATTATTATTCAGAAATAGTGTAACTAAAAATTGTAAGGTTCGGTGTCTATGATATGAATATCTATCTTGTTTTCTGCTATAAAGTATTTCCATATGACCTTCCATCATAGCAGCCTATAGCAATTTATAGGTTTTTTTTTGTTAAGACAATTTCCGAGTAGTAATCGTCGCTTTATTTAATAGCAGATATTCGCACACATGAACTCATGAACTATTTTCATGCTTATGTAATATTACAGTTTTGTCTGTTTGTTATATACTTTGGGTTATTTTGGGAAGGTTCTTGGGAAAACCAACTACTCAGATAAGTTCTAAGTTCTACTTAATAACTGCTGCAGTAAATAGGGAATTTAAACGTCTGTGTTATGGACTCAAAAACTTTCAGAATCAAATGATATGTTTTAGGTGTTCCAACCAGCGGATGGTTTCTGGTTTCTTATCACTTTATCCGAACAGTAACCTCCATTTTATTTAATCTCAGAAACCGGCGAGCTGCGTATTACTACTATTTCGATATAGTAGTCTTTACCACATTTAATTGCAGATTAATAAAATAAAAATTGCTATTCGGAAATAGTGTTAACAAGCGGCCAACTCAATGGGCACACTTGATCTGTTTGAATGTTAGGTTAGTCTGCTTTTATTTTTCTTATTAAATTGTCATGCTATCTTGAATATAATACCTTAAAAGTTAGGATGAAAACTTATCTCAAGTGTGTTACAAACATTACGCTTTAAATGTGCAAACTTACCAGGTGGAATTTTGACAACATTTGCGATTAATTTATCATTTTAATGCCCAAAGATTTCAATCATAATTCAATCAATATTCCAATAATAATAATAAGTATTCAGCAGAAGTTTTTCAGTTGAGCAAATAAATCAGATTTTAAAGATATTTGCCAATAAAATGAACAAAATTACAGCATTATTCAAAACAACTTGTGTTACTTTGCTTATATATGGCTTGCAAAGAAAATTATTGCAGTAATGTAGTATACGTGCCAAGTATTATGGATTTTTGGCACTCCTATTTCCAAATAGTAATCGTTGTCTTATTTAATCGCAAATTAGTAGAATTAAATAAGACAATAATTCGGAAATAGTGGTAATCAAAATACATAATTCTTGGCATCTATGCTGTCGCCTAACTGACAATCGTGGCACGAAGGCCGTTATAAAGCCTACACTTATGACAAGGAAGGGATAATTAACGCAGTCAGTGTCATCAGTGCAGTGTTTATGTTCAGATGGAAAAACAGCAATGAGGTGTTTTCATCAAAATGGAAAGCTCTCAAATATGTTTCTGGAGTAACTAGATGGAACCCGTCAAAATTTGACGGCAAACAACTTGATAGTACCATAAACATAAAATTTATAGTTGCTTTAACTTGACAAATTTCATAGTGGGGAGCATAATATGATTAAGCGTTCACAGACCGTTCCATCAATATATCACATGAGGGGTGTGTGCAAAATTTAGAAAAGTACCCCTTGGGAGCTCAAAGTGGGGGGATGGACATGGGAGATGCATAATATGATTAAGTGGACACAGATCTTTCCAATGATACATAACATGAGGCAAAATTTAGAAAGTACCCCTTGGGGGGGGCAAAGTAGGGACATGGACATCGGAGATGTATAATATGATTAAGCGGTCACAGACCTTTCCAACAATATATGACATGAGGGGTGTGTGCAAAATTTTAAAAAGTACCCGCCTAAGAGGGGGGCAAAGTGGGGGGATGGACACCAGAGATGCATAATGACTAAGCTATCACAGACCTTTCCA
Source organism: Maratus michaelseni (assembly GCA_963931845.1). Taxonomy (NCBI): domain Eukaryota; kingdom Metazoa; phylum Arthropoda; class Arachnida; order Araneae; family Salticidae; genus Maratus; species Maratus michaelseni. The sequence goes on from OZ007586.1 coordinate 164,079,119, forward strand.
ACAATATATCACAGGAAGAGTATCAGCAAAATTTAAAAAGTGCCCCCCTGGAGGGGGCAAAGTGGGGGGATGGACACCAGAGGTGCATAATCTAATTAAGTGATCACAGTGATGATCACTATGATTAAGTGGTCACAGACCTTTCCAATGATATATAACATGAGGGTTGTGTGCAAAATTTAGAAAGTACCCCCTGGGGGGGGCAAAGTGGGGAGATGGACATCGGGTTGGGTTGGGTTGATTATTGACGGCCAATTATCTACACTAGGGATATAGGCCCGGGGGGAGTGCCCTACGTGGGGGTCTTTCTAAGGGAACCTAATCCGTATTTACGCATGGATAAATCCACGGCTCGAAGAAAACCACGAAAACTCCGAACGATTAGGCCGACGGGCGCGATTGGGATCGAACCCAGCACCTCCCATCTACCAGCTTCGAGAGCACAACCTCTGAGCTACTGGTGGGGCCGAGATGGACATCGGATATGCATAATATGATTAAGCAGTCACGGACCTTTCCAGCAATATATGACATGAGGGGGTGTCAACAAAATTTAGAAAATATCCCTAGGGGGGGGCGGGGCAAAGTGGGGAGATGAACATCGGAGATGCATAATATGATTAAGTGGTCACAGACCTTTCCAATGATATATAACATGAGGGTTGTGTGCAAAATTTAGAAAGTACCCTTTGGGGGGGGGGTGGGCAAAGTGGGGAGATGGACATCGGAGATGCATAATATGATTAAGCAGTCACGGACCTTTCCAACAATATATGACATGAGGGGTGTCAACAAAATTTAGAAAAGTGCCCCTATTAGGGGGGGGGGAATGGTGGGATGGACCCCGGAGATGCATAACATGAATACGCGGTCAAAGACTTTTCCAGTGATATATCACATGAGGGGTGCGTGCAAAATTTAGAAAAGTGTCCTACTTGGGGGGGGAAGGGGGGATGGACCCCAGAGATGCATAACATGAAAAAGAGGTCACAGGCGCTTCAACTTGCAACTTTTTTCTCGAAGGCATTTGACAATATTAAATTTTTTTTTACCCAAGACAATTTAACAATATTCTTAATTTTTTTGCGTAATTCATCAAACGTTCATGGAAAAAATTCATGAAATTCGCTAATCAATAGTTGATAAATTATAAAATTCAACAATCGATAGCAGTAAAATTGGTCAATCGATAACGGAAAAATCACGAAATTCATCAAATGGTCGCCCGTAAAAAAATTGTCCTGCACAGTTATGTGATGATCAAAAGGGTTTTGAAGTATAGGACAAAATTAGCACTTGCCAAACAGCGAGTAATACTGAAATTTTGGCAATGGACTTTATTACCACCACTGGTCAAACATAATAGTCACACTCACCAATTGCGATGATTGACTGGAAAAAGATTTTTTTCTCTGCTCGACAAATTTCGAAACCATTTGGCAAATTTCACGATTTTTTTCCCGAAATTGACGGATTGTGATTTTTTTTCTCGAAGCCATTCGACGATATTCGAAAACTTTTTCCCCCGAAATCAGTTGATGAATTTTGCGATTTTTCCACTGTCGATAAATGATTTTTCCGCTATCGATTGACGAATTTCGCAATTTATTGACTATCGATTAAAGAATTTCAAGATTTTTTCCATGAACGAACAAATTGCGCACTTTCTTTCCGCTAATGTTTGATATATTTCGCCCTTTACAATTCAGCCAATGAGTTGAACGTTGTTTCTATCCAGAAATGTCAGGAATGAAACAATGATTCTTTAGGATGAATTCCCTTCGTTTGATGCCCCATGGAAGAATGTGTGCGATGCAGCAACGGGCGTCACAGACTTTTTAGGGCAACTACAGACTAAAAACATCTAACCAATCTTCGCGGGGAAAAAATCACAGATTTCGTCAATTGATTGAGGAAAAAAACACTAATTTCATCAAAGGATCATAGGGAAACATGACTTTCGTTAAAAGACCACAGAAAAAACGTAAAATATGCAAAAGGATTGTGAAAGATAAGCAAATTTTGTCAAACAATCGCAAAAAGGAGATTTCACCAAAAGATCACGCTTTTTTATTAAATTTCGTCTAAAAATTGTGGAATACAATGTATTTTATCAAACAATCGCTGGAAAATGCGAATTTCGTTAAGGATCGCGAGAAAAATGCGAAATTCTTCAAAGGATGGCTGTAAAAACACGAATTTCGTCAAAGAATAGCTGAAAAAACATGAATCTCGCCCAATAACAGAAAAATCATGGTTCATAATCATTATATCTAGTAGTATATGTAAATACAGTTTGAGATATAAGACAAAATTAACACTCGCCAATCGGCGAGCAATACTGAAAATTGGTGATTGATGTTATTGCCACCACTGGCTAAACTTAATAGTCACACTCGCCAATTGCGATGATTGAATGTAAAATGAAATTTTTTTTACCACTGTCACTCAAAGAATTTTGAAACCATTTAGTGAAGTTTTTCCCGAAACCATTTTGTGAATTTCCCGATTTTTTCTTCAAAATCATTTGACGAAGAGACTTTTTTCTCGAAGGCATTTGACAATATTCAAAATTTTTTTACCCAGGACAATTTGACGATCTTAATTTTTTTTGTGCGATTCGACAAATGTTCATGGAAAAAATCATGAAATTCGTTAATCAATAGTCGATAAATTGCGAAATTCAACAATCGTTAGCGGTAAAATCGTAAAATTCATCAATCGATAACGGAAAAATCATGAAATTTATCAAATGGTTTCCGGTGTATTGCGTATAAATATCTAGGTGGAAGCAGTTTGCTTATTTTGTCAAAATTTCCAACAATATTCAACCCAATATGCATGCGTAAAAAAAAAATCTTCCGGTAGGACCAGCCAATGAGGTGAGGGTCTATTACTGTCTCTAGAAACGTGTTTGGGATCATCTCCTGTTGTTTTGTTCTTGCACGTTGCGTTACACCTAGGAAGGTATTTATATAGAACTCACTGTGGAGTGTTTAGAAGGTATTTATTTTATTTATTTATTTTATTTATTGTAATTTGTATGAATACTTAGTTGTCCATTTCGGATTTATTGATTAAAAATGAATTTAGGCTCATTTAACATTCGCGAAATCAATCCCGATGGAAATTGTCTTTTTAGATCTCTTATCATTTTGTTTATATAGTACAGAAAATAATTATTCAAACGTACGTAAAAATATCGTAGAACATGTAATACAAAATTGGACCACTTATAGATCGGGAATGAATCTTATGGTGTTCCAATTGCTAATGAAAACGATTATGTAAATATATGGTTCTTCACACTTCAATAGAAGCATTGTTTAACTTAATATAATTCTACAAATATGATGCAGTTTTAAAATATCGAGTAATGATTAATACTGTCAAGGAATATACTCATATACGTAATTAAGTTTTGGTACTTCTCTATCTCGTCAACCACTTTTCATAACAAAAAACTATCGCCAGGTTTTTTTTACATAACATTTTTTATATACAAAAGTCGAAATAACCTCATTGGAATATCAAAATAAATAAATAAAATATAAGAATTTAAGGATACAATTGTTATTTTAATTAATGAAATAACTAATAAATCAAATAAACATAATGAAAAATACACGCAAATGTTGAATTAAAAACCACTTGATGACATAACAAACACGTATAATGCTTCTGACATCAAGTAAATGGGACTGCATTTTTGGCATTTAATCATGCAGTTTGGCGATAGTATTTTGTTATGAAAAGTGGTCGATGGGATAATAGAGAAGTACCTAAGTTTTTTTATACCAAGTTTGAAAATTTATTTTTTTTGACATTTAAAAAAAATAACAGAAAAAACATTACAAATTTGCCCATTTGCTCAGCGGTCAAAGGATTAAGCAAATATTAATGATAGCGGAACTGGTTCTAGCTATAAAGTATATTATTTTGCCCAAAAATAATTACAAAGAATAAGTAATCGTCTTTAAAATAAATATACAAAAAACAATGTGATTAATGGCCAGGTTTTTTTACATAACATTTTTTATATACAAAAGAAAAATCGAAATAACCTCATCAAATAAACATAATGAAAAATACACGCAAATGTTGAATTAAAAACCACTTGATGACATAACAAACACGTATAATGCTTCCGACATCAAGTAAATGGGACTGCATTTTTGGCATTTAATCATACAGTTTGGCGATAGTATTTTGTTATGAAAAGTGGTCGATGCGATAATAGAGAAGTACCTAAGTTTTTTATACCAAGTTTGAAAATTTATCTTTTTTTGACATTTAAAAAATATATACTCCTTTGTATACATATATTGTTTGTATACATACAAACAAATATAATGTAAACATTATTCAAATATTAAGAGTTTGCAAATCAAAACATTCTAAAGATTTGTATACATACAAACAATATAATGCATACATACTCTTTACAAATAAAATAGCACACTTATGTAATGACAAAAATTTTAAATCGAATAGAGATAATATATTTCTGTTAAAAAATAATGTTAAAGTTCAGAAACTCTTTTAACTTATATATATATTATACATTCACATAAAGCTAGTCACATTCCTGTATATTAAATATTTAGTTGCTAAATAAAGAAATAATATTTTATAATTTATATTCAGGCACTCAGATTCTGCTTTTTTCGAACACATAATAATAAAAATATTACTACCGTGCGTACTGTCTTTTGACATTATATTTACATAATCGTTTTCATTATCAATCGGAACACCATAAGATTCATCCCCGATAATAAACGGGCTATAAGTGGTCCAATTTTGTATTACGTGTTCTACACGTTTGAATAATTATTTTCTGTACTATATAAACAAAATGATAGAGATCTAAAAAGACTAATTTCGATCGGGATTGATTTCGCGAACGTTAAATGAGCCTAAATTCATTTTTAAACAGTAAATCCGAAATGGACAACTAAGTATTCATACAAATTACAATAAATAAAACAAATAAATAAAATAAATACCTTCTAAACACTCCACAGTGAGTTCTATATAAATACCTTCCTAGGTTTAACGCAACGTGCAAGAAAAAACAGAAGATGATCCCAAACACGTTTGTAGAGACAGTCACAGACCCTCACTTCATTGGCCGGTCCTGCCGGAAGATTTTTTTGACGCATGCGTACTGGGTCGAATTTTGATGGAAAATTTGGTTTGACAGAATAAGCAAACTGCTTTAAATATATATGGATAATGGGATGGGTTGGCACGGTTAATGAAAATGAAGTGGAATTTGTCAATTATGAGCTTTATAGTATAAGAGTCGTCAGACTGTTTGGCTGAAAGTCGTTTGCCACCACAAATTCCAAAAGGTAATTTTCGTAAGTTTTTCTGTTCTAAAATAGTAGGTAGCTTGGTGTCTCCCGGGCAACAGATTGAACACCCTATTATATTATAAAGAGATTATAAGGCTCAGAACATAAAGATATATTATGTAGTTTTAAAATCAAGGATATACGAGAGCTCAACTGCGGGCCGATGAGGTACCAGAAACTTTGTAGAGTAATCTTCATCTTATTTAATCAGAGAATTCGATGTAACTTTCTGTGATTAAATAAGGGAAATATTTCTTTATGAAAAAAGTGGTAGCTCTGTTGCCCGTGGTTGAGTTTTTGAAAAACACGGTTTAAAAAACTTCACGAGGCTCTAAAATAAACTAAAATATACCTTAAAATACTATATTTCTTTATCACATAAAGAATCAGTGTATTTAAAATTGCACAGTTATAAGCACAATAAAATTTTATTTAAATTAAGAAATGCATAGTAAAACTAGAAAAAAAAGTAAATTACAGTACTATTCTTCATATGTTTAGTAATATTTGAGGTAGTAAGTAATCAGTTTGTTTGTTTTTGTTTTCTTTCTCTTGTACATTTTTTGTAATTCTTCATAAGTTAAGAATAGCTTGGAAATTCACTTCGTTTTGTTGAGGTTATTCTTGAGGTTAGTCGGGCATTCGCTTGCTTTTGTATACAAATGGGAGAGAAGGATAAGCAGACTGATGACCCCAAATACAAAAATATTTAAAATTCAAAACAATTAGACCAAAAATACACACCTCCTGAATATTCTCTTATTTCACAAAAAATCCAAAGGTAGCTTCCACGGTTAAATGTATACCAGGCTAATCAAACCACGGATAATCGAAGTTCCACTGCGGTTATTATTTCTCTGAAATAAGTATGTGTGTAATCTGAGTGTTTCGAAAAACTTCCAAATTTAAAATGTTATAATTCGGTCAGCTTTAATCGTAGAATAATGTTTTTGGTTTGTTTGTTTGTTTGTTTGTTTTTTACTCGTACAGCAATATTTTACTATATATAATTTCTAAAACATATAGAGAATGTATGAAAATTGAAATTTCCTATTTTTTATAAATCTGGTCCAAATACACTGCTGGCCATCCAAAATGCAACACCCTGAAGGAATGCAAACAACAGAATGATATTTATTTGACAAATACATTATAATGGCAAGAACAAGTGATTATATTTTCAGAAAATTTGGAGGTATAGTTTCTGAGTAAACACTGCCCAGAGTTGCCACCCCTGGCCGCAATAACACCATTTATCTGCCTAGGCATGGAGTCGAACAGAGATTGGGTGTCATGTACGGGTAAAGCAGTCCATAAACCTTCAACACTATGCCACAGTTCATCAACCATAGTGACTGGCGAGTGGTGGCGTGCCAGTCGCTCAGCAGCCATTGACCAGAGATTTTCAATTGGTGAGAAATCAGGAGAACGTGCTGGCCAGGGCATCAGTCGAACATGTTATGTATCAAGGAAGGTCCGGATAGTACTGGCAACATGCGGTTGTGCATTGTACCGTAATTTCCGGCGTATAATCCGCAGCTCAAAGAGTCGTTTTTTGACCCAGAAATATTATTTTATAAAATGTAACTTAAAAGATCGCTGTAAATATTTCACTACAATTATTGAATAAAATTTCTGGGTCGAAAAACGACTCTTTGAGCTGCGGATTATACGCCGGAAATTACGGTACTGTTGAAACGCAGAGTTCCGGAGACATCGAAGATACGGCAGAACTACGGGAAGTAACACATCAGAAATGTAACGGCTGCTGTTGAAATTGCCGACAATGCGAACAAGAGGTTACTGAGACGTATATCCAATGGCGCCTCATACCGTCACTCCAGGTGATATGCCAGTATAACGATGTCGGCTGCAAGCTGGCAATATACGTTTTCAACGATGCTACCAAACACGGATGCGGGCATCATGATGCTGTATATGACGCAGGAATGGCGTTTCACGTCGTCTTTTCAGATGAATACAGGCTCTGTGTGAATCATGAAGTCCGCATCCGTGTTTGGTGGCATCCTTGAAAATTCACTTTGTCAGCTTGCATTCGACATCACCATAGAGGCCCATAACATGCAGTGATGGTGAGGGGTGCCATTGAATACACGTCTTGATAACTTCTTGTTCCCATTGCCGACAATATGAACAGCAGCCGTTACATTTCTGAGATGTTACTGCCCGTGGTTCTGCCCTAGCTTCGAGGCCTCTGGAACTCTTCTACTCAGCAGTAATATGCGCGACCGAATGTTGCTCGTACTATCCTGACCTTCCTTGATACAGAACTTGTTCGACTGTTGCTCTAACCGGCACGTTCTCCTGATTTCTCACCAATTGAAAATGCCCTGTCAATGGTTTCTGAGCGACTGGCCCGTCACCGCCCACCCATCTCTACGGTTGATGAACTGTGGCATAGCATAGCTGCCAACTTTTACGCTTTTTTGCTACCACTAAAAATTAATAGAAAATTTTGCATTAATTAATGACATGATTTCGGTGATTTAATAAGGTAAATTTTGCTATAAAATTTTAGTGGTAGGAAAAAAGCGTAAAAGTTGGCAGCTATTGGCATAGTGTTAAAGCTGCATGGACTGCTGTACCCGTACATGACATCAAATCTCTGTTAGACTCCATGCCTAGGCAGATAAATGCTGTTATTGCGGCCAGGAGTGGCAACTCTGGGTAGTGTTTTCTCAGGAACTATACCACCAAATTTTCCTAAAATGTAATCACTCGTCCTTCCCATTATAATGTATTTGTACAATAAATATCATTCTGTTATTTGCATTCCTTCATTGCATTTTGGATGGCCAGCAGTGTAGCTTCTATATCCCATTTCATCATTCAAATAGTTTCCAAAACAAAATTTTACCAGATTTTAATTTTTTAAATTTGAAAATACAGTTGTGGAAACAAAAAGCATACTCACATACCAAATATGCGTCAAATCGTCCATAAAAATATGACTGGTACTAATCGATAAGTAAAAACGTCCACTTATTAGTGCAATATTTATTTTTTTCTTAGTGGTCGTCTACATGTAGAAATTGCACCAAATTACACAAATTTAAATAGTAACACCCAATTTTGACATAATATTTTGTTTCGGCTTTTAATTTTACTTTCGAAAGCAAACGGATTGTCACTTATCAAGTAGTTTAAATTCAAATTTTAGTCGTTGTAAGGTGGATTACAATGCTGGTAGATTTTTAAGTATAAAACAAAAAAACAACTTAGCAGAATGAGCTGAATTTTGGATTGCTATGTTTAAGCTTTTAGAAATTAATTTTTATTAAAAAGTTCATAGGTAATGCATATTTTCTCGAAAATTAATTGAATATATATATATATATATATATATAAATTAATTTTTGAAAAATGTAGGAAATGTAACCTGTGAATTTATTAGCATAAATCGATTTATTTTAATTTAAATATGAGGATCCAAAATACAGCTCATTCTGCCAAGATGTTTTGTGTGATTTTTCAAAAAGAGCTCACATTAAAAACTATTATGCAACGTTTAAAAATGAATTTAACATTAGAAGTTCCAGAATATAAACCTGCAGAATTCCTAAAGTACTTGGCCGAATGACTTTTCCTTTGGTATCCAAAGGTAAAAATACAGAAGAATCCAGATATGATGTCAAAATTATGTGTTAGCATTGAAAAAATTTATGTTTTTCACCCTTTCTATATGTATACGACACATTAAGAAAAATTGAAGTATATAGTAAATTAGTAAACGTTATTATGAATCAATTGGTAGTAGTTTCGTTTTTATACCATGATTTGCGGTGAGAAAATGTGAGAGTTTAATGTGGGAAACAATCCCTTGAAGATGTTTCTTTTCCCCTTAAATTTAATTGTATGCAATTATTTTTATGTTAAAATACATTCAGTACACCGCAATACTAAATATTTCGTTTGTGTTGATAGGAATAAGCGAAAAATGGTAGACATATTTTTAAAAGTCAATTGAATCCACTTTTAGAAATAATGCCTTATTTTTTTATTTCTCATGGATTTATTTTCGTGACTAGAAAATACTTATTTTAAAATACTTTAATCGTATAATCAGTTCTAAATAATACGTTAATCATCCACGGCAAACTTTTTAGAAGAAAAATTATTCAGCGTCAAGGCTAAGTGCTTATAGTTATGAATAGTAAAAGGTTTCTTAAGCCTCTTCGAGAAAATTAAGTAAAGCTAGAATTTGTTCGTTACATATCATTAAGCTGATGACTGGTTTTAAGTCGCATAATGTTCTTTTTAACACATTTTAAATAACTTAACAGTTAAAAGAGAGTAAAAAATATGTTTCAAATTTTGAAATAATAGTTGCTATTTTTCAGAGAAGGTTTGTCACAAATTTTTGCGCAGAATTTACCCATTCCCTTTCATTAAGTATTTATTAGTAAAAATATTACTTCATAACAGTATAAAATAATTAATTACATAAAATAGATTTTTTCTTTATGGTTAAAGCATCTAATAAATATTATTTCAAAGTTTGTTTACGAACTATTACTGCTTCACTAAGCACAAACATAATTTATTTCGCAAAATCTGTAGTTCATTCATAATAATGAAGTAAAAAATCTCTAATTTAAATTTCCAACATGTTATAAACAAAAGAGAGTAACAATTATATATATGTAACGTATAAACAGGTAAAGTGTACAAGATAATGTATTGTTATATAAATTAATTAAAAAATGATGCACATGGTAATGAATTATTTTGAAAATATTTGAAATTTCAATATTTTCTTCGTTGGAAGTTTAAAAGATGTTACGTATTTTAATTATCAAGATGGGAATAATGTATGATTAATAATATATTTTTATTTTTTACATTTTGTTGCGTCTAAACTTTTAAATGATGTAAGCGACAGTTGTTAAAACCCTGCTATGTGGAAAAGGCAAATCAGTCTTTGTACATTTTTAAATTTCCAATTGAACAGAAGTACATTTAATCTACATAATCAACTAGTATGTTAGCTGATTTCATGACAATTGTGTTACTATTCTATTGCACATGTTTACAAGAACACATTTATTTTAGGAGACTACAGATAATATTGAAATTTTATATGTAAATGCTTTTAAATTATCTTGCTTTTATCAATTAAAGCAGAGTTACTCACCGTTATTTTCGTAAAGTATTCTCTCACCACTATGTTCAGAAAGTATATTCGTCATATTTAATGACTGAAACCTTGCAATTAAATAAGGTGACAATTTCTGTACAGGAAAGGCTGTTTAAGTGGCCCGCATGACGCGTAGTCAGGGTTCGTACGCATCAGGAGATTCGGGAGATTTTATGTGTTATAGTACCAGAAATTTAGTAGAGTACTGGTTGCTATATCTGAAGATAGCATTTTTTTTCATTAAATAACCCAAATATTGCTTTACGAAAATTCTGGTAAGAGGTGCTTGAAAGTCCTTGAAGCGTACGCACCCTGGTAGTGAGTTTTACTGATGTAAAGCATATGATCGAGTGTAAGCTGTTTCATTGCCTTTAATTTTAGATGTTCGTTTTTCTGCATTTTATTTTATTTGTCAGTAAAAGATGTATAAATGTTTACATTTTATGTTCCATTACTAAGTTGCATATGATTTATTCTGATATATTGTCCATCTTTGTATCTCGAAAATAACCATAATACCACTTTTCTTAAAGTGATTGGTTTGGCAACACCCATCCAAGTGCATTTCATGAAATGGAGCTTATAAAAGAGATTTCTATGGCAACTTAATATTTCAATGCATATGTATGCAATAATTTTAACTGTTAAGATTAGATTTTTTGTAAAGTACTTTTCATTTTATTACAATAATCCCGCTGGTCACTTTTTTGGCTACAAATATTGCTAAGAAATAACCTTGTAACATGCCTTTCAGAAGTATTAACTTGAAATGAGGACAATTTAACGATTAAAACAACAGTTTATCAAATTACTTTATAAAGAACTAGCAAGCTACGCCCGCTACGCTGGTCAATTTCTCTTAACGAACCTTTAATCAAACAAAATATTGACATTTCATAATTCACTTTTATATTTTAACAGAATAATAAGGATACTATAATTTGTGACTCGTGCTATAGTCAATATACACGTCAGGACACGTCGCCCTTATCATTATCTTTTTACGCGTGAAGGTTTCGCTATGGTACTCTATTGTGAAATTTGGTAATTTTAGAAATTCAATAGTTGAAAAATCGCAGAATCATTAGATCATTTTTCTTTAGAAATTGTTCTTAGAGCGCATTTAGATCTTATAAATAACAATCATGCCGAACTTGAAGTTTCTAGCTCTTTCAGCATCGCAAAAATCGCAATTTTAGAAAGTTTTTCGCTTTTGCACCCCCCTCGGGGTAGTGACACCGACATAAAATATAGCCTATGTTGGAGCAGGGATTGTCACCATCCATTTGCCACCGTCACTTTTGAAATCGCTTTAGTAGTTCCAGACATTCCATACAAATTGTAATTTAGAATGTTTTTAGAAAATTTTTTGCTTATTTCAGCCTTTTAAATTTCGAATTTTTTTAGATTTTGTTCTTATAGATCATTTAAATCTTGTAAGTAACGACCATACAAAATGTCAAGTTCCTAACTCCTTCATTATTGAAAATATCATAATTTTGGAAAGTTTTTCGCTCCTGCACCCTCTGCGGGCAGTGGCACCGACAAAAGATTTAGCATATGTTGGAGCAGGGACTGTCACCATCCATTTGCCACCATCACTTTTGAAATCGGTTCTGTAGTTTCAGAGATTCCATAGAAATTGTAATTTAGAATGTTTTTAGAACGCTTCTTAATCATCTCACCCTTTTAAATTGCGAATGTTTTTATAATTTGTTCTTAGAGAGCATTTACATCTTATAAGTAACTACCATACCAAATTTGATACTTCTATCTCCTTCAGTACACAAAAAATCGAAATTTTAGAAAGTTTTTCGCTCCTGCACCCCCCTGGGGGTGGTGGCACCGACATAAAATATAGCCTATGTTGGAGCAGGGATTGTCACCATTAATTTGCCACCATCACTTTTAAAATCGCTTCAGTGGTTCCAGAGATTACCCCCTACAAACAAACAAACAAACAAACAAACAATCTTTACTACTTTATATATTAGTATAGATAAGGGGGAATTAGCCCCTTGTCCCCCCCCCCTTTATACTTAACCAATCAATCCCGAAAACTAATCAGAGATGCGCCTTAACACAGTGAACCTATAAATAGAATTTGAAGGAAATGGGATAATTCTGCATGAAAAACCCATTTACATAAATTAAGGGGGGTATTAGCCCCCCGTCCCCCCCCTTTATACTTAATCAATCAATCCTGAAAACTAATGAGGGAAGCGTCTTAACCCAATGAATCTATGAACAAATTTTGAAGCAAATAGAATAATTCTGCATGAAAAACCCATTTATATAAATTAAGGGGGGAATTATCCCCCCGTTCCCCCCCTTTATACTTAACCAATCAATCCCGAAAACTAATCAGGGAAGCGCCTTAACACAGTGAACCTATAAACAAAATTTGAAGGAAAACGGAATAATTCTGCATGAAAAACCCATTTATATAAATTAAGGGGGGATTAGCTCCCCGATCCCCCCCTTTATACTTAACTAATCAATCCCGAAAACTAATCAGGGAAGCGCCTTAACTCAGTGAACCTATAAACAAAATTTGAACGAAAACGGAATAATTCTGCATGAAAAACCCATTTATATAAATTAAGGGGGGGATTAGTCCCCCCCCAGTTCCCCCCTTTATACTCAGCCAATCAATCCCGAAAATTATCATGCAAGCGCCTTAACACAGTGAACCTATAAACAAAATTTGAAGGAAAACGGAATAATTCTGCATGAAAAATACATTTATATAAATTAAGGGGGGGGATTAGCCCCCCGTTACCCCCTTTATATTTAACCAATCAATCCCGAAAAGTAATCAGGGAAGCGTCTTAACCCAATGAACCTATAAACAAAATTTGAAGGAAAACGGAATAATTCTGCATAAAAAACCCATTTATAAAAATTAAGGGGGGAATTAGCCCCCCGATCTCCCCCCTTTATATTAACTAATCAATCCCGAAAACTAATCAGGGAAGCGCCTTAACACAGTGAACCTATAAACAAAATTTGCAGGAAAACGGAATAATTCTGCATGAAAAACAATTTGTATAAATTTATGGGGGGGAATTAGCCCCTTGTTCCCCCCCTTTATACTTAACCAATCAATCCCGAAAAGTAATCAGGGAAGCGTCTTAACCCAATGAACCTATAAACAAAATTTGAAGGGAAACGGAATAATTCTGCATGAAAAACCCATTTATATAAATTAAGGGGGGATTAGCCCCCCCCGTTCCCCCCCCTTTATACTTAACCAATCAATCCCGAAAACTAATCAGGGAAGCGCCTTAACACAGTGAACCTATAAACAAAATTTGAAGGAAAACGGAATAATTCTGCATGAAAAACCCATTTATATAAATTAAGGGGGGATTAGCCCCCGATCCCCCCCCTTTATACTTAACTAATCAATCCCGAAAACTAATCAGGGAAGCGCCTTAACACAGTGAACCTATAAACAAAATTTGAAGGAAAACGGAATAATTCTGCATGAAAAACCCATTTATATAAATTAAGGGGGGATTAGCCCCTCCCCCCAGTTCCCCCCTTTATACTCAGCCAATCAATCCCGAAAATTATCATGCAAGCGCCTTAACACAGTGAACCTATAAACAAAATTTGAAGGAAAAAGGAATAATTCTGCATGAAAAACACATTTATATAAATTAAGGTGGGATTAGCCCCCCGTTCCCCCCTTTATACTTAACCAATCAATCCCGAAAAGTAATCAGGGAAGCGTCTTAACCCAATGAACCTATAAACAAAATTTGAAGGAAAATGGAATAATTCTGCATAAAAAACCCATTTATATAAATTAAGGGGGGGAATTAGCCCCCGATCCCCCCCTTTATATTAACTAATCAATCCCGAAAACTAATCAGGGAAGCGCCTTAACACAGTGAACCTATAAACAAAATTTGAAGGAAAACGGAATAATTCTGCATGAAAAACTCATTTATATAAATTAAGGGGGGGAATTAGCCCCTTGTTCCCCCCTTTATACTTAACCAATCAATCCCGAAAAGTAATCAGGGAAGCGTCTTAACCCAATGAACCTATAAACAAAATTTGAAGGAAAACGGAAAAATTCTGCATGAAAAACCCATTTATATAAATTAAGGGGGGGGGTTAGCCCCCCCCGATCCCCCCCTTTATACTTAACTAATCAAACCCGTAAACTAATCAGGGAAGCGCCTTAACTCAGTGAACCTATAAACAAAATTTGAAGGGAAACGGAATAATTCTGCATGAAAAACCCATTTATATAAATTAAGGGGGGGGGAATTAGACCCTTGTTCCCCCCCCCTTTATACTTGACCAATCAATCCCGAAAACTAATCAGGGAATCGCCTTAACTCAGTGAACCTATAAACAAAATTTGAAGGAAAACGGAATAATTCTGCATGAAAAACCCATTTATATAAATTAAGGGGGGGGGGAATTAGCCCCTTGTTCCCCCCGTTTTATACTTAACCAATCAATCCCGAAAACTAATCAGGGAAGCGCCTTAACACAGTGAACCTATAAACAAAATTTGAAGGAAAACGGATATTTCTATGAAGAGTTATCGCATTACGTACGTACATACATACATACAGAACCGGCTGCCAAGCTCTCAGGGCTTGACAGCCAGTGTGATAACTACAAAATCGCAATTTTAGAACGTTTTTTGCTCCTGCACCCCCTGGGGTTAGTGGCACCGACATAAAATATAGCCTATGTTGGAGCAGGGGTTGTCACCATCAATTTGCCACCATCACTTTTGAAATCGGTTCGGTAGTTCCAGAGATTACCCCCTACAAACAAACAAACAAACAAGATTTACTCCTTTATAATATTAGTATAGATAACAAGTTTGCTTTTAAACGTAATGGCTTCCCGATTCGTTAAAATTCAAGCATCACACTAGAATTCCCAGTGTTTCTAAAACATTTCTGTTTCTTAGAAACACGTAACGTTAAACTACTAAATACGTAAGTCTAAAAAATCACTGTATTGTACCGTAATTTCGGGTGTATAAGCCGCGGCTCAAACAAATCGGTTTCGGACCGGAAATTGTTTTTATTGAATTGTAACGTGTTACATCTTGGAACTTATTTGCATTTATTTCTATAAAAATAATTCTGGTTTGAAACACACTTAATTTACCCTCGGCTTATACACCGGAAATTACGGTAAGTAGAGGAAAACACACCTTCATACCAATACATCCGCAGCCTGGCAGAAAATCTACTTTCCACGTGTCAAGTGCAGATAAGCCAAATCTCAGACTTTTTGAATACCAGTATTTTCTTAAAGAAAATGTTGTTTTAAATCTCAGAATGCTGTGATTAAATAAAACAACATTTTCTCTACTAAAATACTGGTATCCAAAAAGCTAATGATTTGGGAACTCTGGAAGTATTCCTTCAGTACTTCGAACCCGGAAAACCTACACGGCGAGATATACTGTAAATCCGAAGTTTCTAGCAAACACTTCATTATGTATAGCCCATATATTATGTATATTCATTACACTATAGCCTTATAAATAGCTATTCTGCTACTAGGAATTATAAGATGAAATGCACTATATATAGCTTTTGCTTAGGACGTTAATTTCAATGTTGATAAAATCAGGTCTATCCGATTTCAAAGGTAGATAACGAAACCAACGATACTTAGAATTCGATTTAGGATGAATATTATATATATATATATATATATATATATATATATATATATATATATATATATATATAACAAATATCATATTAATCTGTTATTATGATTTTTATTCACACTTCTTTTATATATTTCTGTTAAATGCAGGTATACTCATGAATTTCTTTAGAAACCTTATTTTTTGTTATTATATATATATATATATATATATATATATATAAGTTTACACAAGTAGCTGTCCCACCTGATTTCTCAGTTTGAGAAAATGATTCACCGAGTAATTCCAGAAAAAACAATCGTTATTAATATGTAAATTACACAATTTGTTGAAGTTTTCTTTTTAAATTTAATTGTTTCATTACAAAATTCCAATATATAATAACTAAAGATTTCTATTTTGTATTTAGATTTTTAAAAAATCAAATTTCGTACTCCCCATAGTAAATTAAATTCTATAAATTATAATTTATTTTTGTGTTTTCTTAAGCGTTCTTTTTTATCTTTAAGAAAAAGTGTATATATTTTAAATTTTTAAATTAAAACTATACATAATATAAAAAAAAAACATTTTTGTTTTATATAAAAAAAATAGAATTGCTTTGAAGTTCGTTATTTATGTTGGAGTTTTCCTTTAGTGGGATTCATATTTAGTCACCGAAGAGCTGATAAAAAACTTTTGAGATATTTAAATTATTAATAAATCCTATAGGATGGGTATAATTATGTAAAACAATAAAAATAAAAAATAAAAAAATAATGGTCGAAAGATGAAAAAATTCAATGCACATATAAAAGTTGAGATTTAAGTTTTAATTGTAATCATACTAATATGCATCGACAAGACTTTTATTGATAACAAACTACATTCACTTAGAAAAAATTGCAGAAACCCTTAGAAGAGATTTTGTTTGTCTTTTTTATTATATGTGAATCCGTGATTACTGCATAATGAATATTGTAGTATCGCTGACCAATAGCTAATTCCTAAACCGTTAATTTTCGAGGTATAATTCCAATTGCATGTTGTTTCCAAATATCGTTCTTTATCATATGAAAATCCACTTACATCAAAAGAGTTAATCCTAATATGTTAACCACAGAAAACTTTATGCATGTTCTAACAAGTGATATATTAAAAATTCCATTTTTATACTACCAAAATGAACCGAATTAAAATCCTTTGAATGTTATGAATTTTCAGTGTTTTCTGGCATCAAAAGTGCATTTTTCCGTTTTAAGTGCCAGGAAACGCCGAAAATTCAAAAATTCAAAAGTATCATAACTCGGTAAGTTTTGGTCGTAGAAGAACGTAACTTTTGCAGGTAAAAATATTTCTAAATATGACTTCAATGACCCATGGACCGTATAGAAATTTAAATTTCTTATTTTTTTAAAAAATACAACTCTTTTGACTCTCAGATTTACTCTATGTGCACAATGTATAAAAGAATACTTTAAAGTCGTTTATTTCAAAATGTTCAGAATTTGTTTCTTTTAAATTACTCACAAAATTTCTCTTGAACCCTTTAATATTTTTACATTCAATCTTCACGGATTTATAGAATATATAACTATCTTAAGACTGAAAACAAGCATGTGTATATTTTAGCAGCATTTATATATTAAAAATAAAGTTGAAATTAGTGCATATTCTTTTTTCGGGGTTTCCATTTGCGTAATTTTGTTGTAAATGTAAAAATAAACATATTTATGCACAGTCTTATGATATAGTTTTAATCTAGAATGCCTAAATATATCATGTAAAAATGTCAAGTATTTTCAGAGATATCTTACGCGTAATTCAAAAGCTTTATTTTGAGATAAATCTTTTTAAAACACATTTTATTAAAACTTGAATGATACAATATTCAGTATACTTGAATTGGATTATTTTACACTAAATAATAAATATATACATTGAAAAACATATTCTTTAAAGAAATTTAAGAAATACTACAGATATCTCGCATAAAATACCTTTGAATGGCAATTTTGAACGAAAACAATACCCCGCTTTTTTCTTTTAACATTTTGAGCTGAGTTAGGTTTTTACAGATTAACGCATCAATAAAAATGTCCCAATATATGAATTTAATATAAAATTTTGCTACAAGTTAAATATAATATGGTCAAATATATGATATTAATACATATAGTTTCTGTCAAAAGCTTACGAGCGTTTTATGCAAGCAAAATTACATAGGTGGAACTTAAGATTCACAGCACGCGTTTTATCGATGGCGTTTGCTTTTAAAAGTGTAATTAATGTGGGAAAGAAATGTTGTCGTATAAATTAACGTTCCTCTTCGATATTGAAATGAAACGATAGAGTTCAAAATTAAGTTGTAAGAAAAACTCAGCTGAGTGCTTTGCTTCTGAGAGCAATAAGTGCTCGTCGCAGTTACATTTTAAACATCGTTTGCTGAGAATACCTCATATATTTTTAGTCATAACTAGCGTAACTATAGAATTTTTTTTATGTAGATTGTTTTAAAATGCACAGAAAATATTGCTCCTTTAAATTCATACTCTTTTAATTTTTTGAATATTAAAGAAGTAGTATGCTCCTTTATATCCATACTCTTCTAATTTTTTGAAGATTAATGAAGTAGTATGCTCTTTTAAATGAAATCAAATACGTACTGCGTAAAAAAAGTTGTATTTTCTTATATAAAGTTTCGGGTTCTAAACACGTTTAATTAATTTGCTGAGTATACGCCAGAAACTGCAAAAATAACAATATCCCTTCTTCCTAACAAAAGTAAATGAAGGTCTAAAAGTTAAAATGAATAAATTACTTTCATACAACTGATCTTCTCATTTATTTAAATTAAATACACAGTGCTCTTTATTTAAATTATTCTTATTCTTTTAAATATATCACCCCCAATAGAATAAATTGCATGGAAATGTATTTTGTCATGTTTTAGAAAAAAATTCAGAAAATTTGGGCTTGTGAGATTTAATGCTAAATAAAATCTGAGTTAAAGATAAGAAATGGAAGCATGTAATGTAACTGAATAAAGATATCATTTCAAAACTGCTTCGTATTCCTTTATGAGATTTTTTAGCATTATTTTCAAATAAAGTTTTAGGGTTATTTGTATATTTATATCTTTAAAGTTTTAGTATTATCCTATATACTGAATTTAGTCATGCACTAATATAAATTGTATATTTTATTGAAAAATGTTTGATTTAGATAACTCAGGAAAGCTTTAAAGGATATGTTAAATATTGTTTTGGTTTAATCATAGTCATTTATGTCTATGAAATGGAATCATATGTCAAACGGTCTTTCTATCCAATTTTGTAAACGTTTTAGGATTATTTTTACATTTGTAACTTTAGAGTTTTAGTGTCACTTTTTTTTTCATGCAAGCTATCTATTTTATAACTGCTTGTTTGGTTTGGATATTTTAGAAATGAATACGGTTTTAAGTTAAACCGTAGTCATTTATCTCTGTGAAAGAGTAAAATGAAATACGCAGGCGAATATTTTTCCTGTTCGTTTTTTGTATATTTTTCTTACAAGCATATTTCAACGAAAAAAAATATGTATACATGTAAAGAAGCTTAAGGAAAGAATAAAAACTGAATATATTCACGAATTGGATTTTGGAGCTTAATATAACTCAAATTGAAATATAGATATTCAAATTAACAGAAAGTTGTGTGCATTTAATCTGATTTCTATACATGAGGGTTGTTCATTCTAGCTCACTTGGTTAACACTATTTTTGAATAGTAATTTTCGCCTTATTTAATCACAGAATGGGAAAATTAAAAGCCACACGTGTTTTATTCATCGTACTTGGACACATTAGGAAACTCATTTGCAGAAACATAAATGGATACCGCTTTTTTCGAATAGTAAGGGGAATACACACCTTGGAATTTCCAAGGAGTCTGCACCTGGCCTGTAATTGACGGGTTAATGAGCGTATCAGACAGGAACTTTAATTCTGATCACACTGCAGGGTTGCCAGTTTGGCCTTTTTTTAATTCCGAAATTTCGCATTCACACCAGAAATTTTCTATAATGTTCTTTTATTTATTTAATAACAGACATTTCGTGATTGCTTATAGTAAAAATTCTTCTTTCAGAATTTCCGGTGCGAATTCGAAATTTCTGAAATAAAAAAAGGCCAAACTGGCAACTCTGTTACACTGTAGAGCGGAAATGGGACGGGGGACAAGATGACGAACTCTGTTTTTGTTCCGATCAGTTATACATAGCAGCACCTAGCCTGGTGAACCAGATACCCTTGCTATAAACTCATGTAACTCACTATCAGTAGTTCGTTGCAGAACTAGCTGTGGGTAGTTGTGAGCCGAAGATCGAATTGGAAGCGTGTTGTACACAATTTATGTATCTCAGAATGCAAGGAAATAGGGGAGATGGGGAATGAATGGTACATTTTCACAAAAATATTTATTTTAAATATTTTATTTAAGTTATTATCAATATTATATATCACATGTCATAAATTAAGTGTTTGACTACATCTTATGCACAATATTTGTTCAAGATTATTATTATATAGAAATATAAATGAAATTAAAAAAAAGTTCTTCTATGTCTCAATCATCCCCACAGCAGGGATGAATGGGTCACAAACATTTTCCTCCCCGTATTCAATGTTAAGGACTAAAAGCTGACAAAAATGCCTCCTTGGTAAAAGCTGAGAGATTATAAATTGTAATATGATCTCCAGAATTATTTGTTAGCCAATCATCTTGGACTAATCTCAGCTTTGCCTTAAAAGGCCCATATACGGCAGTATTCAATGGCTGAAGACGATGGCTACAATGAGGATGAAATGTTAAAAGAATAATTACCATAAAGTATTAATTTATCAACCTATATAATATTATTTAGTTATAAAATATATTTTTCAGCAACCTCTAGGGATTAATAAGACAGTTCCATTCATCCCATTTGAAATGTCCCAATCATCCCCATGATGCATAAATTCAATTGTCAGCCATTTTGTCTCAAAAATTATTTTGTCACAATGGCTAATATGCATTCATTTTAATTACCAATATTGAGCCTTGAAATAAAAAAGTACAACATATCTTAATTGTTTATATTACATAAGATATTTAAGTAACTTCAAATGTAAAAAAAAAAAAAAACTTTTTATACTACTTTTTCAGGAAAAGCAAATTTGAAGAAAACTGAAAACAGCCATGTGCTCTTGCTGGTTCTGAAGCACACTATAGTAGAGAAATCTATGAGGATAGGAAGCAACTAGAAAAAAAGTTTATTGCCTGAAATATTGAGAACGTCCCATCCATCCCTTGTCCCATTCATCCCCCATCTCCCCTACTCATCTGTGATAAGTTATTTTAGTCCTGCACGAATATTCTCAAAATATATTTCAAAACGTAAAAATTCATACTAAAGTTACGTTGTGTACGATATGAAGTATATATAATGAACTATAATGCTGATAAATCTAGTTCAAACAAATATGTCGGCGGTGGGGAAAGATAACGAGGATGACAATGGTATGGAAGATTACGACAGTAAATGCTGTAATATCTGCGACGAACAGGGCAAGGATGAACTCGGGTTTCCATGTTTTATTTTCAAATGTTGGGCTCAAGCTAATTGTTCTAGTTGGGATGTAGATTAAGTCAGGCACAGACCCTGCTATGTGGTTTTAGTTTTTTAATTTTCAATTTTCAATTTGTTTTGAAAAAATTATGGTTGGGTGTGCGATGTTTTAAAGTATGGTGAATAAAGTTTTAGAGGTACCATCATAAATATTTTTACCCATGATAAAAATTCATTACGTTCAATTTTTCATTTTACCCCCTATGTGAGGCAAGATGACGAATATGACATTTCTTCGGAAAACCTATTTTTTAACACTTTCCAACATAGCTGAAAAGTGTTTATGAATTCTGTTTGTTTGTCTGTCTGTCCGTCTGTCCGTACATCTGTCCATCTGTTCATCCTTCTGTCCGTCTGTCCATGCTATAACTCTCGTAAATATACGCGGGTTGTCATGAAATTTGTACATATTAAAGAATTTTATTATAGAATGTTCGGTATTGAAAATGAAGTGTGTAGCATGAATAGTTCATTTACAGGGTCACCCAAAAAATTCCATTACATTATGGTCTATTCGAAAAAATAGTTTGGGGCGCATTTTGTTGATGTTATGATATTTCAAACAAAATTAAATTAATATGCATTACTGAGGGGACTACAGCATGCTTTTACTGGAGTATACAATTAGTCGCATTTATAGTTCAATTACAGAGACGTACAAAAGAATTATTTTAGATTATAATGTATGAGGAAAAATCGTTTGCAGTGCATTTGGAACATGTTAGGATACTTGAAACATAATGAAATTTAAAAGAATCACTAAAGTTCAATTCAACTTATCTTCGATATATTATGGAGTGCGTAGGATTTATCGTTCATGTACAGAGACGCACAAGATAATTCGGTTAAAGGACTGACTGTGATCGGTAACTGCTAGAAGGGCTCTTTCCGCTGTGATATGCATTTTTATGTAATTTTTAGTGTGTTAAGTGTTGTTTGAAAATTCTGTAGATTATATACAGGTCTGCACGAAAGACTTCGAATATGAGCAGCAGTTGCTGAAAATGGATTTTTACTGAGTTATGTATTTTTTTAATTGTTTATTTAGACATCTCATTTTATCGTATGAAGAAATTAATTTTATTAATAATATTCTGTTAGTGTTGGAAAGTGTTTCCTAATTTATGCCGGATGCATGATTTTTGCCCTTGTCATCCTTTGAGGGCAGATGAAAACATTTGAAATAGTCGAGAAAACGGTTGTAAGACGTGCTCATATCAATTTCAGCTTTTTAATCAACTTCCTGAGTACAGGAAAAGTGTTTAAAGCTGAAGCTCGTCATTTTACCATTCTCATCGTTACATCACTTCCTTATAACAAGTATGAGGAAACAATTCAGTTAAATAAAAGAAAAGTGTCAGTTAAACTGATGGAATTCACCTCACAAACTAGTCACACCAATTGTATATTATACTCTTATTTTAAAGAATAATTCCCCACGAAAAATAAAGAAATCGACAATAAATTAAGGATTGGGATTAACCCCTTGTTACATCTCTTTATACTTAAGCAATCAACTCCAAAACTAATCAGGGAAGCGCCTTATTACAATGAATCTATATACAAAATTTGAAGCAAATAAGATAGATCTACATGAATAAATTAAGGGATTACCTCCCTGTTCCCCCTTTATACTTAGCCAATGAACCCCCAAAACTAATCAGGGAAGCGATATATTAAGGTAGTGAAATGCTTGTTTAATATAAAA
Organism: Maratus michaelseni; assembly: GCA_963931845.1. NCBI lineage: Eukaryota > Metazoa > Arthropoda > Arachnida > Araneae > Salticidae > Maratus > Maratus michaelseni. The sequence goes on from OZ007586.1 coordinate 164,102,635, forward strand.
ATGTCTCTAAGGTAGTGAAATGTTTGTTTAATATAAAAACATGTATTTTAAAATTATTGACTTTCAACCTATTATGTACAAAGCGAATTTATGTGGAAAAGTGTCAGAACCGCTCCTATAGATTGAACGAAATAGAATTTTTCGCTTTATTTAATCGCACAATTCTGCGATTAAATAACTTATTTGATGACTACATTTGGAGATGATCACTGTTGATCATTTTTTTGTCTACCACTATTTTCAAACAATGATCTTCTCTTACAAATATTATAGATATTGACCACAACGATTATTGTTTGAAAATTGTGGTAGCCAAAACAGTGATCGCGCCAACACCTGCGATTATAAAATACATTTGAAACAGCATCTGTATTTACTCGATAAAATAATTAATTTTTTTTTACCTACTATTGTTATTTTTAAAAGGGAAAATATTAACCAATGTCATATTCAAATGTTATCGCAGTTTGGACATTTATACAATAGCTAGAGTATGACAAAACAAGTAGACAGACAAACAAATCTATTATAAAGATATATTCTTATTTTAATATGTATTGGAAAGAATAAACAACAGATGGGCATATTTTACGTAGGTGTTGAAATATAAAATATCAAATTATCAAGAATAAACGCTGAAAATATATTAAATCCAGAAAGAGTTTTATGAATTAAAAATCTTAGTCTTTTGTGTATTATTATAAATATATTTCCTTTAAAAAAATTAGTAACGACAACTTTTAATTAACGCAAATGATGTGCAAATATTTCCAAGAGAAATATGTTTCGAAACTTTGATAAAACATTATGATGTTTCCGCAAGCATAAATCAACTTTTTAATTATTGGTTTAGTTAAGATCTCATATTAATTGATAAGTTTGAGCTAACACGACTTATGGAAAGAATAAATACGTAAAGTTTAAGTAAATGAAATAAAAATTAAGACACGAATCCGTAATTATCTTTTGAGCATTTTAAACTGTTTAATGTAAGTATAATTACATGACAATTTATGTCGCAATTTATACTTTTTTTTATCTAAAACTTATACACTTCAGTATTTAAATTTAGAGAAATGAAATATTTTTAAATTAAACGTTCTTGTTGACAATTTAATCCTTTAAATAACACATTTCATAAAAATAAAAATATATTTAATTGGAATTGAAATGTTTTCCAGTATTTTCCTGAAATATAAAATTTTTATCGAGATAAACGTATTTAATAGGAACAAATTTAGATTGTATAATATGTTGTATCGAAAAATTTTAATCTCTTATTAAATGCATAGTAAAGTTTTACACAAAAGTGTATTACGGAACACATTTTAAAAAATAGTTCCTTTTTATAATGAGAAAAATTGAGATCATGGCATCATAAACTTGTTAAATAGGTAATTGTCTTTATAAATAGTGATTGCAAAACTTAGGTTAAAGAAGGGTGTTAGGAAAGGTGATAATTTTAAAAATTCAAATATTGTGTGCGAGTAGTTAAAGCTAACCAAAAAACATTTTTTAACACTTTCCAACTTTTTTCAAGAGTGTTTTGAACATTTTTCCAACAAAGTTCGACAGTGTTTATGAATTCGGCTTGTTTGGCCGTCTGTTTATCGATGCTGTGACTCACGTTAATATACTCGGGTGGCATGTTATTGATATATTTTATTGAAGCTAACCATTGTATGTTTGGTACTGAAAATTAAGTATGTTGCATTTGCAGTTTGTTTGTAGGGCACTCAAAAGGATTTCGTTACATTATGATTTACGGGGAAAATGGTTTACAATGTATTTTTATGATACACTATTTCGAATAGATTGAAATTGATATACATCTCTGAGGTTCACTGCAAGATGATAATATGGTGTGCATTTATCGTTCATTTAAAGGGACACACTAAAGAATTCGATAACAATACTGTCTATGGGCGATAATTGCAAGAAGTGCGTTTTCAGTTGTTGTATGCTTTTTTATATTTAACTAATATTTTGCATATTACGTGGTGTTTATAAATTCTAAAGATCATATACAGGACTGCACAAAAGAATTCGTGTACATTTCTACTTATTGACATAAATTGTAGAAGAGTTATTTTCAATTGTGTTATTCGTTAACTAAACTAATTTTTTGCATACAATGTGTTATTATACAAATCTATAGATCATATACAGAGCTGCACAAAATATTTCGAATTTTTTACGATTACAGATAGTAATTGCTGAAATTGTGTTTTCAAATGTGTTACGCGATTTCTAATTGTTTGTTTAGCCATCGTATTTCAACTTGTGAAACCGTGAAGTTTTTGTACAATGTTCTGAATGTGTTAGAAAGTGTTTAATAAGCTAAGATTGACGCAAGATTTTTCTTTCTTATTTTTCATATGATTGGAAATATATGCAGGTTTGTACGGTTTTTGTATTTGAGCATTTTTATTTCCAAATTCTTGTTTGATTGAAGAATTTGAAATAATTTTCGATTAAATAAGACAAATATTACCATTTGGAAGTAGTGACAGGGAAGTGCACAGTAATTCAGTCAGTATACAATCAGATTTATTCTCAATTATGAAACGAATATGTCAGAGTTCAGTAAGAGCGAATGGAAGCCATTTAGTGCAAGTGTAATACGTTGGAAATACAGTTACAATCTCTTCATTATTGTTAAAGTTGTCAACAAAAAAACATGCTCGGTTTGGAAAGAGTTACGTTGTAATTTTGATAGAATAAGCCATTTGTGAACCTAGTTTTCTGTACCAAATTCATGAGTAATTTCACCTATATTATTTTGTAAAGATAATTTATGAACACGGTGTATTTATTATTCTGCAGTTTACTAGATATGTTTTTTTGCAGAGGAAGAAGATCGCAATTAAGCGCACATGCAAAGCCAGCTTACAAAGAAAGTGTCCATAAGCACGTTTTAAAGAAATTTTTAAAAAATACTGAATATTCGACAGATGTTGGTATACATATTTTAAAAATAAGTTCTGCTGAAATAATATATTGCGCCTTTAAAAAATCGCGACAAATTCATTATTTGGCTAGTTATCAATATTTGGTGACGTAACGGATTTCCTCAAAATAATCTTTTGCATATCCAATGATACTTTTAAATTACTAGTCAGATCGGAAATATAATAAATAAACTCTGTAACAAAGAAATTTATTTATTTTATCTTATTTAAAACCAATTGATTCCAGGCTTATCCCGGGATAATAACTTTAAACATACCTGAAATCAGTGTGGAATTCAGACTTTTTTTCCGGGAGGGATAGTGTTGGAACCCCCAGCACTTCCGGCAGCGTACACCATCATATTTGTGTGATTTTTAAACAAAATTCTATTCAAACAAAAGTAGAGTTTTAACTTCGCACAACCGTACACCTGGGCGTGCTACGCACCCTCCTGTCTGGTTTGAAAACGAACCTCGGATTTGTATGATTTGACATTTTTAACACAGCGGAAAAAAAATCCCAGCACTCAATCTGTCACCATTTTTTAAAACGCAAACTAATATCTCTGCGTGTTGAAAAATGGAAAAGCAAAAACGATTAAAAAACCTTGGCGCAATTAACTGAAAACGCGAAATAATATGTTCGAAGGCACTGAAAAAAAAATTGTCCACGGTGATTGCGATAAATGAACTCCAAAAAATATTTTTTGAAACAGTAAATATTAATATTTTTAAAACCAAAGATACCGTTACAACTGGGAATGTACCTTAAAATAAATGGGTATTTCTTCTTTTTGTATCTCCATCCGGTTAATGGAGGATGACAGTTTAAAAAAGCAGAAAAAAGGGAAAACATGAAAACGACTATGAAATCGACCTTCATAAAATATTTTCTGTAATTTTATTTTGAACAGACGATTCTGTGGAAACATTATTTTTTTTCTTTGTAACTTCATAGGCGAGATGATTGTAATTTCAAAATGCAGAAAAAAATGGAACCATCTTCCCTTCATCTTCTTGAAATCAAGAGGATTTCCTGTGCAGGGACAAGTGATCAGCCGGACAATGGAAGCTTATTGATTAGAGTTTGACGAGGGTTATTAATTGATATCTTGGCTAAATATTAAAAAATGAAAACCTGAACTTCAAAGTGCATTTGAATCTGTCTTCGTCGATCCTTATCAAAATTTGCTAATCTCTATGTGTGATAGATTTCTGTGTTTTTTTTTTCTTTTTTGCTTAAACACGCAAATTTCTGCTTTTATTTGTCGTTTTCCACAAAAATACAGAAAACTCATGAATCTAACGTAGAAAATAAATAAAATTCTTCAATCTAAAGCTAAATTTTTGGCAAATGACAGGGGTGTTCCGGCAACTGTGCTGTATTCCGTTTCCGTATTAGAAACGGAATTATGACGGATGTTCCTTTTCCTGCAAAACACGAAAAAGTCGCGGAGCAAAGCTAAAGTTTTTCGGAAATTCTCCAATTAAAAGACGGAAATTTCTCCAGATAAGAGAAAAAATCTCTTATAATCAATGGGATCTTCCGGCAACTTGCTTCTGGACTTTTTCCCTTTTCTGTCTGACGAAATTTTTTTGAGAGTGCAGAAAAAAAAATCTTTCCTTTATTAATGTAGATAATATTTTGATTTGACTGGATGAAAAACATCGAGAATAGGAAATACAAAAATGAAAGTTAATAAAAATGAATAAAAAAAGAATTCTGAAACTACAATAGCAATGTTCGTCCGTTAAAATATTTTAATGTGAGTATTAATATTTTCATGAATGATGTTTAACAAAAATGAGGATAAGTAAAAGGGAAAAAAAACATAAAAAACATTCAGTTATTTTTCACCTTAGTTATTTAAGAATTTAATCACATATTCATACGCAAAACATTAGAATACAAGGATAGAAAGTAATTTCTTTCCAAATAATTTTCACAAATAATTTGGGAATTTTCTCTATAAAAGATGATTGATTGATTGACTTTATGACGGCCGATTATCTACACGAGGGATATAGGCCCTAGGGGAGAGTTCCCTCCGTGGGGTGTCTTTCTAAGGGATCCTAACCCGTATTTACGGCAAGGTTCGAAGAAAACCACGAAAACTCTGAACGGTTAGGTCGACGGACGTGACAGGGGTTTGAACCCAGCACCTACCGTCTACCAGCTTTGAGAGCAGAACCTCTCAGCAACTGGTGGGGCAAGATGAGTGAATAAAGTTTTTCAGTATGAGATTAAGCCCTTCTCGACGAGCGTCACGTATATGACATTTTATTTTTTAGTAGCAATATTTCTGAATACTTCGCATTATTTAATCACAGAAATTTTGATATTAGGTAAGCGAAGATTCGGAAATTTTAATACTAAAAAATAATGACCTTAGACACCCTACATGGCACATATGCATCCTATTCGTCGCAAAGGGGTTAATAGAATTTGAAAATTTCAGTTAAATTTATCATGATTATTAACGTCTTCAACATAAATAAAGATTTTTTTTTCAAAAACTGCTATTTTTTCAAAAAATGAATTTTAATCTAATAATGGCGAATTTTATGTTTCCATTTAAATGTAAAATTTTACTTTAGTCACAAGGTAGATTTGTAACAAAACATAAAAATAACAAGAAATATGCAAAATATCTACTCCAGAAGAAAAAGAAACAGAAATATTTGACAATAGAACGGCATTGACAAGTAATAATGATGTAAACAAGTCACAAAGTTCTGCATGTTTCTCACTTAAAATGATAAACAATGGTCAGAACTGAATGAATAACGCTTGAAATATTTTTATTTGTTGTTTTCTTGTAATTTATTCCTTTTCATGAACTCTTTTTCTTTTTGAATACGACACACTGAAAATTTTTATACACTTTTCAGAACACTTTTTAGAACACTTATTTTGTCACCTTTTTTAGTACATTTTGAAGGGCACTTTTTGGAACAGTTTTAGAATACTTCTGAGAACACTTCTTTTGTTCAGCACACTTTCTAGCAAAGTTTTTGAAAGCGATGATTTCACATGTGTTCCCAAATGTGCTCCCAATCTGTTCTCAAATGTGTTTCCAAGTTTAGATTTAACAAATATCCTGAGCAGAACACTTTCGGAAAACTTTCTATTATAGCGGAGCATATTCGGAACACATTTCAGTACATATTAAGGGTGTCCCGGGGGCTCGTACGTGGGTATCTAATGGAAAGCCTTGACAGAGACAAATACAACAAGAAGGGAAATCAGCCCATAAAAGAGGCGATAAACACTACAGCGACAACCCACCATGAACGTGACAAGCCAACAGACATGGTAAATATGTAAATCTATGTACGCTAATGGCACCTGGTGCATGTAAAATCCGTCGTGGGTGCAAAGCCCTCCAAGTTACCTGTGAATAATACCTCTGGGGGTGCCTAATCAGGTGAGGGTCTCGTCACCTGATCAAGGTTCTAAATTACGAGACCTATTAAATCTGTCAATTCAACAAAGTTAAACAGAAACCTTGAACCGGCAAACAAAGATAACGGTAGCAAATCACAAGAGAGCAAGCACAGCAGCGATGTGAACAAATCAATAGTCAGGTGGATCACAGCCATGCTGTGATCAGGCGATTTCCGCCCCGCACCCAGGTACTAACCCGTTAAGCTAGGCATTCATGCCGGGCAGGTAGGGGCCTGGTTAGCGGTATAAAAAAAAAAATGGATCGTCCTTCATGACTGGGAGAGATTTTGTGAAAGCAATTCATCTCCGATATGCGGTACTTCATAGCCGGGCGAGGAGTTCAAGAGGTAGGAACGATATGGCTAAGTCGTGTGCGCGTGGATGTGGTGCGATTGAATCACTCAATCACATATTGCAAGTCTGTCACCACACCCACTTTGAAAGAGTAAAACGACACGACGCGATTGTTGATTATGTGAGACGTACAGCGCAAGACAGAGGCCTCACTGTGCATAAGGAGCCGCAATTCAAGGTCGGCAACAACAAGCTGAAGCCGGATCTGGTGGTTTATGGGAATGACAGGGTCACTGTAGTGGATGTGCAGATTATAAGCGAACAGTATCCTCTCGAGATCGCACACCGTAATAAAATCGAAAAATACCGTCCTCTGGATGATCAGTTGGCAGGGCTCCGACCTGGGGGAGTCCAATACTCCTCCCTGACATTGAATTGGAGGGGTGTGGTGGCGGAGTCCTCCGGGAAGGAGTTGGTGGCCTTTGGGGTTCTTCGCCGTTCGGATATGAAGATAATTGTCGCCAGAAGCATGATGGATTCTTCAATTATTCATCGAGTCCACCGTCACATGACGAGCTGTAGCCCAGCGCGACGAAAGGGTGTGGGCTAGTTTAGTCCTGGGCTGGACATGTTCTGCTGCAACTTTTGGGGATGTACCACGACGGGTTCGTGGAAATGCGGCTTTGGGTGACCGAGTAAAAAAAAAAAAAATAACCGGAACACTTTTTTGAATCAAAGTGTTCCAAATGTGTTCCCAATGTGTGCTGGGAATTTGCTGTGTATATAACCTGGAAGAGTTGGTAAAATCATAATAAATGAAAACAATTTCATTTGTTCTCATCTATCTATCTATCTATATATGCAAATTAATTCGAACACTGACATAAACGGTGTCTAAAACCAGTTTTTATCTATATTACAAAGGACAAACGTGTCCGTGTGTAACGCTGACGTCATTTTACGAATGACAAAAGTTGACGATGAAATTTCGGTTTTGCGAATTTTGCTACTGCAATTTTTTTTATTTCTAAACTTCGCACATTTTTAATTTTTACACCGTTATATAGGAAAAAAATCTACTTTCAAATGCAATCTGTTTGAAAACCATATCTTAATTGATTGATTAATTATAGCATTTAAATTAAATTTCAAGCATGAGTTTGTTTAAAAAATCTATATCGCTTGCAGACGATTACGAAATATTAATCTGTTTGCACTCTAAACAATATAAAAAGTTCAGCATTTGTCTCCAGCTAATATTCAATAACGAAATTAAAACTTTATTAAGGAATAAATAAAATGGTATAAATAAAACACAGATTTAACAGACATGTAATTGAAATAAACGCTTAAAACTGATAAAAATTATCAAAAAAGAAAAAAAAGAAAAACTGCTGTAGATAGCGAAATTTTAAGCGATTTCTTTAGTGTTGTTAGCGGGCTATCTAACAAAAATTATTAAATGTAAAAAATCTATTAGTTTTCAATAACAAAAAATAAAAAATGGATTTCTTATATGTTCTCTTTGCCGGAAAGCCCGGGTTGGATGCCCTAGTTATTTTAAAAATACGACTGAAAGAATAATTCTAAATCGTGACTAACAATTTTGGGAGTAGCTAAATAACTGCGAAAATATACACCCTGTACATTTTTTGCCATTCTCATGTTGCGAACAATAAAAAAAGATTTAAAAAACGAGTGATCAATATGGGGATTTGATTTTTTTATGATCATTTTGAAACAACAGAAAAAATATTACATTTATTTTGTCCCCTGTCTGCAAATGAAAACACATTAATTATTCAATTTAACTGAATTAAAAACATATGCAGTACGATTTTTTTTTTTAAAAGCTTTCGAAACATAAAATCCTTTACATTTTTTGATTATTCGAAACTTTTTTCGGTGATTAAGAAGTGAACTGAATTAGCTGGCTTCCTTACAGATAAAAAGTTCGCATGAGAAAAAAAAAATATATATGTAATCAGAAATTTTCGTAAAAACTTACACGAACATGATTAAAAAAACTGCTTTGCAATAGAATTTTATTTTTTAACGTTATAATTCTATTGCAAAAAAAATGAAATTTATTTTCTTCCCATTTTTTATGTTAAAGTATTAGTTTGGAATAATAAACTAAATAAATTAAAGCAGGGATTATTAATATGTATTTAATAGCTACAATATTGCTACGGGTAAGGGAATTTATATACCACTATTTCTGAAGAGTATTATTAGCTTTAGTTAAAGACAGAATAAGGCGAAGATTCTTATTCGGGGTTCGTACGCTTTTACCACAATTTTTCACAGAATTTTTCACCTTATTTAAATGCAGAAATGCATTACAAATCCTGAAATTAAACGAGGTATCTACAATTTCTGCTATTTAAATATTAAGTGGAAACATTCTATTAAAAATTGTGGAAAAGCGTACAAACGCTGTTATTCGGAATAATTGTTTTTAAGAACCGGTAGCAGCCTTCTAACTACATTTTTTTTACTCTATATACTCGAATTTTTAAAAATAAAATGTAATCGTTTTTAAATTATAAACTGTTTTAACATTTATTTAAAAAATCCTAGGATAATATATAGTAGCTGCCAAACCTTCCAAATTTTGAGTACCATTATTCATGAATAAAAACATTAGCTTTATTTAATGGAAAAAAATTGCTGTTAAATAAGATGAAAATTATTATTCGTAAATAGTGGTAATAAACAATCCGAAGCTTTACGAAACATGATAATCTAAAGTAGCATATTTAACCCTTTAGCAGGCGGTGTCCACAAAAAAGGACACCTAATTTTAATTCCAAAACTGACAAATGGCACCATAAAATATTTAATTAAAATTTTCCTTTTTTAAAGTACGGGGAAATAAGCAAGTTTTTATTTTGTAAGGAACTCGTTTGTTAATTCTGGTGTCAGTCCATCATTTCATCAATTTACAAACAGACTTACTCCGCGCCGGTAAGGGTTAAACTTGTGGTTTGCGGTCCCAGGGCTCTTAACATTTCTTTTTTGTACCACTATTTTCGAATAATAATCTTTGCCTTATTTAATCATAGAAATTCTGCGATTAAATAAGACAAAGATTCCTTAGGTATAGGGCTCTTAAGGAACCTATACTCGCAGGCTACAAACTAAACCATGCTGTTATAAAGAATGTTTAATTTCAAATAAATCCTTTTATTTGTTTTTGAGATAATTTGCGTGCATATCAGAAAATATAGTTCTAAGAAAAACGCATTTAAAGCTTTAATTGGGTCGTTCTCCACTAAAATGCATATTTCGAGTCAAAATTTTATATAATGTTTTTAGCGAAATTTTTAAGATTTCACGATTTTAGAAGCACGTCGGTCACGTGACACGATACCTAGTTCAATAAATATTTAACTTTCTATTAAAAATGTCCTACATAATATTATGTAGATTTCTTAAATTGAAATAAAAAATTCACTGAAAAAAAATCTAAAAAAAGAAACAAGTTAATTGAGATAAAAACATTGCAAACCAGTTCATAAATTGCTAGATTAGATCAGATAAACATTCCCTGCACCAGAAATTGTATCTAAAGAAGTTATTTAGATTAAATAAATAAAAAAAAATCCCGGTTAATAAATAATGTTTCTGTTCAAAAATTTTATTTATATAAGATTTATAAACTCCACTTCCGTGGCAAAGTAACCACGGGAATAAAATTATTGTATAGATACCCGAATAAAGTCCATTCGATTGATTGTTCCCTCAATAACGGAACTTTACAGGCTAAGATAATCGATCTAAATATTTAACCCTTTCAAGTGCAACGTTCTTCTATTGCTAAAATGTTTAAAGGATTGAAAGGCACCACAATTCTCAAACAAATTTATTTGAAAATAAGAAAAAACATTTCTTTACGTACATAAAAAGATAAATTTATTCTAAAATTCTGATGCCATTGTGACATTTGGGGATTAAAATTAAGTGGTGTGGCGGCGCTCGAATGATCATGCTGAATTAATTCCTCGTGGCGGAACAAAAGTTCAACTAAGCACCACGAAATCTTCTTGGCTAACTTTGCAATAATTTTTATTTCTTCTTAAACAGGTAAAACATGACGAACATAACGACACATAAAACACACATATAAAAGAAATGATGTTATCTTTTTACATACTGCAGTAATGAAAGCACGACACAACATATCTATTCCGCTAAATTGCAACTCTACTTGAGTACCTAATCGGCGAAAAGGGGCCGTACATATATAACGTTATCAATTGTTTGGCAATTTTGTACCTCTTCTTCCCTTACGATATCGTTATCAGTGTCTAAAAATTATTTTTATCGTTAGGATTTTTCTCTTTCCGTTTTTTTATACGTTTGCAGAGATATACATATGTCTTATTATACATTTATTATTAGCATACTTTACTGATTTAAATGAAGAGAAGAAGTTAATAAAATTATATATCAAATCATCATATATCAAATAACTTTATAACAAATAGCATTTTAAAGAAATACTTACTATTCAAAAGTATTTAATAATAGCTTTATGTTACATAATGCATTCAACAGTAATATTGTCTTCTTGCACTTGCCCCCTGAACGGAGGTAAGCAGAATTTCTTATAAACAAAACAGGTAGGCAACATTCTTCCACATTTTTTACTAGTAAACATACCAAGTATCATTTCGAACCTGGTTTCTCTAACAACGAATTATATGAGCATATGGCAGAAAAATAGGAAAGGCAAACATTTTTGATACTACGATTTTAATAAAAACGTTGTATTTTCATAAAAATAGATAACATATTTAAATAAAAAAGAAAACGTGTAAAGAAAAAGTTTTCCCTCCCTAGGCTTAGGGGTTCGCCTGGCCATTAGCCATAAGCTGGTCCCTAGGGTGGGCGCTGTCTGTCTGTAAAGAAAAAGTTACCAAAAGAAAAAAATTTTGGTTGGATCAAAAATGATAAAGATATCAAAAGACAAACCTCCCTCTCCCTAGACATATCTTACGATAACAAGTGCCAGACCCCCCCCTTTACCCCTAAAGTGATAACTATATATATGTACAGCCCCAAACTCACGTATATAGATCACGTGATGCGCTGGGAAAGTCTATTTTTTACTGGAAGGAGTTTGCCGTGTTAAAGTAATATAAAATTGTACCGCCCTTCAAGTGGTTTACGTTACGCTGAAATCAGTAAAATATCACTTACTGGTAATGCTTAAGAAGGTGACAGGGGGGTGAAATTAAAAAAAAAATAAGACTCCGTTTAAACATATTTACATAAATAACAACTAGAGAAAGGTAATTTGAGCTAGTGGAGTAAGCGAGATATCTTGGTGAAATTAGCAAAACTAACTCACAGATTTGGGTGTAGCTCAGGATAATGCGCTGCTTCCCTTGGCTATATAATAACTTTTATAGAGAGATAGTGATGAAAAGCGTGCCAATAACATGTTATAGGATTTATCTTGAGACCTGGTGATCTTTCTAAAATCAAATTATGTGAGATGGAAGCCTCAGAATAGATGTTAAAAAGATGGCATCAAATTTGGAGGATAAAATTAGAAAGTTAGCTAGAATGAGATGCATAGAATTTTAATCTGGCTTTGGGATAACTATGGAACTGAGACTTTTGTATTTTCAGATAATTCGTTGCGCCAAAATTGTGCTGATTGTCTAAGGTTTAGCGTAGGAAGTAATAAAATAAGAATTTTCAACTTTTTTGCTTGGAAGTCCTTTTTCACCACCGAATTGAAAGATTATATTCGCTTTATTAAATCGCAAAGTTTATGTCATCCAAAAGACAAATTTTTCTATTCTAAAATAGTAGCTTGGTGGCTCACGGGACACAGGTTGAAGGCAACTATAGTAAAGCCTAAAACGATCTTCGATTTATAAATAAATTAGTAAAATAACACATCGCAGAGCAAGAATTGTTATGGGATCTGAACTTGCATTTTAGCGAAGAATAACCTAGGTAAAGATAACATTGATACGTAATATTTTCTCTAATTTCATTGAATTACCGTATATACTCGCGTACAAGCCAACCCCAAATTCCATATGAAAACAGGCTTAACCCTTTCGGGACGGGTGATGCATATGTGCATCGTCAAAAGTTATATGTGGAATATGTTTTTGTTACCACTAATAAATAATTGTAATATTTGTCTTTTTTAATTAGAGTATTTGTTGGTATTTTACAAGTACAGGGAACTGTTTAAAAAAAGTGGTACCAACCAAATAAAATTTACCTGAGGGATGCCGTCGCGAAAGGGTTAATACCAGTAATCCAGAATTGTTTTCTACGCCTTAAATAACTTAGAATTAAATGGGATTAAGACGGTATTCAAAAAAAATATTTTTCCACGCTCAACAACTCAAAATTTTGAGACACATTCTCAGACTCATTTTTAAAAGTAACAACAGGAAACTTGGCGGCGTGATTTATAAAGACATTTATAAGGGCCCCATGTTTTTATTTTTCGTTCAATTAATTAGAAATTGATTAAAAGACAATTATTTTCACAGTACGATCATTTTTTTTTTGTTTCCAGCTCTATCGCTTTGGGAAATTCGGTTCAAAATGTCCACTTTGACAGCACTTTTTGAAATATATTCTGCCTTTATTAAAAAACTAGTATATACCCCCCCGTCAAAAATGACAGGATATTGACTCAATATTCAATTTTTGAAATAGTTCAACGAATGGACAAAACATTCAAATTAAACATTAAAAAATAAATAAATAAAAAATCCATGAGTGAAATTTTCTGTAAAAAAAGTGTTAGTTTCTAAAGAGCTTGACTCACCACATAGCTCATTTTTTGATTATGTAAGCAAAATTAAATGGAAATTACTCGGTACTATTTATAACTTATATTTTAATTACGTTTCATAAGAAAAAAATAATTTTATTTACGATGGAAACAAAATTTCAAACTTTGTTTGCATTATCTATTAGTAGCTGGCGCCATCTTCCCTTATGCGGTCCAATGTTGCTTGTGATTGCCAAGAAAACCACCTTGACTGTTTTTCTCTAATTAATCGTCGTCTATGTTCAATCGGCGTTTCATCATTTTCATCAGGCATCGCTAAAACGATCTTTAAACTATATAAAAAACAATAAAAACTGATTTGATTGAACAGATTCAAATCCATCGCATGTTTGAACTTTGAAGGGGGGGGGGGGGGTTGAGACCTATAGCTGCACGGCTGTAGTCCCGAATGATCCACAACCGCGTGTTTAAAACAGCATTTAAAAGATCAATAAAGATGTTAAAACAGTAAAACACACGTTGCCAATTGCGACTTAAAACGGCCTATAGAGGCGCTGATTGTAGCTGTTGCTACAGGAAAATTGTCCATTTAACTAATGCTGAAGTTCCATTGAAACCATTATTTATTGTAAGCGAATTTGAAAGTATTAGATATTCAAATTTTAATAATTTTTACCTTGTCATATAATCACAGAACACAAATATCACATGAAATCTGAAATTGTGCAAAAAAATAATCATTATGAACAAATTAAAAATGCATGTAATATAGTGGGCTTGCAAGGGATTTTCCTGAAGCGAGGAGTTATATATTTTCTCCACCAGATGGCGTAGTCGAGTGCTTGAAATCTCAATTGGCAATCTGTACAGTACAAATAATTTTGATGAATGATTCTCAAAAGTGAATGACTCGCCACATTTTTTTTTCCAATTAATAATAATAATACCTAATAATTTAGCAAAGTGAAATGTAATTTCTGAAAAATTCACATTAAATTTTAATATGCTAATTAATGCAAATATTAACTTGTATTTTTAACAAAGTTCGATTGTTTATATTAATTGACGAAAGATGGCTGCAAAAATAGTTTTTGAAGGTTTTAAACAAAATTAAAATATTTAAAGACTTTAATATGCTTTTACAAATATTTTAAGAATAGAATCAGATAATTAACCTATATTTTTTTACTGAAGCGTTCAAAGAGTCATTCATTTGTTTCACGATTCGGAAATTCCGAATGGCAACAGTGCTTGTTTGTTTATATTTAGTAATCTGATGTCTATAACAGCTTATTTTTAATTTGGAATTTAATACATTATAATTGGATAAGATATACATGTTATATGTGAAAATATGAAGAACAGACATGATTTCACGTAGAAGAAATTAACATTTAGTTGTCATATGTTAGTATATGTTTTTCATTAAGCCTAACATGGCGTTTAACTACGATCGATTCGCAGACAAGAGTGGTACAACCCGGTACCGTTACAGACACTTTCTCGCCTTTGGATTTTATTATAAGTAAGATCGAGACAATACGGACTTTATAAAGTTTCTGAATAAGAGAACCTGCCAATGGGATGCATTTTAGAGCAAAAATGAATTTACAAATGTGTCTCAAAATAAGCAGTTTGGATTTGAATACACCCCTAAATAACGCGTAGAAAACCATTCTGATTTACTGTTATTAACCCCTTAATCGTCGCGCCCGATAAGCGTAGGCTACTTTTTAAAAATTCTGATTGCTTGATTGCCACCATTTTTTTTAAGTAGAAAATATTCAGAGTACTTAATGGCAGATAAAATAATGTGAGCATAAAGCCAATTACACTATTTTAAACAAGAACGAAAAATCATGCGTCAAGCATAGATTATGTAACACTTTCCAACGCTTCCAAAATAATTTTACAAATCATACCGTTTAATAAGCTGAAAGATAACATCTAAGTAAACAATTTGGAAAACGCATAACATATTTAAAACATAATTTGAGGAATTTCCAACATATACAATATTCGGAAAAATATCCGAATACTTTTATTCAGCCCTGTATATGATCTATAGATTTGTATATAGACTACATAGGATGCTAAATTTTAGTTCAGTTAGGAAACGCATAGCACAGTTTAAAATTCTCCTGGAGTTTCTGTCAATAAACGGAAATGTGTTCGCGAACTTTCGTGCTTCCCTGTATATGATCTACAGAATTTATACACACCACGTAATAGACAAAAAGCGAGTTAAATTTAAAATCGCGTTCAGTAACTTCCAGGAATTATTGTTAACAGGCAGTAGAGAATTCTTTTGTGTGTCCCTGTAAATGAACGATGACTGCTATACACACAATATTCTGTAGTAAGCCTCTTGTAATGCACCTTAGTGATACATATAAATTTCAATTCATTTAAAGTAGTCAAACATTATTTAAATAAACCGCAGACGATTTTTCTCCATAGACGTAATGTAACGGAATTCTTTTGACTGTCCCGGTAAAGTAACTATAAGTGCTATGCACACCCTATTCCATATTAAGCTTCTTGTAATGCACCTTAGTGATATATATAAATTTTAATGCGTTTAAAATAGTAAAACATTATTTAAATAAACTTCAAATGATTTTTCCCCATAGACCGCAATGTAACGGAATTCTTTTGAGTGTCTCTGTAAAAATACTAGTGCTACCCCTTAAACGATTTAGAAAACTTAGAGTTTAGAAAATTAGAATTTTTTAGAAATTCGCCCCCTTACCCAGGGCTTTATTTCTAAAAAAAAAACTACCGGAGCTCTAACATTCCGTATTACTAAAACCCGTAGCGTACCGTTCCCCTCCGCCGTCACTTCAGTCTGCATATTTATATTTCATACATTATTTTCAAAATTTAAAGTATTTTCATATTATTATTATTTTTTCACAAAATAAAAAAAATAAATACATGTCTCTGCGTACATTTAGCTATCAACTATTCTACTTTTTAGTCATTATTACTGCCAAATATAAATCTTTGCCGAATCTTAATTTTAATTAATCGCAGAATTATGCGATTAAATAAGCTCAGAATTATGATTCGGAAATTGTGTTAAAACAAAAAAGGAATAGTTCACAGCTATGCAGAATAAAAAAATACTTTACTCTTTATTCTGATCAAAATAGCATTAAAATGATTTGAAATGGAAAAAAATTTAAATTTGAAATTTAAAAACACATTGAGCTCGAGTTTGCCGAAACCCGAAGACTGATATAAAAACCGAGCCCGTTTCATCTCACACATTACGTCATTTATTAGTGTTTTGATGCAAAAGATTGGAGATGGGAGGAAAGGTAAGGGTAATTTAGGATTCATTTTTCGGAAGCGTTATTGCCCTGGGCTGCGGAGCTTCTACCTTTACAAGACAAAAGTATTGGATTCGTAAAAATTTTCGACTTCCGATTTTAAACGGATACATACGTTTTAAAAGAGCTGAATACGCTATGACTGTTTTTAGAAAATATCTGTCTGTATGTATATGACAAAAAATTTATGGGCGATCTATCTCAAGAACTAATACACAGAATTTAATAAAATTTTAGATTCATTTAGACCTTGATATAAATTGGTGCTGATTAGTTTTTGGTGTGAACCACCGAAAGGTGAACTACCCTGTGCTGCTTTTTTCACGATTTCCGCAATAGCTCTCTCTCAAGAACTAATACACAGATGTTCATCTACCTTCCGATTTAGCTAGGCGTGGATATAAGTTGTTGCTGATTAGGTTTTGGTGTAAACTGCCCAAGAGGTGGCGCTGCTATGTTACATTATTCACGATTTTTATATCTCAAGAACTAATGCATGAATTTTCATCAAATTTTAGATTCAGTCAGACGTTGACATAAGGTGTTGCTTGTTAGGTTTTGGTGTACATTGCCCAACAAAAGGCGGTGCTATGCTGCATTTATCAGGATTTGTACGATTTTATTGATAGTCACATCTCAAGAACTAATACATGGAATTTAATAAAATTTTAGATTCAGTTAGGCCTTGATATAAATTGGTGCTGATTAGTTTTTGGTGAATATCGCCCAAAAGGTGGCGCTGCTATGTTGCATTTTTCACGATTTCCGCATTAGCTGTATTTCAAGGACCAATACACAGATGTTCACCTACCTTCCGATTCAGCTAGGCGTGGATATAAGTTGTTGCTGATTAGGTTTAGCTGTATACCGCCCAACAGGTGGAGTTGCGAAGCTGCATTATTCAGGATTTTCAAGAAAGCTATATCTCAAGGACTAAAGCACGAATTTTCATCAAATTTGAGATTTAGTAAGACGTTGACATAAGTTGTTGCTTAGTTCATTTTGGCGTAAACTGCCCAACAGGTGGCGCTGCTCTGCACCATTTTTCAGGATTTACACGATTTTAGTGATAGTAATATCTCAAGATCTAATGCATAGAATTTAATAAAACGTTAGATTCAGTTAGGCCTTGATATAAATTTGTGCTGATTAGTTTTTGGTGAATATCGCTAAAAAGGTGGCGCTGCTATGCTGCATTTTTCACGATTTCCGCATTAGCTGTATTTCAAGGACTAATGCACAGATTTTCATCTACCTTCAAATTCAGCTAGAGAGGACATAAGAAATTTCTGATTAGGTTTAGCTCTATACCGCCCAACAGGTGGCGCTGCGAAGCTGCATTAAGAGCCTACGCTAGTCACACCTATTTTCGGAACAAGATGGCCGACTCTCCATTTGAATCAAACAAGAGGATGGTCTAACTTCAAATGATTGAAATGGAATTCCCCCAATTAGGGAAAAGAAAAATCTGAAGAAAGTGTCTGTGAAATTTGCTTCCCAAAGAGTGGGCGTTACTACTGTGTTCACTTCGCTATTGGATTATTTCCAGATGATGTCAATGATAAGCAAATAGCAATAGGCGTAAATACTTTTTCAAAAATGCTTTATTATCGTTCAATATATTTCAAGTCATTTTCATTTTGGATTTATTTACCCGCTAAAGAGTCTACGACAGTAACGCGAAAACACTCGCTAGCTTATGTTAAACCGATAGCAGAATTCTTTTGAAATTTCCTATTTGCATTTTAATATTGTTAAATGATTTTTTTTCTTGCATAGGATAATAGGATATCTGAAATCGATGTCTAACCGGGTACTTTCGCTGCATTTTTTTTTTCTGTTTTTTTTTTTTTTTTTTTTTTTTTTTTTGTTATTGGAGGATAATTTGAAAGTGAAGGTACACTTAGAAAAATAAAATGCAACAAAAATCGAAAAAGTACGAAAGTACTACACAAGCAATTCTGATAGTCTATCTAGCCTGCTAACATTAGCAGATATAAGGTAAAGCTAGCAGAGTCTGCGCACAATTCAAAAGATTAACAATAAAAAAATCTAAATAATAATTTTTTGCTAAACTATCCATGAATAATATTTACTTCATTTGTTTTATATGCATTTCCATTACTATTTTGTTGTTATGTTGTAATTTAATAGAACAGTTGTAATAAAACCAAGAAAGTTATTTTGCGCAATCTGTCCTTACAGGGTTGATGTGATTGCGCACATGGGTAGGAGAGATTGTTACTAATAATAACTACAATTAAATTGTTAACAATAATAACTACACTTAAATGACATTGTTGTAAGGTTTTTGTGAACAACTATTATTGTATTAAGAGTGAATATTTCAACTTAATGATTAAATAATTAGAAAAAGAAAATAATTTTAAAAACGATTAAAAAAATTTAATTAAAGGGAAAAAAAATTAAAGAATCAGAAAAAGCAAGTCCAGATAAGATTACAAAATAACATTAGGTTACTTTATAACACGTTTAACTTAAAATTAGTCGCTGTAATTGCATTAGATTTATAAAAAGCATATTATTGGAAAGCTTTAAGTATCGGCTATCGTTGTTAGCTTTTATTTCTTTTCTGAATTTTGCTGGTATCGATTTTACAAGACTATAAAAGGCACAACATCTTGATTTTTAATGGATCCTAAATTGAGTGAATCCTCAAATTAAAATACAACAGAAATCGAAAAACTAAAAACTAACAACGTTAGAGATTGATCTCAGCTATCCTATGCAAAAATAATCATTTAAAAATATTAAAATGCTAGCGAGAAATCTGCCAAGAACCTTCCCATAGATTTAACATTAGTTGGAGCGTTTCTTCGCATGACTAGTATAGGCTAATGTGACTTAGTCCAATGATCTTCTGGTGCTCGAAATCGGTAGGATACAAAATTTCGTTAAAATTATTAGAGCCATTTTTAACATAAAATTTGCATACACACACACGGACAGACACAAAAGAATTGCTCATATTATAAAACATGATATCGTTATGTGATTCTCATACCTATTTTTCGTTCTGAATTCTGGTCATGCTACGGCTCTACTGCGTGCACATTCACGAAATTACTTTCATTCGTAACTAGATATAATTGACACGTATTGTTATTCTGATAGAAAGCAATCGAGCAGTGTTTCCTCATTTCTTATAAAATCACAGGGTCTGATTATCTTAAGGAACACGCGGGGCATGGGCCTCAGGCGCACATTTTTAAAGGGCCCAAAAGGCATTTAGTCCACTCAGATACACATTAATAAATATTTCCATTTGTAGATTTTTCTCATTTATATAAATTGAGCTATCTTAATGTTCTTCAATAACGACAGTGAAATGTAATGTAAACTTCAAAAATCCGAGAAGAACGGATATCACATCAAACATATTTGATTTAAACCCTTAGGTTTAAAGTTTTACTCTCTCTACATAGCATTAAAGTGCTCAATATTTTATAATGTTCTAATGCATTTTTTTATGTATACGTAACATAAATTTTTCTTCATAAACTATGGTTAAAATTTTAAATTTCACATAGTGTCCTAGTCCCAAATAGAGTTGATCAGACGCTGTAAATGTATCATATCTTTTAGTTAATGGCGTGGAATTTCTATTTGAGCTGATTTTCAAGGACACGAGAATCAAGAAAGAATGCTTTAAGGAAGGAATCTCTTATAATTTAAGATATATACCTTTTATGGGGAATATAAAAATGTTGTTCGATTCTTCGACATTTACTATATAGTAATATACAATTCAACTTTCATGACGACGCACAAGAATAGTGGCCACATCTATTATCTAATATATATCGTATTTGTATGCTTTTACTTCATAATATTGGACATCTCGCCATGTACACATACTTAACATGTGTGTGTGAGTTTATAAAATATCAAAATGTGATAGTGTGTTTTAGTGTTCATAAACGAAATATTGGTAATATATTTCATATTCCGAAAAAAGAATAAAAAGAAACGTGTCCAGTGTAAAATTATGGCATTGAGCTCACAGGCCATTCACACTAATTGTAAATTGTACTCTTATTTCAAAGAATAATACCCCCTAATCGACAATAAATTAAAGGGGGGGGGGTGAGCCCCTGTTCCTCCACTGTACAAATAACCAACGAACTCCCAAAGCTCATAAGGTAAACGCTTTATCAGAACAAACCTGAAAAATTTGAAGGAAATCAGATAATTCTGCATGAAAAACGCATTTATCTAAATTATCGGGGGAATTAGCCCCCGTTCCCCTTTCATCGTAAACAATGAACCCACAAAACTAATCAGGGAAGCGCCTTATCACAATGAACATAAAACAAAATTTGAAGCAAAACGGATATTTCTATCAAGAATTAATGCGTTACGTACATACATACATACAAAACCGGCGGGAACATAAGCTCTCAGGCTTTAGCAGCGTGTGAGCTAGTTAAAAAAGAAAAGTGCCCAGTTAAACTGATGGCATTGAGCTCACAGTCTATTCACACTAATTGTATATTATACTGTTATTTCAAAGCATAATGCCCTCAAAAAATAAAAAAAATCGACAATAAGTTAAGGGGGGATTAACACCCCGTTCCCCCTTTATACTTAACCAATGAAACCCCAAAACTAATCAGGGAAGTGCCTTATCATAGTGAACATATATACAAAATTAGAAGCAAATCGGACAATTTTACAGGAAAAAAACATTTATCTAAGTTAGGGGAATTAGCCGCCGCCCCCCCTTATAATTAACCAGTGAACCCCCCAAAACTAATTAGGGAAGCGCCTTATCACAATGAACCTATATACAAAATTTTAAGCAAATATAATTTTGCATGAATAACCCATTTATCAAAATTTAGGGCGATTAGCCCCCGTTTCCCCTTTATAATTAACCGATGAACCCTGAAAACAAATCAGAGAAGTGCCTTATCACAATGAACCTATATAAAAAATTTGAAGAAAATCGGATAATTGTGCATGAAAACCAATTTATCTAAATTAAAGGGGGTTAGCCCCCGGTTGTCACCTTTCTGCTTAACCAATGAACCTATAAAACTAATCAGGAAAGCGCCTTATCACAATGAACCTACATACAAAATTTGAAGAATATCGGATAATTCTTCATGAAAAACCCATTTATCTAAATTAAGGGGGAAGGATTAGCAATTTTTTCGCTTTATACTTAACCAATGAACCCCCAAAACTAATCAGGGAAGTGTCTTGTCACAATGAACTTATAAACAAAATTTGAAGCGAAACGGTTATTTCTATAGACTTATCGCATTACGTATATACTTACATACATACACACATACGTACTTACATACGTACGTACTTAGATACGTACATACAAACGTAAGTACAAACAGAAACGTCGAGCACATTAGCTGTCAGGCTTTGATAGCCTGTGAGCTAAAAAGAAAACTGCACATTTATACTGAGGGCATTGAGCTCACAGGCTATTCACACTAATTGTATACTATATTCTTATTTCAAGGAATTTGAAATAGGCCTCTCAAAAAATAAAGAAACCGACAATATATGAAAGGGGATCATCCCCCATCCACCCCCCCCTTATAATTAACTAATGTATCCCCAAATCTAATCAGGGAAGCGCTTTATTATACTGAACCTATATACAAAATTTGAAGAAAATTGGATAATTCTACATGAAAGACCCATTTATTTAAATTAAGTGGGAGGATTAGCCCGCGTTACCCCCCTTTATACTTAACCAATGAATCCCCAAAACTAATCAGAAAAGCGCCTTATCACTATGAAACTATATACAAAATTTGAAGAAAGTTGGATAATTCTGCTTTAAAACCCCATTTATATAAATTAAGTGGGGGGAGGGGGGATTAGCTCCGTTTCTCCTTTATACTTAACCAACGAACCCCCAAAACTTATGATGGAAGCGCCTTACCACAATGAATCTATATACAAAATTTGAATGAAATCTGATAATTCTGCAGGAAAAAGCAATTTATCTAAGCTAAGAGAGGGTCAGTCTTCTGTCATTCCTCTTTAAACTTAACCAATGAACCCCAAAACTAATGAGGAAAGCGCTTTATCACAATGAACCTAATACACAATTTGAAGAAAACCAGATAATTCTACTTGAAAAACCCATTTATCTAAATTAAGGGGGTTAGCCCTCATTCCCCCTTTATATTTAACCAATGAAACCCCCAAAACTAATCAGGGAAGCACGTTATCACAATGAACCTATAAACAAAATTTGAAGCGAAACGGTTATTTCTATCAAGAGTTATCGCGTTACTGACATACATACGTACATACAGAATTGGCGGGCGCATTAGTTCTCAAGCTTTGATAGCCTGTGAGCTAAAAGGGTTCTTAACTCTACTATAAAGAAAGAATAATAAATTATCTCATTTTTTATATATACATTTTATTTAAAATGTAGAAAACTGAATATATATGTATTCTCATTCATATTCGAATATACTTTTATTCTCGTCTCATAATATATATTTCTGCTCTAACGTTTTGGGAAAATCCATACAACCCGACCTGGAAAAACGTAATTCTGACCCACAAGCAACCTTCTACAGTGAACCCGACCATAAAATACAATTAGTCACTGGGATCCGAAAAAAATAAGGACAACTTGGCCATATGGAGGACTCTATTCAACGATGAGGAAGTGTGCGCTATTCATAGGTTTTACAATATTTTAATATTAAACTAGTTGGATATGCCTATCTCAAAACTTTCTTCTATCTCATACATGTAAAAGCTTCAAAATTCGCTATCAAACCACAAAAAAAATCAAAATTTTTTGTCATTCCGTTGTACGTCAGCTACTTGCGAATCTTCGGGTTACCTGGATTCGAGCAGCCGATGTATTATACTAAACTACGAAAAGTCCTTCTGGCCTGTACCGTCAGGAAAAAATAGCCTCCCTCTTGCTCGGTTGTGAGGCTTTAGCTAATTCTACTTAAAATACACAAATTTAAAATGCTTTGAACCCGATTACAGAAGAGTCATTCCCAGTTTTGGTCAATATTGAATTTGAATGAGAATATCGCTAAATTAATCAAGTTGGATTCACACGTGGCAGCGTATTTTTGTCGCCAAATTTGGCGATATTTCACCAATTGTCGCCAAGCTTGGCTAATAATTTGACGTTGGCGAATATATATATACAGTGTTAAGCATGTAAGTGTTGAAACGATGGTTATAAGAATGAAAGAAAATTTAGTGAAACCATGTTCATTAAAACTCATAAATTAAACCCATTTATGGAGGAATCCTGCTGTATTGTTTCTAAATGTCGGCCATCCAATCATTTCAAACTGATATCTCCGCCATTTTTTAAGATAGAGCCAAAACAAAAAATGCTTTGGAATCCTTGGATCAAGGCCGCACATTTAACGGAAAATTTTTTTAGGATTTCTAATATTTTTCTACAATTTTTTGAAATTAAAATCTTTAAATGGCTATCAATGCGCCCCCTCCAGCCACAATATCTCCAAATTCAACTGGGACATGCAGGCTATAGTCAAAAACATATACAAAAAGTTTGGTTCAATTATCTGCATAACTTCATGCACTTTTCGCTGATACAATAGTGAAAATGGAGCAAAAATTGCGATCACAGCGCCCCCTTTCGTCGAAATATTTCCAAATTCAACTGGGACCTGCAGGCTATAATCCAAAACATATAGAAAAATTTGGTTCAATTATCTGCATAACGTCATACACGTTTCGATGATGCAATAGTGAAAATGGAACAAAAATTCACGATCGCAGCGTCCCCTTTCGTCGAAATATCCCCAAATTCAACTCGGACCTGCAGGCTATAGTCAAAAACATAGAAAAAAATTGGTTCAATTACCTGTATATCTTCCTACACTTTTCGATGATACAATAGTGAAAATGGAACAAACATTGCAATCGCAGCCCCCCCCCTTTCGTCGAAATATACCCAAATTCAAGTGGGACCTTCTGGCCACAGCCAAAAACATAGAAAAAAAATGGTTCAATTATCTGCATAACTTCATACACTTTTCGATGATACAATAGTGAAAATGGAACAAAAATTGCAATCGCAGCCCCTACCCCCCCTTTCGTCGAAATATCCCCACATTCAAGTAGGACCTGCTGGCCATAACCAAAAACATAGAAAAAAAATTCGTTCAATTATCTGCACAACTTCAGGCACTTTTTGATGATACATTAGTGAAAATGGAACAAAAATCGCGATCGCAGCGCTCTCTTTCATCGAAATATATCATAAATTCAACTGGTACCTGCAGGCTATAATCCAAAGCATATACAAAAAATTTGGTTCAGTTATCTGCATAACTTCATACACTTTTCGATGATACAATATTGGAAATGGAACAAAAATTGCGATCGCAGCGCCCCCTTTCGTCGAAATATCCCCAAATTCAACTGGGACCTGCAGGCTATAGTCAAAAACATATAAAAAAATTGGTTCAATTTGAAGAATAACTTCATACACTTTCCGATGATACAATAAGGACAGACAGACATTTTGTAAAAACATGTTTTTTGGAATCTCTGACCCCTAAAACGTGTAAATCCGTCAAAAACCGGAAATCGAAAAAAAAAATCGATTACAACTACTTCTATTATAGATACTATTACTTCTATTATAGATACTATTACTTCTATTATAGATACTATTACTTCTATTATAGATAGAACAAAGTAAAAATACAAATGTGTTCATTTTTCTATATTAATGATAAAATTGTTATTAGAGATACAATGGAAGACTTATATTTTGTATTAAAACATGAATTGATTTTCTTTCATTTCCGGTTCTAATCGAAATATGTGAGGTTCGTGTAGATTCGAGGGTCGACGAAAATTATTTTGTCCGGTTGTGGGTTGATGAATTGGCTTTGTCCGACTCGGGTTGCGAATTGAATTTAAATAATATTTTTGGGTCGACCGCAAGAATGGAAACCCAACCCGATACCTAAATAATACAAGTCAACTCGACCCGCAACAAAAATGTAGAAATCAACACGACCCGAAGCAAATTTAACCCGAACCGTAGAATTTAACCCGATCCGCAATGAAAAAATTCTTTCCCAAGACGACCAGAACCGCGGGTCATATTAGAACCTAATATCGCTCCTCCGACTCCCCAGATCTGCCCTAGGACTTTAGTCAATTTTTACGAAAGTTAAAATTTATAAAGTATAAAAAAGGTATGTAAATATTCAGACAGATAAACAGATCATTGCTTAAATTCCAATGATACTGAAAAGAGACGCTCTACAGAAAGATATACCTATACAGGAAAAAAAAAGTATAAAAATTGCAGTATCCGTTTCAAAGTTTTGCGTGAACGTACATATAGAAAAAATATACATCCAAACGAATTGTAGAATTTCCTCATTGGAAGTGGATTAAAATTTAAAGATATAATATTTAAGCTTATAGAAATAAAGAATTTGAAATTTACTCAATTTATCTGGCGTATTTTGATGAAATTTAAAAATAATCGAAGAAACAAAGCTTCTTAAAATATATCTAATCATTCTTGCGAGTGTTTCTATTTTCTACGCCGAAATTTGAGAAATTGGTATCAGCCAGTCATCGTGATGAGGCGTTACCAAGAGTTCAGAGAATACTCTGTCCAATCACAGAATATGTGTGAGCGTCCCGAGTGGAGGCGGTCCGCATATAATAAATTCAGGTCTTTTTCTCAATTTTGCTCAAAGTTATCCCGTGTTTATACTCGCTGTAATTGCAGTAGAATTATAAAAAGCATATTTTTGGAAAGCTTAAACACTGAGCCATCGTTGTTAGTTCTTATTTTATTTTATTTTTTGCTGGTATCGATTTTATATGAGTTTAAACGACACAACAACTCGATTTTTACCGGATCCAACTATTGAGTTGGTCCTCAGAAATAAACTGCAACAGAAATCGGAAAAGTAAAAACTAACAACGTTGGAGATTGGTCTCATCTATCCTATGAAAAAAAAATCATTTAAAAACATTAAAATGCGAGCGAGAAATCGCGCGATAACCTTCCCATAGACTTAACATTAGCTGGAGCGTTTGTTCGCGTGACTGATGTAGGCTCTTAAAGCTTAAAATAAGGAGTTCATATTTTCTAAGAAAGTCGTTTGTAAATTCCGGTGTCAGTCAGTAATTTCACATTTTACGAACATAATTTGTCTGTGCCGGAAAGGGTTAATTGCATAGTGATGTAAATTTCCATCACTTTTTATTTAACTTTTAATAAATAAATCAACTTCTTCGCCACCACTATATTTATATAGAAATATTAATCCAGTAAATTTCCACATTTTTTTTCATTGTAGTTTTAGCTTTAATGTAAAAGATCCCAATAATTAGCAAGCTTTTAAAGGAAGTGCAAAAACAAAACATCGATAAAAATCGTATAAAATATCGATATAAATAAATCGTATCGTTTCTCTGCGACCCACTTCGGTTTTGTCCTCCTTCCGCAGCAGAGGTTTGGCGCTAGTGTGTCGCTAACAAATTTAACACTATCTGACTGGGCTTATTATTTAATGGCTTTGGAGCAATCTGAGCATATTTACGGGAGTTAGAGCACGGGCAGACGGCCATACGGTCAGACAAACCGAAGTCATAAACACTTTTCAACTAGGTTGGAAAGTGTTAAAAACTGGTGGGAATCCAACAATCTGAATGTTAAAAAAGTAACCTACACTGCCCGTGAATGTATCGGGCGACGATTAAGGCGTTAAGCCTGTTTCTATCTCGTATTTGGGGGTCGGCTTATACGCGAGTATATACGGTAATCAATGACTTTCCAGTATAACCTTTAATATTGAATATTTCTTCTGATGGTGTTGACTACGCAAAAGAATTCGAGTGCATTTCCGTTTATTGACGGAAATTGCTCAAGGGAATTTTCAGCTATGTTCATTACCTAACTGTGTTCGTAATAACTGCGTTCATGTTTGTAACTGTAATAACGATGTTCGTTTCCTAGCAACTAAATTTTAGCATACTATGTAGTATATATAGAAATCTGTTGATCATACACAGGGCTGCACCAAAGAATACGGATACTTTTCCGACTATAGATGGTAATTGTTTTCAGATTTATTGTTTTAGAACTTGCAACAATGACCTTTTTTCATCATTTGATGTTAGATATAGGCAGAACAGATTCTTTATCAGGTATTTTTGTATTTTTAAATTTCTTTTTCATTACGTGTGTCCCCAGTCCCCTGTAAACTAATCAGAGTTTATCACACGCAGCTCTGTGAACTCTGTTCTATTTTTAGAATCTCGAATAAGTTAGTTGTAAATTCATTTCGTCGTTTTTTTCTCTAGTTTGCTTTTGGAAAGTGTTTTGCAGGAACTAAATTTTCTTATTCTTTGCGATTATATTGGATTATTTAGAATGAATTAAAATGCATGCTTTATATATATATATATATATATATTTTTTAAGAGAGAGAAAAATGAGTTTTTTGTTTATTTACGTTTTGCTCCTAAATTAAAGTGTCATTTTTTGTAAATGCTGTGCGTGTGCTCTCATCTACCTGTATTACCAGGATTTGCAGAATAAATAATAAAATTTGTTTTATAAAAATACTTTTTGTGTAGTCTATTAACGATGATACTTTAAGTATATAAAAAATAAAGGAGGCAAAAGTATTTTAATAGAGAAAAGGGAAGTATGTTGACTATCAGAGAAAAAAATTACATTTTTGGGTATTTATTGGGATTATATTTTAAATTGAGATGATTTTTTTTTCGAAAATGGTTTTAATCAAAGGTGTTTAATTAGTTTATAACTATTTTGACTGGCATAGAACCGGGCTGCGCCCTTCTGTACAATTATTTTCATTAAGGTTAAACCTGTCTGTAAAGTAAATCTGCATAAAACTGAATATGATTATCGTTGAACTAGGCATAATCTATCCAAAGTTAATTTTCTTATGCAGTATGAGATAGACGATCCAGTTATATGCTGAGGAAGACAGGACGACGACCTAACGTTACTAATTTGGGATACTCCACAAACAGGGTGGAGTGAAAGGTAAATAAATTGTTAAAATATGGAGAAGGGTAGGGTTAAGAGGGAATAATGTAAGGGGGAAGCTGCCAGGGCGTGATAATGGAATTAAAAAAAAGGGGGGGGGTAGAAAAGGGGGTGTAAAAGATAAAAAATATAGGGGGAGGGAGTTGAACTACTGATAAACAACTAGGAGAAACGGAACAAACGCCGAAAAATAAAAGGGATTCCCTATATAAAAACCATATGCATGCAACTGAAGGATAAATCCTCTTTGGACAGCGGCCCAGGGTGATAAAACCGGAAGAAACTAGAGAGAAAAGAAAGAAAGAAAATAAAAGATCCCAAACCTGAAACAGTATCCCGAATTAGAAAGCATAACAAATTATTTTCAAATATTATATCCTGTGTATTTCCCGGTATTTGGCGTTAGCAACGTAAAAGAAACTTGAGTTGAAACTTCCCTTAATTATTTTTATCTTTGGTACGTTTGACATTCCAGAAAACATAAAAAATCAATTTTAATACATTTAATTTCTTTTTTCCCCCTAGCGGGGCAGAAATTTGGGTTCAAACTGTTTTTCCTGTTTGTAGCTTGGTATGTAGCTTATTGTTTGGGTTGTAGCTTGGTTGTGTAGCTTGGTTTGTAGCTTATACTGTATAAAAAACAAGCGTACAATTCTTCATATGCATTAGAAATCAATTTTATTGCAGATAATTTAATTACAGTTGATTTATCTGAAATTAATTTAATTGCGAAATGTAACTAAATGAAATTAATTCCAAATTAATTCCAATTATTTTATCTATTTGGATTTAACTTCAATTGCAATTACATATAGTTCTATACAAGTTCCAGCTTGCTATTGACTTTTAATTAAAATTAAATTAACTGAAACCAAATTTTGATTCAATTATTTAGTTTAATGAAAATTTACTTTGAATGATAATATCGTTCCCATTTGTCTATAATAACTATCCAAAAGTAGTACCATTAGGTCGTCGTCCTTAAATCTGGCTTTATTTTTTCGGTAGGAGCCTCAGTTTCTGAAATATTAAAGACTTTTACCAGTCATTTAAGATTAGACTGTTACCAGTCATTTTGAATTAGACTTTTACCAGTAATTTTAAATTTTTCCCCTCTTTCGCTCTGAATATTGTTTTTCTATTTTGAGTTTTACCTTGTAAGGCTCTAGGACCTATGCCCTATCCTTCCATAAGTTTGTGTTTAATTCGAACAACCTTTATATGTTTTGGCAGATTTTTGCCCCCACCACCATATGGAGCTTTTGTTACTATACACATACTTTTTCTTAGTTTTCTTGTCTTCTAATTATCTGAATTTCATTCAGGTTTTACCTTTGTATTTGTAATAATTTCCTCCTCCAATTCGTTTTAGTTCTAAATTTCTCCGTTTTGGAGAGATCTTCCTCTTCCTTTTTATTATTTTACTAGCATCTGGTTTCCTTTTGCTAGTGCTTTTTGTATCTTACGTAATTGATTAAGCATATTTCCCCCCTGTATTTTAGTTCTCATCTTCTCCGCTAGAGAGCGTTCTAATATCTTTCTTGCGCTTTTTCGTTTTTTATATATAAAAACTGATTTTTACTAAAAATATAAAATTTTAAATTAATAATTCTTTTTGTAATTATTGTTATGAAAAAAACATTTTTTTCAATTATTTTGTTATCAAATTTGAAGACGTCTGCCATGTCTTTAGTCACGGCCGATTCGTCTGCCAGTTATTTTTTTACATTACAAACCCCTATATTTTCATATATGTAAATTCTAGCTTTTATCAAGAACCTTTTTTGTTCATCGAAAAATTGCAAATTGGGAAATGCATAAGTCGCGAGTCCCCTACCAGCTAGCTAGCAGACCAACGATTTCATAATGCGGTAAGGTAGAAATACTGTACTACCAACTTTCAGCAAATACCTGCTCCGAATTGCCTGCTTGCTCTCGGGCTACTTTTTGTTATTTATTAAAACTTCATAATATTATAAGATTTTTTTATGTAAAGGTATTTGTTACAGGAAGCACTTAATTTAACCCTTTAACGTTCATTGGTTTCCCCACGAAACCACAAAACTTTAATTACGAAACTCAACAGTGACAGCAGAATTTTAATAGAAATGTTTTTCGTTTATTATATATGTGAAATATCACTTTTTTATTATATAAAAATAAATTTGTTCATAATTTCCGGTGTCAATCATTTATTTCAACATCTTAACAATTGAAGTGCATTATCCGTTAAAGGGTTAAACTGTCATTTAAAGATTATCAGAAAATGATTTCTTTACTCAGGTGTTTCTCTTAAATTGAAATTCATATAAAAAGAATTAAGTATATGAGGATTCAGAATTAAGCTTGTTTTGTTACAGGATAGTTTTATTCTAAAGTTATTTCAATTAAAATGGTACCTTTAGAAAGAATTAAAATGCCATTATGTAATTATTAATTTAAGAAATTAACCCCTTCGGCCCTGATTTTTTTTTCAATTTTGGGAAAAAAATACTGTTATGCTAACAAAATTGAAAATAGCTATCGGAATCACAGAAGTTAGGGTTTAATGAAAGTTAACGAATGTGTTCTTTACCAAAACTTCACAAATGTAGTTATTTTGCGTGTTTTTCATATAACAATAGTCTAAGGAAGAATTTTTGGAGACGTTTGGAAAATGTCGTATTACAACTAAATTAAACAAGCATAAAAATTTAGTAATATTTTTTATCTTTTATCACAAATTACCAATTCGGAAAAGGATTCCCAAATTTTAATTTAAAGAGTGAAACGTATGTTTTAATTAAAAGAAATGCCAACGGTTTGCTAATAATTATGAAAATTATTACTATTATTATTATTACTAAATGCTAAACATAAGGGAAGTCATAATAGGAAATGTAGAGATTCATACTATCACTATTAGGTGCTGGAATTAATAAAAATAATGTTTAAAACAAAATAATGCTCAATAAAAGATATGTCCTATTAGTAGGACGTCAGGACCGAAGGGGTTAATGCCTGAAAATTGTCATCTACTTACTAGACATGAATGTGCATGTAAATACTGTGAATTTGTTTGATTTATTTTATCATATACGGACTTAGTTAGAAATTCCAAACTCATATCGGAAATTCCGAAAGAATAATATTTACATTAAGTAAACATGAAATGTCTGTTACTAAGTAAAACAAAAACTCCTATTTGGATTTTCTGGTATGGATCGAAATTTTTGAATAAAAAAAAGAGGTTAAACTGGCAATCCTGATTTGAACTAAATTTTATACGCAGGATGTTTAAACCAGAAAACCCCGCTATAGTGTAATAATGCAAAAATCTAAGTAAGCAGCAATCGAAAGAGCATAGTTAAATGTGTTTTTTAACACATAAATCATTTGCCCTCGCCTCCTCGTTATCGAGATATAAAGTCTTAAAGTTTGCTAATTTATTGGTTTAATTTAGGAAGAAAAGGCGTGGTTCTGATTCAGAAATTTAATAATCAGATTAATATAAAATACAAAACATATTTAGATATAGTAATATAAAAATGAAAGAAGCCCACAAAAAATGCTATTGACACATATGGTACTGAACCAAAAAAATGATTGAAGCATAGAAAATAGTGGCACCAAGAACATTTCATGAACTTAATTCTAGTGCAATGATTACAATGGTCCACCTCCTGCAAAAAACAAAATTGCAAGAGCGTTTCAAATGGAAGTGGCCGTGTTTGCACTAACCCAGACTGGTACCAAACATAGCGAATCAGGTCGGAGTATTGCGGCACACTAAACTGGAAATGGACAAGTGAATGGAGTTTGATGATGTTGTTACGTTGAAAACTTAATGACTCCCCCTTCCATCCTATTAAATCAATAAATTAGCGAATTTTAGGACTTTATATCTCGATAACGGGGAGACGAGGCCAAATGATTTATTCGTCAAAAAACACGTTTTACTATGCTCTTTCGATTGCTGCTTATTTATATATTGTTTTCAATATTACACTAACGGCGTGGTTTCCTGGTAAGGATAGTGTTTAATTTTATGTCGCTTCTTTTACCAAAGTATAGAAAATATTTCGAGATGTATCACCCAATTCGATAATACTTTTAAAATTTCAAAAGTACACATCCCATTTCATACCACACAAAACTTCTGACACTAGCATAAAAAGAAACTTTTACGAAATTGATAAAATTATTATTTCTAATAATAAGTAACATCCCAAAAATTAGATTATATTTTAGAGAGAACGAAATATAATTGTCAAACACTGTGATTCCTATAAATTAACTGCTTAACCCTTTAACGGATAAAGCACTTCAATTGCTAAAATGTTGAAATAAATTATTGACACCGGAAATTATGAACAAATTTAATTGTATATAATAAAAAGCGATATTTCACACACATAATAAATGGAAAACATTTCTATTAAAATTCTGCTGTCATTGTTGAATTTCGTAATTGAAATTTTGTGGTTTCGTAAGGAAACCAATGAACGTTAAAGAGTTAAACAGAGTAGCTGAATTGTTTACAATAGTTAAAAATTTCACAAACAGCTTAATTGTTTGCTAACCCCTTTTTGATGAGAGAAACGCATAATCCTTGAATTTGAACACCACTGTTTTTTAACAGGGTTTTTTTTTCACATGATTTAATTACAGCATTTCAGAACTTAAATAAGACGAAAATTCTAATTTAAAAAAATGTATATTGGACGTCCGTAGTGCAAGGGCTAAAAGTGAGTTAGATGCATTAATACATTTGACCCCGTTTACAGACCGAAATACTCTGCTCATAGCTGCCAGCTGCTATGATTTTTTGTCACCAAAATTTTCCAATATTATTATGCAATGGTAGTGTGATTAATTAAAGCAAAATTTACTATTGGGTCATTCCACAGCATTTTGATAAACATGGATTTCCACAACCTTTTTAATTTTTAACATACTTTGTATGTAGATACCTATATAGAAATTAAGTTAAAATACATTTACAAAACTTTTTTTATCCTAAAAATCTTTTTAATTAGAGGAGTAGAAAACTGAAATTTTGCGTGATTTTTTTTTTTACAAAATTCAAAGGTTTATAAAATCAAGCATTGTCTCCAAACTGAAAAATATAAATAAAAACTTCAAAAAGTTCTGAAATCCGTACAATTTGTAACAACCCTCTCAGGGCCGTTAGCTTCAAAGAAGGACACGATACCATTTAACAACAAAAACCAAATCACTTTAAAAAAGAGGAAGAACAGTGGAGTAACAAGTTTAATTTTATAGCAAACGTAACAAGATTCCTCCCAAATTCTTTAAAATTAAAGTCCTACACTAAATTGCTAATGTTTCAAAAGCAATTCTCTTTTCTAGAAACACAATCCTGACTTAACACTAGAAAACCCAGAAATTTTACTCCAGCTTTCTAAAAACATTTGAGACCAGAATATTTGTTTTAAACTATTAGTTTTGTTATTTAACATATTTCTTTGTTGTTTACATTTAACTTATTTTATTGAGAAATTTATGGTTAGAATCGACATTTAACGCATTTAGGGACAAAGTACTTCGTTTCGTAAAATGCTTTAATGCTTGAATGACGCCAGGATTTATTTGACAACAAATTTATTTGAAAATAAGTTTCTTTACGTACTTGGAACTTGGCGCACCCAACCGGAGAGCCAACCCGTAGGCTTACGGCTAAATCCTCCGGGGGAAAGCTTCCCTCTGCTACTCAGCGAAGCGTCAGCCACAAGACGGCCCAGAACACGGGCGTATACTTAAAATAAACAATAACGGAGAGTAATCCACTCGCAAAACAACAATAATAAATATACAAAAAAAAATATAATACATTCCGCAGCAGCTTGGCGCACAAATAAAATACAATAATAAAACAGACACAACTATATTCTGTGCCAAAATTTCACAGTTTCAGGAATCAAAAGTCTAAATAAATTAATCTAAATTGATCTTTTAAATGTTTAACAGTCTTATATGAATTAAAATCTTATGAAAGTTTAAACTCATATGGTACCATCAATGAACAATAGTCATATCAATGTCTTAACAGTGGTCAAAAGTCATATGGTCTATATCCACAGAAATTCATCATTTCAAATATTGTAAAACCTTATAATCGGATAAAACAAAATTAATATAATATTGTACAAGTGTTTTTAAAGTTTAAAAAGCCTTTGGTTACAGTCAAGCAATATTGATGTCACGAGACATCAGAAAATATTAGACACATTTTTAACATCTGTACACTGTAGCACCACAACGCCATTTGATGTTCATTACAGCGGACCAAACCGCCATAACCTTGCACTGTGGACACAAATACTACCACGGCACTGCGAAGACGCAATATAAATCAGCAAACACGTCTGTAAGACCGGATGCAGAGCAAACGTATGAGCAAACATTTAAATGTAACCAAGTAATAGCTGACAAACGAGAATAAATCCATTTACTGTAAGACGGCTAAAGCAAAAAAAAAAAAAAAAATGCAAGCATCATGATGGTGAATCTCACCGAAAAACAAACTTAAAGAAAGTAAACTAAACTGTACCAATGTGACACTTGTAAGCTGTAGAAATCAAAAGCTGAAAGACGTTCAGAAATATCATTATTTTGATTTATCTTGGCAATACACTGGAATCTCAAAACTTTCTCTGACAAAAGAGCTAAAATTTATAATAAATAAAGGAGTGCAGCTCATTAAGTATATTGTAATTGTCACAGAGTGCTCTGTAGTTTCTTTCCGAAAATAAAACCCTCTGAAGATTCCACCTTACCGTCTTTTTCCTCTCAAATATAAAGCAATGGGCCATAAGAGGACGACATTCAAAGATATAATGAAATACGGAACCTCTATTGCCCCAGTCGCATAATTCACTTTGTCTTTTTCCAGTTCTATGAAGATACACCGGAAAACTCCCGTGCACGCTGATGTAGTATTGAATAACCTGTGAAGTACATAAAACTTTATTAATCACATCGAAATCGTATCTACCCTTACCAGAGTCACTCCATGCTGCTTGCCACATATGATCAAGTTCCTTTCGATAATGAACGTTCAAAACTGATCTCGGAAACGGTACTCTTCCACAATTGCATCATATTGGTCATCTTCAATGGCCCTCTTGGCCAACTTATCAGCGTACTCATTACCCTCGTGGCCGACATGAGCCTTTATCAATCCAAAGGAAATAGTTCTAGGTGCAAATTGGTTAATTTTATTAAATATACCCAAGACCAGTGGATCAGCCGGCAAGGCTCGCTGTAACGCTGTGAGTGAAGAAAGACTGTCTGTATAGAGATATTCACAGTTATATTTAGTAGCCAAATACCATGTAAATGCTAGATCTAACGCAAAAAGCTCGGACTGATACACTGAATTCAATGAATGTAACCTTATATTAAACTCATGGATTTTAGCATTCCTTTTATACACAACAAAAGCCGCTGCTGTCCCTGCAGGCATCTTCGAGTCGTCTGTATATATAATAATCTGGCAGCCCTTTCTGGGATTTCCCGATCTCACCGAAGGCAAGATACTCAAAGGCTGACAGCGAAAATATTGAGGATAATTATATGTGTACATTTTTTCCACAATTTTATGACTTGAAACTTCAACATTATTTATACTAACTGTCGAGGAATCATTTAACACTTGAAACAACTTCATTCTACACATCAGATCGGTATATAATGGCGGAACCCCAGTTAACACACATAGAACTTCTGTCAGAGGCGTAGCGTCAAGGGGGGGGCACAGTTCACTTTACTACCAGTATTTTTATATACTATATTTGGCCTTATTTAATTCATACCGTTCAAAGATTAAATAAGGCTAAATGTAGTATATAATTATACTGGTAGAAAAATGATCGTGCCCCCCCTGACGCTACGCCACTGACTTCTGTTAAAACAGTTCTGTAACTGCCAATCACTGACAACAGGCCAAGCCCCTGGCACGAGCTGAACTTCTTCTGTGCCGGAATTCTCAAATTATTAATCCAAGCGTGATACCCGTAGATAATTCTCTTTTGAATTACAGCAGAATACCAGATTTTTGAATATTCGTCCATAAGGCCCGTGTCCCACCATTTCACATTTTTAATACTTGAGGCAAAATTCTGCACTTGGTTCTCTTATAAATAAGCGGTCAGTCTAGTGGAATCTTAAGTCCAGAACAAATCTAAGATACGTAATATTATCCATAACTTTCACCTATTCTCCTCTCATATTAGATCTTGAAGATAGACTTTCTATTAGACAGTGTGAATCTTCCAAACGGCATGCCTTAGATTTACCCACACTCAGATTTAGTTGGAGATCCGGGACGATTTGTCCGAAAACTGTCAAGCAATTATTCACATTCAATTCCAAGTTCTGTCTGGCGTTTGCACCCTTTAGTACAGCAGTATCATCCGCGTATGATATTATATCTTTACTATGGATCTTATATAATTTAATAATTCTATCTGCTTTCAACACCCACAGTAGAAGACCCAGACACGAGCCCTGCGAGCAGCCCATAAATGAACGAAACCATTCAGTACCAGTCAAAAATACGAATCCAAAATAACGGACTGAGATGGATATTTTCAGCAAACTTTTCAGGTACACAGATACTGGAAAGTTATGAATGATCTCCTATAAAACAAACCAGTTAATAGAGTCGAAGGCTCCTTCAATATCCAACGAAACAACGCCACAGTACTTATGTTCTTTCAAAATCTGTTGTACAATTTTAATCAGTTGCTGCACCGCTACAGCCCCTAGAATACATAGTGTGGAAAACGGCTACAAAATAGTACTGAAAACTTAATCCGATAAATGTAGATAGATGCTTAAAAGATAACGGGTCGATCGCAGCGACATCTTCTAGCAGTGGCGTAGACAGGGTGGAGGTCCAGATGATTTGGATACCACTAATTTTATAAAAATATTTTCGCCTTATCTAATCGGAGAATTTTCTGCGATATTGAAGGCAAAGAAAACTTTATAATATTACTGTTTTTCAGAGCATTTGGATCCCCCCCCCCTTATCTGGCTACGCCACTGTCTGCTAGCTGTTTTCAACGCAAACATTGTATAAGAATCGAACTGAGAAAACGTTTCAGCTGGTGGTTAATATTTTAAATAATTAAATTATATCCTATTTCCTTTGACTTAGATAGTGATTTTCATAAGCTTTGAAAATATGACTGATATTGATCATGACCAAAAAATGTGATACACATTCTTTTGTGCCTGGTTGAACTACTCGATACAAGACAGCAAACTAGAAACTGTCCCTATTTATCATACCAAAGGATGAATATCTGCTAGAAGAGTGGAAAAGTTTAATTCCCTGATATGATAAAAAACTGACTTCAAAATCAGTTACATCTGAAATATACACTTGCAAGAAGATTTTATTAACAGAAATTATGTTCATGTTGTCATTAGTGAAACGGTTACTTTTGCTAGAGGTAAATCTATTTTTAAAGCAGATGTCGCTGCGAACGCCCTATTATTGTACCACATCGTTGCACGTTCATCGGCTACAATTTTTTAGCACTTTTTAAAGCATTACCAGTTTTTTTTTAATTCCGCATTCACACCAGAAATTCCGTATAATGTTCTTTTCCTCTCTTAATGGCAGATATTTCTTGACTTTTCAAAGTAAAAATTCTTGTTACAGAATTT
Organism: Maratus michaelseni; assembly: GCA_963931845.1. NCBI lineage: Eukaryota > Metazoa > Arthropoda > Arachnida > Araneae > Salticidae > Maratus > Maratus michaelseni. The sequence goes on from OZ007586.1 coordinate 164,141,186, forward strand.
ACGGTTTGAATTCGAAAATTTTGAATTATAAAACGGTAAAACCGTTTACCACACTATGTATTCTAGGCGCCAAAATTGGCTGTATGGCACTATGTATTCTTGGAACTATGTATTCTAGGCACCAAATTGTTCTGACTGTAAGTACTTCTTTTTTTCGAGGTCTGCAATTATCCGTGTCTTTATGATCTGCTCTAATATTGTGCCCAATATAGGAAGTAAAGTGATTGAGCGGCAAGCTCTAGGAGATTTAGCATCCTTATTTCGTTTCCGAAAGAAGGTTTCGTTTCCTACGCCCTTCTTCTAGGTTTTCAGAAAATATCTCAGACACAGACACCTTGTAAACAGGGTTCTCATAAGACCCGAAAAATGAACGCATAAATTCTTAACTACCAAAGCATTGATCTTGTCATATCCCGGAGCCTTATTGTTTGATTGTTTTGAAAGAGAATGCCTCATTTCTTTATCCCTCATTTCTTATCCGCCTTATCGTTCTTAAGCACTCTGAATTATCATATGGGCCTGCCACAGGGAAATCATAGATATTCTGCACAACATCTCTGCTTCGTAAATGTTCATGCATCAAATTACTGGCTGTATCATCAAACGTGTCGAAGATGGTAGAATGTCTCAATGTTGTAAAGATTGTGTCCGTATGAATGAACTGTTTTCCGAAGCATATTTGTATAAGTTGCCGAAGGCTTTAGAAGTGTTACTACAAAAATTATTACTGATATTACGTTTGTTTATTAAATTTCCGGCCACAAAGGCCTCTTTATAGTCTACAATATCCGGATTGTGCGTGTGCTTTTTCTACAATGCATTTAGTTTGTTTCTTTCTTGTCTCAATGCCTCTGTAAACCCCGTTATCTTCGGTTTATGTGAGAGGGTACCAAGTCTAAAATTCTTTGTTATAGCGTCATTCAGATTGTGATAAAATACATCCATCCAATTATCCATAGCCTCCGTGTCATGCACCGTCAATAGGGTTTGCATTAGATTCGGGACAAATCCCCGAAAATATTTATTAAAATTCGAGATTCTTTACGTATTAAATGAAAGGGAAATTTTCGTTCCAAAATTCTGATGCCAATGTAGCATTTAGGGATTAAAACAAAATGGTCCGAAAACCAATCACCGCCCTTCAACGGGGTAATCATTTGGTAGAAGTCGAATTGACTCCTGCTGGTTGCTTTAGTGTTATTGTTAAACAACGAAGTAGACTACATGAGCCTAATCATCACTTTTTTCTAAGTAGATAAAAACGCTACTTCTTAACCAGCACCCACAGCCTTGCAGTAAATCCACTGTCCACGTGTCAAGCAAAGTCTTCACTACATGGAACTAGTGGAGGTTTTGATCGCAGCTAGAATACCTTATCGTCGGGTTTTGCTGTGAAATTGGAAGTTTCTTGCTAACACCTCACTATTTATAGTCACTGAACAACCACAATCACTTGATTAACATATCTTCGCAAAAAAACCCTGACACCAATTCCGGAGATTCATACCCACTTTGAAAAACTTAAAGAAAGACAGAATAGATTTTTTGCATTCACGCACAAATGTTAGCGATTCAATACAACATGATCGCACGCAAAATCAGCAAAAACTCATTTGTCCACCAAAGAACCCTTACAACAGACTAGCCAGACATACTGCCACATTTTTTTTAACATGTTAACCGAGGAACAAACTTTTGTTCAACTCGTTTTACAATGGGGACTTTCTTCTTCATAGTGATAAATAAGTAATATCCCAGGGAGTGATTACAGTATTGCCAGTGGGATACTTTTTTAAAATTCAGTTTTCTTGATTGGCACCAGTTTTATGAGAAAGTAAAAATCGCCTTATTTAATAACAGATTAAATAAGGCAAAAACAACGCTATTTATACCATTTGAAAAAAGTAGTGTCAATCAAGTAATCTGAATTTAAAAAAAAGTAGCCCTCTGGCAACACTGACTGATTACCGAAGGGAAATACTTCCACAACTAAAAAAATATTTTTTTTTCCTTATTCACGGCAGTAATTTTGCATGAATAGGGTGTTTTAATACGACTGAAATTTCTATTAAATTTTACTGGTGGAAGTGTTCCCCGGGGGAAATCAGGCCGTAATACGTTCAAAATATTACGCCAAATTTCCATGACGAAAAATGTCGTCATGATCATTGCAGTAGTAGTTCGTGTATGACGAAATATTTCGTCATACCCTGTTAACAGGTTAAATAATAGATTAGGAGTACACACCGCTGGACCGCAGGGCAACTAGCTACCACTATTTCCTGAAAAAATAATTTGCCTTATTTAATGACAGAAACTTTGCGGTTGAATAAGATAAAGATTATATTTTAAAAATTGTTGTAGCAAACGACTTTCAGGCAAACATGTTGTGAACCCTATATTAGAACATGCAATTATAGTGCATTCTGTTCATTGTGGATCAGTATTTTTTAGATTCTGATTACTGTTAAATTTTGTATGAAATGAAGACTTTTTTTTTGTATTAGTTCAGGTAATTATTTTGGATTCTCATTATTGTCAATCTGTAATTTTTGTGGAATCTAATTACTCTGCATCTGTATTTGTTTGAAAAATTGAGTGCTGCAAAATTTACTGGAATATTAGTTGAAATACCATGTTTAAAAAAAATGTATCTGGTGAAAGAAAAGAGATAAAAATACGGATTTTTTATACGCGTTATTTTACGATTTTCTTAAACCTAGATAACAAGGAAATCTTCTAAAAAAGTATGAAGACTCAAGTGAGAGATTTCTTTTAAATTCGTACTTTTTTTCTTTTTATAAGAGAGGAAAATGTTGAATTTCGCATTAGATACATTCGATAGAAAATCCAATTTTTAAATACGTCTTCCGCTTTTTGATCATAAGAATTAAAGTATAATATTTTTATAAAGGAAAGTTTATTGCAAAGTGATTCTATTTCACAAGATTAATTTTCTTTTTCGTTTCAATCGGAAGTTCCGGAGAAAATCCTTAACGATATAAGAAAGGAAACTATTTTTACAAGAAAAGATTAATATAGAAATACTTTCCGTAAGAATTTTTTTCCCAAGGCTTTACATTGTTATTGTTTTTTTCAAAGAGAAACAAAACACCTGTAACAAAAAATTAATTTCATATAATTGTATAACCATTAATAAGAAATCATTTTATTGCTTTTTGAAGACATGTAAGAATGTTCAAATAATTGTTAATGGAGTTTTTTGTTATAGACATACCATCACATAAGGCTTGTATTAAATGGTAGAAAAAAATATACAAAATAAGAGTAAAAAATGATAGAAAGCTGTAGAAAAAAAAGAGATTCCAATTATATCAGATAGCGCCTGAAGTTGTAAAAATTATTAGAACCATTACTTATAAAGCTCTTTTAATAAAATCCGGGCAAAAGCTAAATAAAATTACAGCGGATGGGGTTAGCCCAATACCACAGTGTTAAAACTTCGACTACAGTTTCAGAATTCAAGGCACATGCGTAATGTAGAGGGTAGCATAACAAAAAAAAAGGGGGGGGGGAATACCTAGCCTGCTCAAAATCATTGTCGTTTTCAATTTCAATTGACTAAAACTACCTTAGCAAGAAGTTTGTTTAAAATTTTCTTCTAATTTGTTTCGGATTGAGTGCGTAGTATCTTTGTGGTATGTCGTGTGTCTACAAATCTGTAGACTTGAATTCGAATCCAAGCGCCAAAAAGATTGAAAAAATGGAAAGTTTTTATTTTTCAATATTTAATTATGTTATAAAAAATGTGAATGAAAAAATGGAACGTTTTTTTTTTCGATATTTAATTAAGTTATAAAAATAATTTTTAACAATATTAACAATTGACATAATGTGATTTTTTTTGTAAAAGATTCGTTATAGTGATTGTTGTTTTAACAAATTTTCTATTTTTTAGAGATTTCAACACAAAAATTTAGCCGAATCAACTTATGCCTTTCTTTGTTGTTTTAATGGGCTCGAATCGCTCACACACGCGTTATAGTGATATCGGTTTTAACGAATTTCATGCATTTTTTTAAATTGTTACAGGATGAGGTTGCAATATGCAGTGGTTTTGGGTTTGGTTTTCATGGGTCCGAAGCACTTATACGCGTAGGTGATCGCGGCTTCAACGAATTTCATTTTTATCAGAATGCTAAATTTGATTGAAAATATAATATTTGCATGTATGTTTTTTTTGCACACCCGAAAATTGATTTTGTTTTTACCTAGCACTATATTTTCCCCAGCGGAACATTTATTTTTATTATAATAACGTATATTTCCCAAAACAGCGGGAAGTGGAAAAAAAAATTAGGGCTTATTGTGACATAACATAAACGATATTAAGACGAAAGAGCTGTCCTGTTTTAAATTTCAAAAGCAAAAGTTGGAGATATTTGTTTATTTATTTTTGTACAGTGCTGAAAAGGTTGATTATGTAAAAATGTAATCAATTTTAACACCCTGTAATATTTCTTTTAAATGCTAAAAAGTATAAACTAAAAACATAACATATAGTAAAATAACTTTTATTAGAATGTTGACATGTTTCGGCTCACTCTGAGCCATTATCAAAAACAAGTGAGAATAGTCTATAATTGCACGGTCTTTGAAGTTATTATTTGAAATGCTACCATTTAATTTTATGTTATTTTTCAATAATCTAATAAAAGTTATTTTAGAGTATATTATGTTTTTAGTTTACATCTTTTAGCATTTAAAAGAAATAGGTTGATTATGTTTTAAATAATTCATTTATAATATTATTTTCAAATCTTTGGATAGGCCAGTAAATTAAAAGTTTCTGTATTTTTACATACTTTCTTTTAATTTACATTTTTGTATGTATGTAGCAGTCAAATCTTGTTACTCATTTTTCACCCACTTCCTGTTGCCACAAAGATTTGAAATTTGGAATATATGTTTATTCCTGAGGGCAATACGTGGATTTTTTTAAATGCGATCCCCGAGGGGGGCAACGTCGGCCCAAAACTTGTATTTTCCCCATAGAAACAACGTTACGATTGTTTAAGATTATTTGAAAAAATAGCTCCATTGTTGCAGATTCACTCCCACGGGGCGCGGGTCACAGTACCCTTTCTTATCTCCCGGCAGATCTGAACTCCGGTGGGGAGAAAACTAGTTTATTCCTTTCTAGTCGAATTTCTTACCAGTTGAAAGTAATTAAGATGGTAAAGTATAGGGGGTCGTGTTTGACTCTCATATTTTCATCTTCCAGGTCTTTTTGGACGAAGGTTCAGCATTGTTTGATGTATCATGTACCATTTGAGCAATAAAATGGTATCAAGGAAAAAAGAACTAGAAACAGATTTTCTTTATTTCTTTCGCTTTTTTTTTTCTTTTTGTAAAATTTTTACAAGATTTGAAATTAGAATTGGAATTTATGACTATTTTTTATGGCAAGCATAGCAATAATCACCAAACGTATTTTACTATGTCGATGGCTGAAGCAAAATATTCCCGTATTTTTAAAATATCACTCATAGACATTTCTTTGTTTTGTTTTTACTTTCTTCTATCTTTACAAGAAGAAAGTATTGGATTCATGAAAATTTTCGACTTCCGGTTTTCGACGGATTTATACGTTTTAGAAGGTCCTGAACACGATTTGACTGTTTTTAGAAAATGTCTGTCTGTGAGTCTGTCTGTCTGTCTGTATGTGACACAAATTTTGTGGGCGCTCTATCTCAAGAACTAATGCTCGGAATTTAATAAAACTTTATATTCAGTTAGTCTCTGATATAAGTTGGTGCTGATTAGTTTTAGGTAAAAATCGCCCAGCAGGTGGCGCTGCTATGCAGCATTTTTCGCAATTTCCGCAATAGCTCTATCTCAAGAACTAATGCTCGGAATTAAATAAAACTTTATATTCAGTTAGTCTCTGATATAAATTGGTGCTGATTAGTTTTTGGTAAAAATCACCCAGCAGGTGGCGCTGCTATGCAGCATTTCGCAGGATTTACACGATTTTAGCGATAGTGATATCTCAAGAAATATTGCACGGAATTTAATAAAACTTGAGTTTCAGTTAGACCTTGATATAAATTGGTGCTGATTCTTTTTAGTGTATGCGAAACCTGTGTGAGATAGAAGAAAGGTTTGGGATTGACACATCCGACTAGTTTAGTATGTATTCATAGGTGAATGAATTTTTCTATACATATTTATTACATATATACATAAACACATATGTGAATATATTTCCAATAAATATTTAAATGTGGATATATGTAGTAATTAAGTGTGTGAAAATTCAACTACTTTTCGACGTATGCGCATCTGCATATATTTTCATCATATATTTCATATATTTTATTTTATCAGTTTTTAACACTTTCCAACAACATAGTTGAAATGTGTTTAGGAATTCGGTTGGTCTCTCTGCCTTTTTGTGCTGTAACGCGCGTAAATATACTCGTATTGCCATGCAATTAATACATTTTAATTAGAGAACACGTTCGGCACTGAAAATGAAGTATGTAGCGTTTATTGTTCACTTACCAGGGACACTCAAAAGAATTATGTTAAATTACGGTCTATGGGGGAAATCGTTTGCAGTGAATTTTGATTATGTTATACCATTTCAAACATGTTTAAATTGATATATGTCATTGATATGCACCATAAGAGGCGTACTAAAGAATACAGTGTGCACAGATTTCATCGTTCATTTACAAAGACACACAAAAGAATTCGATTAGAGCACGGTGTAAGAACAATAATCGCCGTAAGTGCGTTTTATGTTGTGGTATATTTTTAAATTAAACTACTTTTTTGCCAATTACTTGGTGTGCATAAATTTTATAGATGATATACAGGCAAGCACAAAAGATCTCGAGTATATTTCCGTTTATTGACGGAAATTGCTGAACTGGAAATTACAAAAACTGTTTCATAATCGATGCTTGACGATTTTTTTTTTTTTTTGGCTCTATTTGTATTTGAATTATTATATTCATATTGTTAAATGGAGTTTCTTTTTATACAGGTATATAATACTAATATAAAGCAAATGATGTTGTTTCTTTTAATATTGGACTATGAATTTTGATTTCATGCTCATAAATCACCCATCAGAATCATGCTTCGACAAATGAAAATGACGTTATATTTCAAGAAATATTGCATTGGGATTCATAAATCTGTAATTTTATTAAAAGATTGCCTTAAGTCTGTTCTGAAATCCGAAGGAGTCATTTTCGGACACATTTCTGGATTCATTTTTGTTTGGAAACGAATGAAATTGGCAGCTGCTTTTATTATGACAAACGAATGCTGTTTTTTGATAAAGACAGAAGATGTTTTACAAAATACTGTCGAAGTTTGTGTTTAGAATCGACATTCAGGACGTAACAACGCGAGAAAGAAGAAAGCCTTTGTTCACGTGACAACAATCACTTATAGCGATAGACAATATTCATTTATCAAAAGATGGTAAACACCATTCGATTCCAAATCACTTCAATAATCAGGTATGCAAGTGCCATCAATTTTCCGTTTAAAAATGAGTCCGTGAATGTGTCAGAAAGATTCAAGTTGTCTTATTGATTGTCAGTTTAGTTCGGATGGTGATATTGACATCATTCTCAAAGAAAAAGATCATTTTCATTTATGAGAATGGAATAATTTAGTATGATTGAGTCAGTATGAACTCATATTCAATAACTTTTAGTTCTGCAAATAAAGTTCCTACTTATATTTTCCTTTTTTTTTTTTTTTTTAATAAATTTTATATGCACCAAATAAAAAGTTTCCTAAAATTACATTATTTCCTTGAAATAAAAATAAGTAAATCTATAAAACTCAGACATTTAAAAATGATTGAAGTAATTAATATACTTAACTCAGGTAATAATTTAGGTAGTGATAATGAAGTCATTCTAAAAAGAAGAAAAATGATTTTTGACATATAAGAATAAAATACTTTATTATTATTGTGTCAATAGTCAATGGATTTTATTCTGCACGTACAGATACTGAAACTTAACCATTTATTAAAAAATCTTCATAATGCATATATCTGGTAAGTAAATCAGAAGAAAAGTGAATTAAGAAATGGAAATATCAGGTTTTAAAAACTTATTCTATGAAAACACATTTTAAAACTTCTTATAAGAAATATTTTATAAGTGCGTTTTGATGAATTTGAAAAGTTCAACGTTCTTACACAAGTAATAATTAGTTTTTTATTCTTAATTTGTAAAATAATCAAGAATAATATTTTCAATAAACAATTGCAGCCTTTCACTACAATACATTTCTGAATTCTTCAATACCATCATACACATATATGTAGAAATTTATTCCCCAGTTAAATGCAACATTTTATGCGATTAAGCTCAGCGGAAAGAAAACACCAAGTGGTATGCAAAAAAAAAAAAAAAAAAAAAAAAAAAAACCTTAAATGTTAAAATGCGTACCACAACTGAAAACGCACTTCCAGCAATTACTTTTCATAGACAGTACTCAAGCCAAATTCTTTTGTGTGTATTTGTGAAAAAACGACAAATTCTATGCATACCATAATTCTACAGTAAGTGCGTCTTGTAGCACACCTCAGTGATGTATATTTTAAATGTGTTTAAAATAATGAAATATCATTGTAATACTCCGCAAACGATTTTCCCTGATACTACACCAAAATGTAACGGAATTCTTTTGTGTGTCCCTGTAAATGAACCGTAAGTGCTACACACTTCATTTTCAATACCGAACATGCCAACTTCAATAACATCGTTTACATGAAAATCCGAGTATATTTATGTGAGTTAGAGCACTGTCAGACGGACAGACAAACCAAATTCATAAGAAAAACGAATATATATATTTAAAGCAATTAAAACGTTTTATATTCTTTTGCCAATAATTAGTCGTTAGCCCAGTTTAATAAAGAAATAATTATTATAATTTCTAAAGTTGCCCCTCCCCATAAAAAAAAAAAAAAAAAGATTTATTTATAGATGTACATAACTTTTATTTTGGATAGAAAACAAATACTATCGATGGGAATTGAAATCTCAGAAATACTCTTTTGATTCGCTTCGATGTCGAAAAATATTTAAGTTCAATGGAAAAACAGTTATTGTTTTTTAAAGTATTATAAATATTGTAATATAAATATTGATATTGTAATACTGTAAAGTACTCTTGTCAATATTGTAAAAATGTCTTAACGTTAAAAATTACTAATTGGGAGTTAAAAATCATTGATATACATTTTAAAACATTCATGAAGGCTTCAAATCAGGGTACGCAAAATTCATGATTTTGTTTTTAAGAAAATTGGGATTTATTTAATTTAAATCATATATTTTTTTTGTTATTTAAATCGGATTTTTTTAAATTTTAAATTATTATGTTAGAAAGTTAACTTTTCTACAAATTATACATATAAATTTAGCAAGAATGCTTGATGATTTTTTAAATTTTAAATGCAAGTACCATATGAAAACTAATAATTATAAATTAATTAATTTTTAAATTGATGAAAATATTTGAAGAAAAGAAAAACATTGTTTTTTCCTTTTTGCAATATTAGATAATATTTGTCAGCATATAAGATATGTCCTATTTTTAAAAAATATTTAAATGTGTAAGTGTAAAATATATAAGATACCTAAAATCTTTTGAAATTGCATTTCTCATAAAAATATGCATATATACACATTGGTTAATACAATTTAATTTAAATATATGACATAAATGTTCAAGGTTTTTCTCAAAAGATTAAAGTTAAAAAATGTAAAATTAATAGTATTTTAGAGTCACCTCCATTTTCATTTCTAATTTTATTAATACCTGATATTGAAAGTCAATGGAAACAAATTACATTGGAACTGCCTTGGTGACTTTTAATAAGTAGATATATTGAAATGAAAAATAGACGAATACTTTAGAAAATATGAAAAATGTATTATTTTTTCAAAACACTCAAGGGTTTGGAATGCAAGGCTTTGTATAATAAAAACAATTTTCCTGCTTTTTCATTCCCCACTTTGTTTCTAAGTTTAGAATGTACTAAACGTAAGTAGAAAATAGTCCTTTCTACAGAGTTGCTTTATTGCTTTTTCACCTGACATTTCACAAAAACTTGACTTGAAATGGGCTCTCGACCTCTCCGAAGGAGACATTTCGAATACAGTATTTTGCTTAAAAATAAAATCATAAAAAGGATCTGCCTTAGCTGGGAATCTCATGATTAAAGTTATAAAACTACTAGTAAATTTATTCTTCTTAGCAAATTAAAAAAAAAAAAATTCTTTCCGATCTCAGTCAAATCGCATCTTTTTTAATTCATCATGCATGCTCTTGACATTTGCTGCAATATATGTGTCAAGGCTACCAATAAAACAGTTACATCCAGCTTTGCACTTTAATATTACTTCATGAGCAATTTTTATAAGGTATATTCGGTTCTGTGTGAATTTTCTTATGTGTCAATAGAATCCACAAGATACCAATCCTTGCAGCATTTGGTGAAAATTACACAAACAATAGGCTCATTGTGGACATTTTACCACCCATCTAAACCCAAGCAGGCTGTCTGGCCTTCAAGAACTTTACATTTTTTTTTATTCCTTGTCCTTCTTATAAACATGAGCTAAAAGCATACACCAATTTTTCTGCAGGTAAATTGAATGTAACCAGGACGTACTAGAATAATCCTATTTTAAATTCAGGATGAATAAAATTAATTACATAGGAAATATTGTCTGTTTATTACCACAAGAATTATTGTTAGAAAGAAAACATTCAAAATTCTTTCAAAAATTGATCAGCTATAAACATCTGTAGATTGACAGTATTTATCCTCTTTATTTTGCCTTTCTGTGCTGTTACAGCATGTGACACAGGAGTATTTATATTCCGCGAAGAGAGTGGAATCTCGTTTCCGTATTTTGATTTGTAAAAGATCCCTCATATTCTTTCCAGATAGAAAATTTTCGGGTAAAAAGGAAGCCATGTTACCGCAATCATTTACGGAGTTCGAATTCAGCCTATCTTCCTTTTAATTTACGTCTTTCTCCCTTCCTTGACCTTAGGGGGGAGTAAGCGAGCCGGTTGGGAAGTGGCCATTGTTGCACATTCTTCTTTGTTAACCCCATTTTTGTCCGCATCATTACAACGTCAGCATTGAGCGACGCACACATTTGTGCTTTATAATATAAGTTGACTTTTTCGGGAATTTTAATGAAAGTCTGTTTATTTTTTTAAAATTACATTTAATTTATTTTCTATTGTTTCAAACTAGATTTAAGGAATTCCCTACAAAAATTTCCTCTCGTTTCTTCCATTGCGCTTGCGCTTTTTTAACTGTGTGTTTTTTTAAAACATTTGTAGTCCCTATCCGCTTATAAATAAAATATCTAAATTACGCAGGGTAAGTACAGTTCTAACACAATTTTTGTAAGGAGTTTTTCACCATTTTTAACCACAGAAAAAGTTTACAAATTCTGCGATTTAAAAATGAAATAGAATACTTCTATCAAATTCTAAGGAGTTTACGCACCTTGATCAGAGGCGTAGCGTCAAGGGGGGGGGGGCAAGATCACTTTACTACCAGTATTTTTATATACTATATATGGCCTTATGTAATTCATACCGTTCAAAGATTAAATAAGGTCAAATGTACTATATAATTATACTGGTAGTAAAATGGCCGTGCCCCCCCCCCCCTGACGCTACGCCACTGACCTTGATTACGACGCCATGAGAAAAGGTCCACAAAAAAACCTACGGCTGCTAGCGATGGGCAGAATGAATGATTTTGATATTCGAATGAATCATTCGGGCATGCGCAGTAAATTTCAATATTTTTTAAATTCAATTACTAACAGAAATTTTGAGAAGAAAATGATGTTTCTGATTTTAATTGCCGAAACGTCAGTGAAGGCTCGCTGTTGACACCTGAAAAGTTTTTTGTTTCTGTTTGTTTGTTTGTTTGCCTGTCGGTCTGTTCCGCGATAACTGCCGCAAAAATCATCCAATTGGGTTGATTTTTAGTGGGTATGTTGGAGAGGTGCCCGGAATTAGCTGTATAGTTTTTGGTTAAATTTAGTTCATTCATTCGAAAAATATAGAACATTTTATTTTAAGTAATAATGCTTTTCAATTCGAAGTCAGACGATTTTTTAATTTTAGCATTCACCGAAAGGAAAATCACGCATTGGGATAATTGTAAATGCTAAATTATGGATTCTAAATTTACGAAATGGAGATCTTAATTTAATCACTTTGAAAATTTGCCAATATATTTAATATAATTTCGAAATTAATTGTATAAATTATTGGGAAATTTTACGCATTAATTTGTAAGATATGAAATATTTTAATTTCTCATTTTTTACAAAAATTTCCAATGCATTTCTTTTTTTTCTCTTTTATTAAATGGTTGCCAAGCAACTATATTTCAAAGAATATCAACAAAATAAAATTAAAGTGAATCGCATTATTTTGACGCGGAATTTTATTAACAAAATAGCTAATTTTCGGGTGATTTAAGTTTTTAATATGCTTTTTTAATGCAATAGATAAGGATTTATTTTAACTACTAAAGAAAGATGGCCAAATTGGTTTTCCAAACAAAAATTATAAAAACGTTGAATGTGTAAATTGAATATAAGTCTCATAAGAGGAATTTTCATTTGTATCAGTATATTTAACACACGAAATTTTATTCAGTTTCAGCAACATATGATATTTAGTGGTTGAAAAATAAGTATTCTTTTAAGGATAGGATAAAATCTCCGGTACAAAGAGATGGTTAATTTAATGAAATTACAATAGTAAATACACTCACACATGTTCTCGAATAATGAAATAACACGATTACTGGAAATTGATAATATAAAATTAAAGTGACAACGGGGGGTTCATGGGGCTCCGCCCTCTGAAGGAATGTAATCTTATTCTGAAAATACAGTAATAAGTAGTTTATCCTATCATTTATCCGACATAAAATTCTGTTTAATGTAATACTTCTAAAATTTTCGGATCTTTCAATAAATCTTATATTCTTATAAATGTCTAAATAACTTTAAAAATCTAATTTTAGACTATCAAATATTATGCAGATTATATTAAAAATTACTGAAATTAATAAAGAATGATTTGTAGAGCTGACGTGGAGGCTTCTGACCTGTAGATTTACTAGTTAGAATTAGATAAAGAGCCAGATAAAAAATGAGAAATGTCTTTTGTTTTGCAAAATTTCTAATGTATGTTTGCATGCGTATGTTATTATATTTCAAATCTTGTTACCCGCTTTTCACTCATTTCCTGTTGACACAGAGCTTTGAATTTCAGAGTATCTGATAAATAAGTCTGAATTGCTGATAATTAGTCTTAAATAAAGCCTCAAAATAATTTTATAACAGGAAGTTGATTAAAAGGTTTACGAAATTTTGGCAGCTTTGTTTTTAACATTATTCTATTATCTTCAGAACCACACTCATCACAGCACTGGGCCACGGATTAGACAGCCCTGCATCCGAGGGGCATACCTGTTCTCGAACTTGCTAACGATTAATTTCTAATTAGTTCTTTTACTGCTTCCAAACCAGTCTAATACCGAGTTTTCTTAAAAATGGATTCTGTTTCGGATTTCTATTTTCATATCATTTTGAATGTAATAATTTTTTTTATAACAAAAGCCCTAGCTTTTACGAAAAAGAAAATACTGTACGCTGTTATTATGTTTATTTATGTAGTATGTTTCAATACTAAAAGAAATGGTAACTGCGATATTTATTTAATTTTTTTTTTGTATGAACACACTTTTTGCCAATATTTTTGCTTCCTATTATATGTTTTATTTAATTCAAGAACACAAATTGCAGGTTGATTGCATTCGATATAGAATGGTGTACATGACTTTAATCGCCGTGTTTATTCATGATAAAAGACTTATGTTGTTATGAAAAAGGCTTTGCGATAACAGAAGAAATATATATTGATAAATAGTTTCCTATATCGTCCTTCATTGTTAGTCATATAACCCTTAACGAAAGAATGCCGCCATATTCGCGACAACCAAATTTATTGTTCAAATGTGTTGTTTACAGCTGGACACCAGCATTTTTGCACTGAAAATTTTGCCTTATCTAATATCAAAATTTGAGCAATTAAATAACGGAGAAAAATATTTGTCAGAAAAAGGTGTGCCAAAAAAATAATAAATGAAATTTACACATTTGGACGATGAAAAATAGTTGTCGCGAATATGGCGGCATTCATTCGTTAAGAGTTGACTTTTAATTAAGAAAATCAATGTTTAAAGTTATAATATTCCAATAATTTAAAAAATAATAATTTATATTTATAAAGCAGTAATCAATACTTGCAAACATGAAAGGATAAATAAAATGATAATTAAACACTAATGCATTTTTCTAGTATATTTTACAAAGGCAGATTTCTTCCTGAATGCCTTAAATGCGTAAAATAGCTTTCAATACTCAACAGATAAGGTTATATTTATACTTTGTTAACTTTTGAAAATAGAAAAAAGTCTTATAAAATAATTTTCAAAATAATATCTAACGTTTCGGACAAAAGGTAAAAATTCATGTCGGCAAAGCGCTTAGATTTCTCATAAGGTTGGCACGCTTATATATATATATATATTAATGTTACTTTTTTATAAAGTGTAAATAAATTTTCGATTGTAACTTACTTGCTATAGAAACATGCACCTAAATGATTCCCATTTCTTAATCTTATTCTCAATTAAAATCGAATATTTTATTCAAAACTGAATTTAGTTTTATATTTTGTTACATGTTTATTAATTAATACACATTACGTCTTAACAGAAAAATTCAACTTCGAGTAAATTTTATTTTAAGTTTCTTTACTTCGAAAATTGGGACGAATCTTCTAAAACGCAAACGTGTCCAATACTGTCAACGGTCGCTTGAAATTTCTGTTTTGAAGATTTTACTGTATTTTTAGCAAGCTTCATATAACGCAGAATTCAGCATAGGTTTGCACAATGTAGAATTCTGAAACAACAAATCATTTTCTTATCTTCTAATACCACTTTCATCTAAATGTATGTAAATTATATACCCACGTTATCATCTTGATTATAATTTTCATTTAAGAATATTTTTGATGGAATATGGAGGGCGCAATTTTTTTTTTCAAAATTATCTTTTGATGAAAGTGTACTAAATTTTTGCCAGGTATTCCAGTAGAAATAATTTTTAAGACGTTATTTCATACTTATAAATAAATAAGAAACTAGTGAGACCGGCATTCTCGCTGAAAATGAATAACTGAAAACATTTATTTCGAATTCCAGTATAAAATTTATTATACTTGAAATTAAAAGCATTATTTATGTATATTTATTTCTGCACTATTCACTTTATAGTACTAATTTCAATGATGACTATTAAAAAGGTCTTTTTGAGCTGATTGTGCGATATAAATGAGACTGCATTATATCGTCTGTCTACAGGAAAATGTTTTAAAAACAGAAGGAAAAGTATATGTAAAAATAAAAATAGATTAATGACACTTTCTGAAACGATGATATTTTCCTTTAGTACACAGGGCTCACAGCGTTCCTGAATTTTTATACATTTACTACCACTATTTTAACACATAATTCTTCTTGGTAGATCCGTTTCACATCTGCAATAGTGATATACCCCAAAGTTTACTATTTTATAATAGTGGTAGCAAAGGTAGAAATAGTTAAGAACAGCCAAGACTGAAACAATGTAAAAATATAATTTTAGTAGCTTAACATAACAAAAGTTTTTTTTTTATTACTAAGAGTATCTTCTTTTTTTTAAACAATTCCTATGGCATCTAAAGGTATTTCTTCAATTATAAAAAAAATGAGTCTGTTGAGTAAAATACTATGTGAATTTTCAAATGCTTTTTATCGTTTATTTCTTTTATAGTAATAAACAATTATGTGAGACATCATTTCAGTTACTTCAAACACTATAAGTAAGGACAAACCTAGCCACAAACTCATAAGGCTTCCTATATTGCTATAAAGTTGAGAATCCTGAAACATGGGGATTTGATCATATGTTGTTTGTTCAAAAGTAGAATATAGAACTTTTAGGCAAGCCATATTGTCGGGATTTAAATTTGTTCCTTTACAGAATCGGCATTTATACCACTTATAAGGCCATTTAGAAACTGACAAACTCTTTTTATAGCTGGTTGTAAGACAAGCTGATGGACATTTACAAGGTAATCCACTAACAGAAAGGTTCCCAATTACACGATCTAAACAACAAGAATCCGATGAATTTGATATATTGCATTGCCTCTTTTCATTTAAAGCGGCGATTGTAGGATCCACACATGAACAGTTAGCTAAATTTAGTTCCTGAATACAGATCTGTATACATTCCCTTTGATTTTTTCCTGGGACGTCTTGATTATTTTCATATTCAATGCATTTATCAGTATATGGAGCTTTAAGTCTTCTGTAACGTACCTGCTTTACCTTAACAGATGTCTCGAATCCCGGACAAATATTTATGCCCCTTTCTTCGGGATTAGGATGTTCGCTTGGATCATGGATATCTATTCGAGCTCCGTGACTTTGTGTTACATTAAGGTATTTGAATTTATCCAAGTTAAAGATTATTTCTAATTCGGTTCTTTTACCATTAGAAGGTACTTTTAAAATGGATTTATTTGTTTTTTTATTAAACGTGAAACAGTTGCCATACTGTAAGCTTTGGAAATAGGTAAAATCCTCTATTTTACAAAGTTTTCTGTCAAAAAAACAATGAGCTATTAACTGTTGCAAATCATCTCCAGAAACCTCTCGGTCTTCAGATTTTAGTGCCATATATTTCGTTAAAAATTTCGATACGTCTTCTACATTCTTATCTTTCTGACCGCTAAGTTGTTTTGAACACGATGCTGAACTTCGTCTTTCTGATATTACAAGGGGAGGCTTGATATTGGCTACTACCGCAAACCTCCCATAAGTTTTACTACATTTACCGAATGGTAAATTCTGCTCCATGCATTTTACGAAGTTACGTCTCATTCTGTTCAGATTACAAACTGTTACAGCTGGGAAATCTAACAAAACTTTTCTTTCAACTTTTAAATCGATCACTACCGGATATGTCAAATAATGGCAATAAAAAGTTGTAACTTGATAAACACTTCCAAAAACACCAATAAAAAGAACGAATATCCACCATAATTTTCGCGAAGAAGATTTAGTATTTGCCACTTTTGATAGAGGATACAACGATGAATTTTTCAACAACTGTTCACCGATCATTTTGAGAGGTCTCTTTTAATGTTTCTTTAGCATGTTAAAATTATTTTGTATCGTGCTACATTTATTTCCTTTCAGTTGTTCTACGTATTTTAAGAAGCGTGCGCTGCACTAAAGCCAACTATAATTTATGATTAAAAGGTTTTTCCATAATTACAAAATAGTATTAGATAATCGAGTGTCAATGAGTTTGGAGAGAATTGTCTAAGATATCGCTAATCATCACTAACATAACAAAACGTTACATAAATAAAAAGACACATCACTTCTTTGTCTTTAAAGTGTGCTATTGTACAGTATCTACACTGCCTGTGTCCAATAAACGTGATCGAAATTCATTAACTAAAAAAAAATAATAATGAGATATTTTTTTCTCCGCAATTTCGTTTTACTTTCTTAAAAAAATGATAGTAGACAGATCAATTAATTGAATATTGAATGTTAATTTTTTCACCATGAAACACAATTTTTATTTACACAGATCTTAACTAATATTGCAGAACATAACTAATATATCGGGATTTTGTATAAATAGAATTTATTGATTATTGTGTCAGTATGAACCTGGAAGACATGAATAGTTATACATATTGACAAATGATTTTATAGCTGTTTTTAAATGCAATATTAAGTACGCCCTCTTTTCCAATGTCATTGCAGATGCCATTATACGAAGAAAATTCATTTCTAGATAATTGCTGTCCGTGGATAAACATCTAACTTATTAAACTATTCGGTGTACTCTTTCTAGTTATTTATACGTTACTTTTTCTTCTTTAATGTTTACCTTGAATTTTCTATCAAACAGGTAATTCATTTATTGATTGCAATTATAAATTGCTTTTTTTGGGCCGTGCTTTTTAAGCGTAAAATTTTTTGAAACAGCTCGATGTCGCACAATATTTCTAACAGTTTTATTTTTCGAAGTAAATTTGCGATTATTTTTTTCCATTAAAATTTCGCTCGATAATTTAGTGAAAAAATGTCAAACTAGTGCGCCAATTTGGCAATATCCCCTTTCAAATATGATACTACATATCACCACTTGTTGATTCGTAGGTTCTACAACTAAATCATTTTTTAAGATCAAATTGCAATTTTTGATTTTAAAATTTTTAGATAAACATCTGAGTTGCAATTAATAGTCAAAATAAGTACATTATTTACGAAATTGTTTACAGTTGTAAATTAAATATTTGTTCTAGAAACATTCTGTTAATACTGAACTTCCAGATGATTTTTACAAAATTTCATATCTTCTGATTGGCTATAAATAATATCTTAGTAAGTAAATTGTTAGATTTATATGATTTATTTCAAACTGTTTTTTATTAAACATAAATGCACAATAATATCAAATAAATATACAAATTACAAAAACATAATTTAATAAAAATATTCTGTTTCATTTGATTGTTTATTTGAAATTGTTAAAGGAAATGATGGAGAAATCCCTTGACATATTATTTTCGGTATTTTTATTTAAGTAATATCAAAAGCAAATATTTAAGTATTATATAATAACAGTCCAGAGTTTTATAATTGATTAATTTTTTGAACTATCTTTCGGCATTTTATAATAATTACTACATGTTTTTATTACATTACAATAAACTTAAAAAAAAGAAAACCTATATTATTTCATCTGTTTAAATAACACCCATTCACATCGAAGTGTCTTGTAGTCCATTTTACTTAACTTACATGTCGGCAATTTCTAAAAAACATTATACGCTTTTATTACATTACAATACATTTAACAAAATTGAAAAACAAACCTCGTTATTTGATGTGTTTAAATAACATATACTCACACTACACTGTTTCTTAACAATTATTCATTTATTACCGTCAGAGGCGTAGCGTCAAGGGGGGCACGGACCACTTTACTACCAGTATTTTTATATACTATATTTGGCCTTATTTAATTCATACCGTCCAAAGATTAAATAAGGTTAAATGTAGTATATAATTATACTGGTAGTAAAATGATCGTGCCCCCCCTGACGCTACGCCGCTGATTACCGTAATTTCCGGCGCATAATCCGTGGTCCAAACAATCATGTTTCGACCCACAAAATTTTATTTTATAACATCAAGCAGGGCGGCCACTCTGCCAAGTCAAGCTTTAAAAAAAAACGCCACACAAACACCGCCAAGAACTGGACTAAAGACCGCTACTGCTTACTTACAGAAAGCAACTTCGCAATGTTAAATCGACAAAACATGCCAGATTAAAATATCAGATATCAAATAAACCAAGCGTCGCCGAAAAAAAACGAAAACTAGAAGAATCTCATAAAGAATTTCTCCAATTTAAGACAAAACTCATCTTCACAAGTGATTTATAAACAGAGATATAGATTTTTTTTTAAAAACGTCGAGTTACTTAAAATGATCACTTTCTTCTTTGTCAAACTTTTTTTTCAAACAACCTACATACCTTAATATTGGGCAGAATAAAAAAAGGATTGCATTTTTGGACAAGTAATTACGTATTTTATGTGCTTTTATAAAATCCAGTGTAAAAAAATATTTTCTATCCTTAATTAGCAAAAAACTGTTAATTAACTTGACGATTAAAAAATTATGCCAAAACAGGGATAAAACCCGCCAACGACCATGTACCATCTGTATTATAAAAGCACAAATCAGTTACAGGTTATAATCACATCAAATTTCATCTGCAAGTCAGCCATTTTCTTCTGAAGATTAAAAAAAATAAAACTTCATAATTATGAGAACACACATTTTATCAGACAATAACTGTGGCAGATGGCTGTTTCCAACATGAATAAGTATGAAAAATTGCCGGACAAGGATATCGATCTGGGTGGCTCAGTCGCAGAGCGTCAGCACGGTGCGCATAAGGTCCAAGGTTCGAGTCCTAGCCCAGGTCAATTTTTCACTCATGTTTGTTTAGTGTATTTAATTGTCTGGTAAAATGCGTGTTCTTATAATATTGTAAAATAAAGTAATCAGACGTAGTGTTTATGCTCTAAAAAATACTTTAAATATATAATTTACATTTCTAAAAAGATCTTTAAAAATAAATTAGTTTTTGAGGGAATATGTACCTTCTAAAATGTATACATTAAGAGTTATCGGCATTTAAAACTTCTTTCCAAACGTAAACAAAATTTTTGAAATGAATTAAATGTGATTCATTTATTTCTAAAAAAAAAACGGTAAAGGACAGGCATTTCGTTCGCAGGAATACCTTTCACGTCATTTTTCTATAAATTAATGAAATCCAGTTGTTAAATTTTTTTTTTTCAGAAGTGAAGTTTCCATTTAAATTTATTGTAACAGTACAATGTTTAATTGAATAAAATAATGTAAATCTAAGAAATTTCTAAGAAATTCCAAAAATGCACCGGGCAACGCAAGAAATAAATAAATAAATAAATATAGGG
Organism: Maratus michaelseni; assembly: GCA_963931845.1. NCBI lineage: Eukaryota > Metazoa > Arthropoda > Arachnida > Araneae > Salticidae > Maratus > Maratus michaelseni. Next base: position 164,161,898 of record OZ007586.1, read on the forward strand.
AGGGGCGGAGCGCGTTTTGCCTACACAAGGGGAGGCTTTTCTAAATTTTAACGATATCCGTCATGTCACATATCGTTACAAAGGGCTGTGACCACTTATTCATGTTATGCACCACAGATGTCACCCCCACATTTTGCGCCCCCCCCGACACTACTCATGTGATATATTGTTCGAAAGGCCTGTGACCGCTTATTCATATTATGTATCTTTGGGGTCCATCCTCCCACTTTCACCCCCCCAAAGGGGGCACTTTTCTAAATTTTGCCGACACCTCTCATGTGATTTATCGCTGGAAAGGTCTGTGAACGCTTAATCATATTATGCGGGGGGGGGGAGTATTTTCTAAATTTTGCACATACCCCTCATGTGATACATCGTTTGAAAGGTCTGTGACCGCTTAATCCTATTATGCATCTCCGGTGTTCATCCCCCCTTTTGCCCCCAAAGCGCGATTAGCTTTCACCACCAGGGGACGCTTTCCTATATCTGTTCCTACGAGGCGGATCACGACGGGGTATGGCTCATTCGACTCAACATCGATAGAGCTTTCCGAATTTAGTTCGTTTTTTCACCACCATGGTGCAGTTTCCTATCTCTGGTTCTATGGGCTGGATCATGACGGGGTATAGCTCATTCGACTCGACATCTATAAAGTTAACAATTTCAGTGCCCGAGGTTCATATAGAACAGATTGCGCTACCTGGTGGTGGAAGATGAAACTTGAGCATGCACAGCAGGACTACTATACGGTGCCAGTGGAACGGTACAGAAAGCAGCGGTACAGAAGGCAGCGTGGACCCGTGTCGGAGGTTCGTTTCGTTAGAGGTTTATACTATTCGATGTGCAAATTAAGGGATTATCTGGTGCCGAAGGCAGCGGGGAACCAGGTTGGAGGTGTGTTCGGTTCAAGGTTTATCTTATTCGAGGTTTTACAAGATTCAAGGCCTCGATGAAAATTAAGGGCCCGCTAGCGGGCGAAGCCAAGCTAGTGCTAATAATAAAAGAGCGTGATATCACGTTTGATTTCAAATGCAGCGCTGACATGCTATGTACGTATTCCATTTTTATTCATTTCATGGATAAGTCAGTGATATTTTTTAATGGAGGATAACAAGTATTATAACAAGCCACATTCAGTATGTTGTTTTTAAGAGTGTAATTAGTTTAATTGACAAATCTACTAGTATTTCTAGTTAACCCTTTAAACAATGACTGAAAATAAAATGTAATTTTAAATTATTTCTCATGTTTAGATTATTTAAATTATGTTTAATCTATTTAAAAAAAATGATATCTACAAAAACAACTTTTCAAAAGTAAAAAAAGCCAAGCGTAAAAAAAAAAAAAGTTGTGGCTAAAAAATGGTGTGATATCAAATTTCCAAGCTATTATATTCCTTATTTAACTTTTTTCCATTAAATAAGTTATCATATATATAAGTCGAGTGCTTACGTATATGTTTATATAAATCGTTTTCTCCTGTACTAAATGCATCCTAACGAGTTTCTGAAAATTCAATTTTTTTCAAATTATGCATGATGGGCTTGGCGGCCATCTTTCCATATTTCTAAGCACCCAAATTTCTAAAGTAAAAGCGTAATATGTTTGCAATGTAATATGTTTATAACAATTTCGAGCTTCAGATTTTAACTACGGACAGATAAATTAGATAAGACTGATATTTTGAGAAATTGATTTTTAGTAGTTTGAAATTATTAATTACTCTAACAAATAAATCATAAGATGAATCTTTAAGATAACTCATCATTATCTTAAGACACAATTTTCAGAGCATACAAGTCTATAAATGAAACGCTTAAAATATTTGCTTAAATAACAATTTTGAACTTCGGATTTTAACTACCGATTTGGGTGCTTAGAATTTTGTGAATAATATGCAAATATGGCCGCCAAGCCCATCATGCATAATATGAAAAAAATTGAATTTTCAGAAACTCGTTAGGATGTATTTAGTACAGGAGAAAACGATTTCTATTGACATATACGTAGGCACTCGACTTATATATATGATAACTTATTTAATGGAAAAAAGTTAAATAAGTAATATAATAGCTTGGAAATTTGATATCACACCATTTTTTAACTACAATTTTTTTTTTTTTTTTTTTTTTTTTTTTTTTTTTTTTTTACTTTTGAAAAGTTGTTTTTGTAGATATAACTTACAAGATCGCTTTAAATATTTAATTTCAATTATTGAATAAATTTTCTGGGTTTTAACAGAATTATTTAATCCGTGGATTATACGACGAAAATTACGGTAATTTGAATTATTTATCGATATTCTTTAGTAAATAGTACGCGTGTGAAGGTTGCATTGCTTTTTTGGCGTATTTTGTTAATTTTAGAGTTAACAGTTTTTTCCTATAATAGGGTTCCCAAAATGGTCCGTCAACTGTGTACCAATATTTTTTAACAGAAAATTTCATGGAAGGTTTCTACAAAATTTCCGCAAAAATTTACCTTCAAAAAGTGTTTATGCGAAATTTGCAGGAAAAATCTAAAAATAATTTTTTTATAAGAAAATACCGGTATTCAAAAAGCAGACCATTTGGAGCCCTATTATAATTAAAAAGAGAAATTGTAACTTTCTTGAAACTGAACTTTAAAAAAGCACGTATCGTAAGTTTCTGTTAATTATCTGTCTACACATTCAATTTATACTTTTTTCTGTCCATAATATAAGTCTCCACGATGTTTTTAAAATAGAACAGTCGAAGACTACAATAGTTCACATATACAAATTTCATGGAAAATTTAAAATTCTGTTTCTCTGCTTATAATAAACTTACGTAGTTATGTTTGTTCTAAAGTTAAAGAACTCCTTCATAAGATTTTTCAACCTGTCGTTTTATTTTACTGCGATGCTTAGTTCTTCTGATAGCTGATATTTTACGTTGGCATGTTTGGCTGAATTAACATAGAGAAGTTGTTTCCTGTGAAATAAGCTGTCTAATGTTTGCTTCTTGGTGCTTGTTCACGTAGCGCGTATAGCCAGTGGCCTACTTTTTTTAAAATTTAGTTTTCTTGATTGCCACCAGTTTTTTTGAGAAAGGAAAATTCGCTTTTTTTAAGGGAACAGTGGACGTTCAAAACCATTTTTTTTTCATTTTTTACTGAATTGTACTGAAAATTTGCACACATAGTATTTCATAAATTTTCTAAATAAATTAAGCAATTTTATTAAAAAATGTGTGTAATTAATTAATATATTAATTAATCACTCTAATTAAAAATGCTCCATGCGCATTAAATCTGGCTTTAGCAACATGGTGTTTTGTTAACTGGTAGCTTTATACTATTGCAACAAAAGTTGGTATGCGTTTTAAAATTGTACCAATATATTGAGAAAAATTAATAAAAAACTTCCAATATCTACTTTTTTCTTATTTCAGGAAAAAAAAGTTATATAACTACCAAATTTTCCTTTTATGTGCAGTAATGCATGCCTATTAATACTAAGTTTTGAAACATAGCACATTCCTAACAATAATACTTAATATTATGAAAATTGGATAAAACATAAGACGCCTGGAACATTTTGAATATTTTAACTATGCGAAAATTCTCATTTGTAGAAAACACGATTTAAAGTTTTATTTTTTAGTGTAACTCAATTACGGTGTCAAATTTGAAATGCTTGTAACTTCGAGAGGAATCTTTGCAATTGCATGCGGTTTTTTGAAAATGTTGCAGTTAAGATTGGAGTATAGTAACAAACCAAAATAAGAAAAAAAACGATTTTTTATTCGATGTAACCCAACTGAAGGTCCACTGTCCCTTTAATAGTACATTAAATAAGGCGAAAACAAGCCGAACTATACCATTTCTTAAAAGTGGTGCAAATGAAGAAATCTGAATTAAAACAAGTAGCCCACTGGCAACACTGCGTATAGATTTTTTTTAAAGCTTGGCTTGGCCGAACGACTTTTCTGGTTGATAAAGGATCAGGGTCCATAAGCCGTGTTTTTGGCCCATGAAATAAGACTAAAATTCGATTTTGTTATACTGGCTTAATTATTTTACTTTTTAATATTATAAGGTTTATTGCGTACGATTTCAACGATATGTTTTTGCATTTTTTTCGGATTTATATAACTTACACAAGTTCCAAGTTCGTAGTTTTTTTTATAAAAAATACGCAATTTATCCTAATTTTACCTCAATTTTTAATATATTTTTTAATATTTTACTATGAGCGCAGATTTGCAACACTTTTATTTTTACATATATTGTACATTTTGACGTATTTTATAATATATATAAAGAAGAAACTGTTGCAGGATTGCGTTCATATAAATAATTGAGGTAAAATTAGGGGGAATTGCGTATTTTTCATAAAAAACTACGAATAATACGAACTTTGAGCTTGTGTAAGTCATATAAATCCGAACAAAATGCAAAAACTATTGTTGAAAACTATTGTTAGTTTACAGGATAAACCTTCTAATATTAAAAAGTGAAATAATTAAGTCAGTATAACAAAATCGAGTTTTAGTCTTATTTCATGTGCCAAAAACACGGCTTTTGGTCCCTGATCCTTTAATTTATACTGTAAGGACAGAAAATATTTATTTACTTTCAAATCAATTTGCTCGTAAATTACGGTTGCAGTGCAACATTTCAACATTTTAACAATATAACTCTTTGAAGGGCGGTGGTATAACTATTTATACCGCTTAATTTTTAATTCCAAACTGCTAAGTTTCACCCAGAATTTTGGAATAAAAGTTTGGTTTATAAGGTAGTTAAAGAAAATAATGTGTTTATTTTCAAATAAATTTCTTCACAAATTTCGGTGACAATCAATTATTTAAACATTTCAGAAACTGGATAAGTTGAACAGAGAATTATCTGTCTTCAATTGCAAAAGTGCAAAATTAAAAGTTCCAAAGTTTTCTAGCTGCTATCTGACGCATGAAATCCATTGGAAAGTTTATGTGTTTTGCGTATGTCATGAATTGGAACATTTCCATGTAAGATATAAATCAAATTGTACAACCAAACTATCAATTTATCCAAGGGCTGCTCAGTCAGAGACACGCATGTCGCATTCTGTTCAGTGCAAAGTGAACGCTGTCCAGCAATACTTCGAAACTTTCTTTACTATATCGAGGTATTAATAGATTATTTAAAAATTTTCGGTTTCATAATATATTTATTGAAAATGTCGCTTCTAGATCATGCGAGTATAAATTTATTTTTGACAGAATGTATTCATGCCTTTCCAGTGTTACACCGATCCGATATTAAACGTTATGACAACTCGTGTGTGCCCAAATGAGTGCACATGACTGAAAAGTAATTCTTCATGACAAGTTGGAAAGGTCTGTAAGAGATACTAGGGATTAAAGATACCATCTTGTGGAATCAGGTTTCATAATATATTTATTGAAAATGTTTCTTCTAGATGATGCGAGTATAAATTTATTTTGACAGAATGTTTTCATGCCTTTCCAGTGTTACACTAATTCGATATTAAACGTTATGAGAACTCGTGTGCGTCCACTCGTGTGTGCCATGAGTGCATCTGACTGAAATGTAATTCTTCATGACAAATTGGAATGGCCTGTTCAGTGCACCTTACAGGAAACCAAAAAATATTTATCAGATTTTTTGGGGGAATATATAAATTAAAGTTTGTCACGGGAATTCTACATTAGCGTCCAGAAATTTTTACCTCTTCTAACTTTGTGAAGATTTAACAAAAATACAAAAACTAAATTATTTTATTTGCTGATTTGTTCCAAGGAACAAAAATAAAGTGTCAAAAGCGGGAGTGAGACTTTGAAAATTCGAACTTGGTGCAATTTTTAATATGTAGTCGAACCCTATTTCAAAAATGGCATTCATATTCCAAAAGAAGACATTATTTCGAGTTTATGATACATTTGATCCGCTCTGCGAATTATATTTTGACAAATCGATTAAACTTGAATTAACTTCTATTATAAAATAAGTCAGAGATTGCCTGTGTTGTAGCATCAGCGAATGAGTCAGCTCAAAGAGTCGTTTTTCGACCCAGAAATATTATTTTATAAAATGTAACTTAAAAGATAGCTGTAAATATTTAACTACAATTATTGAATAAAATTTCTGGGTCGAAAAACGACTCTTTGAGCTGCGGATTATACGCCGGAAATTACGGTAACTACAATTATTGAGTACCTTTTCTGGGTCAAAAACGATTCTTTGAGCTGCGGATTATACGCCGGAAATTACGGTACCTTCTCACCAAATTTTGTATCTCTTCGTGCAGCGGTCTCTCCAGAACACAGCCGACAAACACACACAGGTACACAAACGCCCTTCTTTATTATAGTTAGAGATACTAAACTTGACCTTATTTAACCTTTGAATTGTCGACGATTAAATAAGGTTAAATTTGATATTTAATAATAATATTGATAGTAAAGTGATGCAACATATCTTTACGCTGCGGCACTAAAGATTACAAGATTCTTTTAACCCCTTCACGACGAGCGTCCTTTACAGAATTTTTAATCTTTTATCACCGGTTTTTCAAAACAGAAATTTTCGACTACTTGAATCGCAGAAATGCTAGGATTACATAAGTAAAAGCTTACAATAGAAAATAACTGGTGGGAATAATCGAGGATTCTGAGCAACTTATGTGTCACGTATACGTGTCGCTCGTCCTCAAGGGGTTAATTAACAACTGTCGTTAATGAGCACATATTCGATAAATGTTTCCCTGAAAATGTATCCCGATCCCGAAGATGTAAAAAGGTTGCACATCTCTGTTCTTTTCTAAAAACGTTGTGGTATAGAGATTACCAACATTTTGAATAATATCATCTATTTATTTCTACAGAAATTGACTGAAAAATATATTTCTTAAATTATCTAACGACAAATGTTTGCACAGTATAAATTGTTTTCTATATCTTTCGTTGATTTGGGAATTAATGCATATTCAATTCAGAGAGGCGTGAATTTCTAAATGATTTTCTATAATTTACATTTAGAACACAACTGTTCATTCGATTCATAAACAGAAATAATTTATTGTTACACTCGTTTGTTTACAAAATATTATATCGGAAAAATTATCCGCTTTCCGAAGTAGAAAGTCATTTATTTAGTCACCATTGTCATAATAAATTATTTTGTCATCTATTTACGTGAGCCGTAAAGTAACCAGTTTATAATGGAATTCGGAAAATGTAAATTTTCGCGTAATTTAATATATTTAGAGAATCAGTGTTTTCAGATTAAATGTGGCAGATTTTAAAACGGTACTTTTTTAAAATATACAATCAATTTATATTAAAAATTTGAAATGATAAAGGGGATATGTAGATAAGCATTGATTTTGTCCCTTTTCCTCCTATAGGGTAATTTTTTTCTTTTTTCTAAATTGTTTTAATTGTTTTAATTTAATTTAGGATATCTGTTTACCGCCTTTTTAAAGCACATTTTAATGTAATTCAATTATATGAATTAGACGCTTTACATATGAAGCGTTCATAACACCATCGTTGTTTTTACCAGTTTAATCCTGCTACCTAATCTAGGCATGCTGTTTCCCACCAGTTTTTCCGTTAATTTTCATAGCCTTATTTAAACGTAAAAAAATCTGAGAAAACTTATGGATTTCTTTTGAAATATGCAGACCTCCATCTTGAATCTTGAATTAACATATTTGTGTAATTACTCTGCTGTCATTTTCCTAATGAGCAGCACAAACTATCAATTGTGTGTGAAGTGTTGCCAGTAGGCTACATTATTTAAATTCAGATTGCTTGATTGCCACCACATTTATGAAGTAGAAAAATTCGTCTTATTTATTGACAGATTAAACAATTAGAGAAGAAGGTTAATTACACTCTTTAAAAAAAGTGGTAGAAATAAAATAATCTGAATTAAGAAAAAGTAGCCTACTGGCTGTGCGTGTGCCAAGAACAGAGGTGCCAAGCTCTCACTAAACTTCCGTAATATGTGGATAAATTTAACCCAGGTTTAATACGTTTCACACCAGAATTTTTTTTAAGAAATGAAATTAAATAGAGTCCATGTAGAAATCTGAAATTAATTAAATAAAGATTCATCCAATAATTTTTCTGGTTCGAAACGTTGTTAAACTGGCTCAAATTAATCCACATATTACGGAAAATTAGTTAGAGCTTGGCACCTCTGTCCAAGAGATACGATTTCGGTTAACCCTTTCCGGCACAGACAAATTCTGTTCGTAAAATGCGAAATTACTGACTGACACCGGGATTTACAAACGACTTTTTTAGAAAATAAGAATTTCTTATTTTAAGCTTTCATTATAGAAGCAAAATTTTATTAAAATATTCGTAGTGCCGAATGCAAGTTTGGAATTAAAATTATGTGTGCCCGGAGTGGGACCACTGTGCCGGAAAGGGTTAAATAAACGTTCTAAAAAATATCAGATTTAGTTGATTCGGAGAAATTTTTTTTATTTTTAATTAAAAAACAATTTTTTAAAGATTCATCAGTGGCAAATCCTACTACCCAATCTAGGCTACGCTCTTTCCCAGAAAGTTTTCCGCATACTTTTCATCAAACTTATTTAATCTTTAAAACTCCCGAAAAAATTATTAGAAAAAATTACTGGTGGGAAAGAGCATGCCCAGTTTGAATAGGAGAATTCGCCCGCCCTTGGTGTTTACATGTGTTTTATTTCTTTTTAAATATTAACATGGCTTTCTATGCTGCTCTTAAACTTTATAACTGACTATTTGCCGATATCTTGAATATTGTTTGAGAACAGCGCTCTAACACCTAATTTTACAGCTAAGGGACACTGTAAGCATTCTCATCGAAGAGCTTACAGTCATTTTACTATACCTTGTGAGTTGTGATGTATATTTATAAAACTACCCTCAACTAGAATATGTATTTTCACAATATGTTATAGTTATGCTATAAAAAATTGAATTTACATTCAAGCGGCTATTTTTTTCTGTAACGTTTATGCTTTCATTGAAGTCTAGTATAAGATTTTTCAGTTTTTCGTTTTGTTCTGTGCTGCCAGTTGAGTGGTTTCTTTAATCAGAAATCTGTCATCATTTCTGATTAGTAACTTTCGCCTTACTTAACGGCGGATTAAATACTCACATATTCCTGATTAACCCCACCCCCCTCCCAAATTGGCAACACAGGTTCTATTGCACTGGACTATCTCTCGATTATGTGGGAAAATTTTACTAGTAAATAGCTTTTAACCCCTTAATCGTCGCGCCCGAGACATTCACGGGCAGTGTAGGCTACTATTTTTTTATTCAGATTGTTTGATTCCCACCAGTTTTTGGAAATAGTGTAACTGACTTCAATATCGCATTATTTTATCTGCCATTACATAAGAAGAATATTTCTACTTCAAAAACTGGTGGCAATCAAGCAATCTGAATTTAAAAAAAAGTAGTCTACACTTATCGGGCGCGACGATTAAGGGGTTAATGTAGGTATGTGGTGTTCATAAATGGCTAACAATGAATGTTGTCAGTTTAGATTTTTTTAATTCAGTAATTCCGAATTAAAACTTATGTTTTAATTTAATGACAGACGTTTATCATTACTTAAAGTAAAAACTCTTGTTTCGTAATTTTCGGCATGAAAATCTGAATATCTGCAGGGTTCGTACGGCTCCTGGAATTTTGCGACCAAGAAATTCTTCGGTACCAGTATTTTCTTACAGAAAACTCTTCCCTAAAAGAAGGCGAAGTGCCACGAGTTTAAAATAGAGTTCTTTTTCTATAGAGAAAATACTGGTGGAACTCCTGGAAAAATCCCTGATCCGTACGAACCCTGTATCTGTATAAAAAAAGGCAAAACTAGTAACCCTGCCAGTGTTGCCAGTGGGCTACTTTTTTAAAATTCAGATTACTTGATTGACACCACTTTTTGCAAATGGTAAAAATAGGCTTGTTTTCACCTTATTTAATCGGTCATTAAATAAGTGAATTTTACTTTCTCATAAAACTGGTGCCAATCAAGAAAACTGAATTTTAAAAAAGTAGACCACTGGCAACACTGAACCCTGCTAACCACATGGCAAACTGTTTCCTAATATTTTGACGAATAATTTATTGGTTTTTGTCTTGTGCTGGTAATCTGAATAGTATAATATTGTCGCATTTATACAAATAAATATAATTCGTGCTAAAGCTCTATCTGATAGAGTATTTGTGTTCAACGTTTTTTATTCAATAAACGACAAATGTAGATGAAATTTCTGTTTAAATTTTATCTTGTTTTGAGCAGTAAAACTCCTTCTAGTGCATTTTTCTGAAGCAGAAAACTAGAATTTTACTAATCCCGTGTATTCAACTCCTTTGATTATAAATTTTATAATGTGAAGTTTATGAGACTGGTTCACGTGCTTCCGAGTTACGTGGAATTTTTGAAGTCGTGGTAATCTTTTTTTTTTCTTAGACATTCGCTATAAGTATTTATTAATCGTATTCATATTTGAAGTTAAATTAACTTTACGTTAAATTCCGCATTTTAGAAACAATTGTAATTGATCAGCCTGCAAGTAAAGTGAATCAGAATATATTTATAATTGAATTAGAGCCACCCGTTGAAAATATTATGAGGAACGTAGTTTTGAAGCTATTTTAAGCTACCTAATCCACAGGTTTTGAGAATTGATTTATTGATTAAATCCGACAACCAGGCAGTAATTCTTACAATTCAAATGGGGATTAAATTAATGAAATTACTAATATAAAATTATAAAATTATGTAAGAGTTTTCGGAATTTATTTGCATCGAAGTACATTCACATTAAATAAATACATTTTAAATAAAGAAAAGTTTTGAAGACAAGCTTTTATTATAATGTACAAAAAAGGGAAATATGTTTAAGGATAATAGATTGAAATAAATACTTTTTTTAAAAGAAATAAATTAAATTGCGAGTGCTTTTTTTTATCAGTTTGTTTGAAAAAATAAATATGTAATTTTAAATCTAACTTCCTGGCAATAAAAAAAATCAATGAGTGATGTTGTGAGGATCGAACCCAAATCCATTTACAATCTGCGCGGAGCTGAAAGATGACACATTTACCAACCATGCTACTGTTGAACAGAAGAACCTCAGCTTATTTCTGAAGCAATCAGTGTCGTTCACGTGATTACATACGTGATGACATTTACGCACCCTGATTGGAAAAATGTTTTTGTCCCCTGAGGGGTAGCGAAGACAAATTTCAAATTTATTTTTTCGGAATATTGTATTATAGACGGAAATGCATCACATTATCGAAAATTATGTCAATTGTAGCAAAGTAAGTGTTTTAAATTTGGATTGAAAGATTTAAGCAGAACGGGCAGACAAGGCAATTTAAATAAAAGCTTGAAATAACTCGTATAAATATATTTATGCTAAACAAGTAAAAAGACAAGTTTTGCGTAGTTGTATATAGGGTGCTCATGCTGCAAAGGGCGCTTAGCATCCAGGCAACATATTCCGATTCGCAAAGGGCTGACTTACAATAGTACAACGAAAAATATGTATTAGGAGCATATTTTGTTTCAAAGGGTTTCAATCAAAATTGCTGAAACACGTGTTCCTTTAGTATTGATGGCGAATCCAAATTCATCGTCAAACTTAGACAATACAAACGACGGAAACACCACAAACCGAATTGTAAGAGTTACTGTAATATCAGTGGCGTCTCGTGAATGACTTTATTTGGGGCGCTAAATGCATGGCTGCCAAATTTATTCTTTTCTTACCACTATTATTAAAAATAAATACTTTCTTTTATTTATTAGCCAAAAAATCTGCCATTAAACAAGGAAAAGATTTCTTGTAAAGAATAATGTTATGAAAATAATAAATTTTTCAGCCATGCATTTAGTGCCCCCCCCCCCCCCCAAAAAAAAAAAAAAAGACAGTGACGAGCCACCACAGGATAAAATGTATTCAGCACCTTCTGAACACTGAAGGAATTTCAGTTTACGTTAATTTCTTGCAATTTATCATGCTCCCAAACAGAGCCGTGTTCTGAACACGTGCAACATGTGCAAAATCTCATCAGTTTTTCAGAATCGTAATTTTCACGTTATTTATCTGCGATGAAATGTGGTGAAAATTACTATTCAGAAATATTGGTGGATCTTTGAACATGCCGAATGTGTTCAAAGTGCGGCCCTGCTTCTCACTTACACAACATAGTAGATAATTTTAGAAGTTTTTGCCCATCTAAAATGTAGTTACCACGGAGTAGACTTTTTTTTTACTGCCGGGAATGTTCGTTAAATCCGTTGGTAATTTTGCCGCTTTCAATGCCGCCTCGCCTCGTCTTGACTTGATAGATTGAGATTGAAATTCGATAAAAGACATAGCTGCCAAATATTACGGATTTTTGCTTCCACTATAATTTGATAGTAAAATTGACGTTATTTAATTTAGATTTTCTGCAATTAAATAAGGCAAATTTTTCTTTTGCGAAACAATGGTGGAAAAAATATTTAATAGTTGACGCATATGAAAAGATGACATTTTATCACAATTTTAATTTCGTATTTTTTTAATACTAGCAGAAAACAGAAAAGGTGAAATATAGACAGAATAGACAGTATATTATTTCTTGTTGCAGTCTTCTTGTGTGCACCAGAGCGTTACAAACATCTTTGGAAACATTTTTATACATTTTGGCGATTGCACATATGCTGTACTAGCCTCTGAATCTAGATACCTTCTTTAAAACAATTCTCCAGTTGCATGGATTTTCGTTTAAACCTACGCAAGTGGATATTTGCTTCACTTAATTATTAAATTTAGTAGTGTGTATTTGTACCTTTTGTCGGAGGAGTTATTCAAAGTACATTTTTTGCATTTTATAAATAAATTTAAAAGTATAATTATTATACTAATTTGTATCAATTTTTGTGGAAATATCTTAAGTATATATTTTGAAGTAGTTCTGTTAACCGGGGAATAAACTTTTGCTCAACTGATATGCCTGATTACCAACGGCGCACACTCCTACCAGTAAAAAAGAATAGAAATTTTCTCCTTATTCATAGCAGTAATTTTGCATGAATAGTGCGTTTTAATAAGAGGAAAATTTCCATTAAAATTTTACTGGTGGAAGTGATGTGTTCAAAATATTACGGTAGTAGTTCGTGTATCACGAAATATTTCGTCATACCCAGTTAACATATTAAGCAAGTGAATAATTTCTATCGTAATTGTAAAATTGTTTGTAGATATTATTTTATAAAATGTGTTTTCTAATACTTCTTCGAAGGGTTTAGAAGTATTAATTGATATTTTTTCAAATAAAGGAAAATTTTGACATATAGGGCTTGCTCCAACAGTCGGCCACAATCAGATAAAATGCTTTATAAATAGTTTATTTTTCTTCCAAATATTTTCCCAATGCTATGAATACTTCCACCAATCATCTTATATCAGCAAAGAAATGCGTGTATATTTTGTAATCAGTCAGTTTTTCTGGTGTACGTGGCCGACTACTAAAACTTAAGTGGCCGATTGTTGGTTCTTTTCCCTATATTTTTAATATTTTTCTTTTTATTTTTACGTCTTCAATGTATATAAAATTTTACAATCTATTCATAGGTGCATACGTTCCAAGTATTTTTCCCTCTATTTAATCGCAGAAAATATGAAAAAATCTACGATTAAACGCCAGTCTTTTTTTCATCTGAAGAAAAAATATTAGGCAATGATTTCTTATTTGAGATACTGATGCCATACTCCTTAGAAATTCGAACGGTAGTGTCCCTTTACGATACTTTTACCTCTCTCTAACTGTATCACTTTGACTACGTGTCGGGACATATACGTCCCAGTCGACTATTAAGTAGCTTTCAATACAAAAAAGTATAAAGCAGGGATGAGATTTCTCCGCTTTTTTGCATACCAGTATAATCTTACAGAAAATGTGTTTTTATTTAATCGGAACATTTTGCGATTTAAAAGAACAACGTTTTTTCTAAGATTATACTGGTATGCAACAAAGCGGAGAAATCTCATCCCTGGTATAAAACTACCTATTGCAGCCGTTCGGAGGAAAGCAGTTCCGGAAAATTTCGATATATTTTCACCGATCATGACCCCCAGACCCCAAAACCACCCTCCGTTCAAATGTTGATTTATATATATATATCTGAGCTATGTCATACGATAACGCTCGTATTTATAAATCAATTTTGATGACACTAATTGTGTGCATTAAGCTCACTAATGTCTCGACCGAGTTCGTTGGCCAGCTTGGTCCGCCATTTTGTTTCAAGATGGCGGCCACTTAAAAATTTAAAACTAAAATAAATATACAAAAAAGTTAAAAATTCAAATTTATTTTTTAATTAAGTGTTCGGCCTTGATACGAGGATTCCGGAGCATTTTTTGGTTTACCTCTATCTTAAAAAATGGCTGAGATAGAGCAGTTTGAAATTTTAGGGTGGCTGACATTTTGAAACAAAACAGCACATTAACGCGATTACTCGCAAATTATTTTCTTTCATTGTTGTAATAATTTTCCCAATCATACGCATAAAACTATATATTCATATCCGTTAGAGCCAAATTCTCGCCAAAATTGGCGTCAATTGGCGAAATATCACCAAATTTGGCAACCAAAATAAGTCTTCATAAATGAAGCCAATTTGGCTATTGCTCAATAATTTGGCGAATTTCTTATTCAAATTCAGTATTAACGAATCTTTTGTAAACGTTTTCTTTGCATTTTAACTTGCTGTTTTCGTGTAACATTAGCTAAAATTTTAAAACGAAGATATAGGAAAGCTACCTTTTCCTCCCGGTACAGGCCGGAAGGACTTTTTCTTATTCTATTCGTTCTATTTTTAGAAAAATAATTTCTGCCATACACTTATACTAGCCCTTAACAAACAAATGTCACCATATTTGAAACAACCAATTTTTATTGTACAAATGTGTTGTTTACAATTGAATGCAACTATTTTTGCACAGAAAATTTCGCGTTATCTAATGTCAAAGTTTCAGCAATTAAATAATGCAAAAAAAAATTTCAGAAAAAGTGGTGCCTAAACAATGATTTTAGAAACGACACATTTGCACAATAAAAATTGTTTGTCACGAATATTGCGTTCACTAACCCTTTCCGGCACATACAAAGTCTGTTCGTAAAATGAGAAATTGCTGACTGACACCGGAATTTACAAGCGACTTTTTTAGAAAAAATGAATTCCTTATTTTAAGCTTTCATTACAGAAACAAAATTTTATTAAAATACTCTCGGTGCAGAACGCAAGTTTGGAATTAAAATTATGTGTGTCCGGCGTGGTACCACTATGCCGGAAAGCATTAAGGGTTAGGATATTTCAATGGCTCCATACGAAAAGGGCTTCCGTCAACTAAACCAGTTTTGAAAGAATTGAAAAAAATATTGGTTTTAAAAATATTAAACCAATCAAAAGGATTTTTTTTTCTTTATAGACAAAAATTTTACTAATGAAACACCGCTAAAAATAAAAATTGTTTAAATCTACACTATAAGAACAAAAATCCATGGTTATCACAATTTTGACAATTTGGTGACTGAAGCCCTTTTTGCATGGAGCGATTCATTTTCAAGAGAGATCAACCACAAAGGAAAATATTTTTAAATAGTGATACGATTGAATATACAAATAGTCGCTTGTCCTGCTCTGTAATCAAAAGTTACAGTATAGCTGCCAACTTTCGGGTTTTATAAGTCAAAAAATATGCGTCGAATCACGAAATGCATTTAATAATATTTTAGTAATCGGTCTTGTTTCTCGGTCGTACTTATTTGACTTCATTTATGAATTAAAAAAAATCCTGATGTAGTGTATGTTTATTTTACTTTAAAAAAACGGAAGGTTGGCAGGTATGCCTTAAAGGAAATTTCAAGGAAAATGCACTTGACATTATTACTGGGCTAAAAAACAGCCAATTTAAGAGCCACAAAAATAAATGTTATTTTGGCATACGATTAAGTTAAATCATAGGTAAACTAACGAAAAATACCGTGCAAAATGATCCTATATAACAATATATTAGTTATTCAGGAGAAAATATAACTAATATATTTAAATAAATTAAACACAGATTCTCATCTTCCGTTTCCAGAATATCACGAAACACATACAAAAAAATAAAAATAAATAAATAAAATAAAAAAAATAATAAAAAAAATGTTTGGGAAAACATCTTTAAAAATATATTTATTGATATTTCTAAAAAAACATTAATAGGTCCCATTTACACGCTGTATATAATTCTTAAAAAAAAAAAAAAAAAAAAAAAAAAAAAAACTAACGCGAATGTAATTTGTTATTTTCACAGTAACGTAATTGCAATTCGCACCACCCTCGGGTATAAATAAATGAGGAGGTTGGGAGAGAGGGGGGGGGGGTTTGCTGAATATGAATTTGAAAATAATTATTTTCGAATGCCAGTCTAATCTTGTGTTTCAATGATCATCCCAAATATAGCTTGAAGCAAAAAATTAATTAACTTAATTTAATTAGCGCCAACAATTTATGATTTATGCAATTTAAATTAATTTAAAATAACTAACAAACCGATAACAAGAACAAATAAAAGAAATGTGTTCGTTGTTCCGCAATATTTAACAGATTGCTTCACTCACGTTCATTCCTTGCCCACTCCACAGTCTTTATGAACTTAGTATTAAAAAAATAACATAAACACAAAAAAAATAATTTTAATATTTAATATGTAAAAATTATTTTATTTCTAATTCCCTATTTGTTAAACCATATCTAAAACATATATCAAATCTCAATTTCACTTATCTTTCTATTCTCACATAAAAGTTTAATTTTAAAAGGGAGTTCTTAGTATATACCGTAATTTCCGGCGTATAAGCCGCAGCTCAAAGCGTCGTTTTTCGACCCAGAAATATTATTTTATAAAATGTAACTTAAAAGATCGCTGTAAATATTTAACTACAATTATTGAATAAAATTTCTGGGTCGAAAAACGACTCTTTGAGCTGCGACTTATACGCCGGAAATTACGGTAATTACAATTTTTAAAACGTGGGGTAATTTGGGCATACGGTCTAATTTCTGAACAAAACCAAACTAATATAGTTTTTCACTTTTCAGACATGTCCTGTACGTATCTAAGGAAAATAGTCGTGAGATATAATGGGAATGATCTCAAAATGGATGTAGAAGACGTCAAGAAGGGTTTATCAGTGTATGCTGCTTAGCTTGGGTTAAGGCCTAATAAATTTTCATTAACCCCTTCCCGACTAGCGGCAGGTATCAATGTTGTCAGTTTGCTCTCCTGTTTTATTCAGAAATTCTGAATTAGTGGAAATTCCGAAAGAGGAATTTTTGCATTATATAATCACGAAATGTCTGCCGTTAAACAAAACAAAATTGCAATTTTGAATTTCTTTTATGAATTCGGAATTTCTGAATAAAAACGGAGGCCAAACTGACAATCGTGGCACGTATACGTGCTGTGTAAAGTGTACAAAATCCTTAAAATTGAACAACAGTTTCTTAATACAAACATTTTGCCTTAATTAATCACAACATTTCAGTGATTAAGTAAGGCAAAAAATGCGATATAAAAATACCCTGATTCCAGAAACTTAAAAAAAGTCAACTTGACGCTCGTCGCGAATGGATTAAAAACCACTAAAATGTGTTCTTTATTTCTTAACCCCTTGGGTTCGTTTGACGACTGAGACACGTCATCAGTATTGTCCACGGATTTTATTTTTTTAATTCAGAAATTTCGAATTTACACCAGAAAATTCAAACAGTACTTCTCGCATCTTTTTAATCAGGGAATATCTGTCAACAAATACAGAAAAAACACTATTCCAAATTTCTGGTTAAGCTGTTCTGTATGTTTTTTTTCAAAATAAATACGTAACCAAAGAGTTAACAACATAAATTTACCTATAGAGGGGTAACTTAAGTATGGTTAGAATATAAAACACACATACCAGGGTTCGTACGTGTACCGTTACTTTTCCAGGTGACATACCAGTATATTTTTCGAAAAAAACAACAACATCAAGTTCAAACGTGCGATATTTCACCTTATTTAACCCTTTTTATCCTGACGGTACTTATAAGTACCAATTTAACCCCTTCGCGACGAGCGTCTTTTACAGAATTTCTAATCTGTTACCACCGGTTTTTCAAATGAGAAATTTTCACCTAATTGAATCGCAAAAATGCTAAGGAAAACTTTACAAAAAAAAATAACTGGTGGGAATAATCGAGAATTCTGAGCATCTAAAAAGTAGCTGGAAAATTAATTCAGGATATAAAGGCTTGATAAAAGATTATCTATCAGAAAATACTGGTACCGAAAAATTTCCTGGTCTTAAAATTCCAGGACCCGTTCAAACCCTGCATACTTCTTTGTTAATACACATTATACCCACTCTCGAAGTCATTTGAGTATACTTATTTTTTTATTTAGTTTGGGATAATAAAAGGGGCAATAAATGTACCACTTATATAATTTCATTCGTGGAGAGCACATTGCTTAAATGAAACTGAAGAAAATAAATAAAAAATTCCTGTCAATTGTAGTACGAGAATGACGGGGATGCTCTGAGGTTTGGTGAAATTTTATGATACCCGTTTAATCACCAAAGTTATAAAAACAAGTAACAGTAGTAAATATAACAACTTAAATTTGAATTACTATTATATTTTCTTTTAAATGTTACATAAAATCACACACTATAATGTGTCCACTTGTTCGCCTAGGTTGGGTAAAGTTGCAGATAGGTATATCAGGGGTGATTGTGTTCAGGTATTTTGTACACCAGTAAATTTATATAGCAATATTCGTAGTATGTCATCGCAGAATTCATCGCTTAAAGAAGAAAAAGATTCCTATATAAATTTATTGGTGTACAAAATACCAGAACACAATCACCCCTGGTATATGAATATCCCACTTAGGCAAATATACAAATCACATTGAATTAGAGTGTGAATTTAATCAACACAAGCTAAAGTAACATTGATTAAGAATAAGTATTACCTTTTTAAATATTATTTTAAGTGTTAAATCGTTACAACATAAAGTACATTGTAATTAGTTATCAATAGTTTATTAATAAAGGATTAAACGTAGGACCTATTTGTAAAAATTGCGCTGAAAATCATCTTCCTTGTTACAACAGACCACTCTTCATGTCCCCCACTTCTTACATTAACCCCTTAATCGTCGTGCCCGAGACATTCACGGGCAGCGTAGGTTACGCCTGTTTTATTCAGATTGTTTGACTCCCACCAGTTTTAAAAAATAGTGTTATTGGCTCTATTCCCGCATTATTTTATCTGTCTATTAAATAAGACGAACATTTCTACTTAAAAAAAATTGGTGGTACGCAAGCAATCTGAATTTTTAAAAAGTAGTCTACACTTAAAGGGCGCGACGATTAAGGGGTTAAAATTATCTAATCCGTCTTTCATTGTCTTCGAGTTAGAATAGGCTTTTCATTACAATAGAAACATTCTGTGTCATCACCTCTTATTCTTCTTTTTTGGTTCAAAACTAAGATCTCTTTTTGTTTGTGCTTATGTATTTTATTACGTGGGAGGTTTTTTTTCACCATCCTTTTTCTCTTCTTGGCCTCCTCTTCTTCTTTTAATAATTTTCTAAAATTAGTTCATTTCTATGAGGACTGGATGTTATAAAATATGCTCTGCCTTTTTTTAAATTTATTTTCTTTGCTCTACAAAGGTCTGTTTTGGTAGAGGAATAATCTCTTTTGGACTTGGTACTAAATACAAACTTTGCACTGCACCACTTGATCCCGTCACAGTTGATACTTCATACCACGGGTTCAGCCATAACTTCGTATTTTGTTGCGGTTGGTCCATCTCTATGTTCATCCAGTGCGTTTTCAAAAATTGCTTCGTATTGCGTAATATTGAGATCATTGTTTTGAGGAAATGTTAGACACTTTCCAGAGCTGCCAACGTTTACGCTTGTTTGTTACGCTTGTTTTGTTTAATTGCAGATTTCTTCGATTAAATAAGCTAAAATTTACTATTAAATTTTAGTGGTGAAAAAAATGAGTAAATGTTGACAGATATGATTTCTGCAGAAACATGATTCATGCAGAATCATGAATCAGCGTTAGAAAATATATCGGCTTCCAAAAAAAAAAGATCCGGCATTTGCGAAATCATCGATAGCTATAGCAGGAACAGCTGCACTCAAAAATACCTCTTAAAGAAGACTCTTACAGGGTTCGTAATCTTTATTTAACCACAATTTTTAATTGAATTTTTCGCCTTATTTAAATGTGGAATAATATGACAAATACTGCAATTAAACGAGGCGTTTACAGTTTGTGCTATTTGAAAATAATAAATAGAAAAATTCTATTAAAAATAGTGGTAAAAGCGTAGAACTCTGTCTTAGACAGTATTATGATCCTTCCAGGATTGCTTCATAGGCTTGAATGTAATAAGCATTAAAGGGGGCCATAAAAGACACATCTATTGGTTGCAGCTTATGGCTACATATGGCGTAACAAACATACCGTAATTTCCGGCGTATAATCCGCAGCTCAAAGAATCGTTTTTCGACCCAGAAAATTTATTCAATAATTGTAGTTAAATATTTACAGCGATCTTTTAAGTTACGTTTTATAAAATAATATTTCTGGGTCGAAAAACGACTCTTTGAGCTGCGGATTATACGCCGGAAATTACGGTATCACTGTTGTGTGATTTTCCCTAGTCCTAGGCTACTTTTTTAGTATGCGTGCCCCGGTCTTATTGACAGAGGCCACTTTATTAGTGTGCGTGTCATGACCATACAAAATCAGAAGTCTGGATCTTTTGCAGAAGTTTTCGCATTTTTTTAAAAAGGACATATGATTTCCCAAAGATATTTGTGTTCATCCAGCCACTGTGATTTCAGACAAACTCAGAACCAGGATGAAGTCCCACTTTCTTCATGCTCAAAGTGTATTACAGTGGCGTAGCCAGGTTGAGGATCCAGATGCTCTGGATTCCACTAATTTTTTTAAAGTTTACTTTGCTTTACTTAATCGGAAACTTTCTGCAATATTGAAGGCAAAGAAAACTTTTCAATATTTGGACCTCCTGCTTGGCTACGCCATCATCGCTTTTGCTGGTAATATAACAGATGAAGGGGTAAAAGTGTCCCCAGCAGACACGCAGACTGCAAATGTCAAGAAAAAGTCTTTCTAAGCAGAAGTAATTGCCGCGATCTGTCTTCGTCCTTTGAAAGAGAATACTTTTGAGTTTCCAGTTTGAACGTTCAGAAGGCCAGTCTCAACTACATTGTATATCCTATGAGCAGAATGGAAGTGGCTGTCTTGCATTTTTCAAGAATGTTAAAAAAAGTGTTGACAGTTTTACTAAATCTTGTGTTCTTGCGATGTATGTAGCCTCTGGTTTTCTCATAGTTATGTTAGGATGCCTTTTATTAACTCCAACTACTCAGTCTTTGCCGGACCATCTCCTTCTCTTTGTTAAAAGGGCAAGGAAAATATTTATTCTCTTGAAAAGAATATGCCAATTAGCGTAAATCAATTAGGGCAGTAACATAGAATCGTTGATACATGTCAAATATATGGTCACAAACTTCCAATTCTTGTTGCTCAGTAAAAAAATTTCTGTATTTATCTAGAATTTTCTTATTTTCAGTCGCATCACGATTGTTCTCCAGAACTCTCGTTTTTAAGGTTGTTTCTTGGAACATTAAACTGTTTCACTGCACTAGCAAATTGAGTCTTGTCTCTTCTTACATATTCTACAGCATATTGCATCGCCTCCGCATTCCACGACTGATGTGTAGATTTTCTGATGAATTCGTAGGGTATTTTGGTGTCATATAGCAATGAAAAATGGTTGAAATAGGATTTTGTGCTTTAAGAATATTATTAGGCCTATAGGTCTATTTTAAATTACATAAAACCGTATAAGATATATATTTAGCCGTTTGTACAAAATATTTACTTGGATGTTTTATTTTGTTGTTTTAATTTGTTGCTTTAAATCGGTCACATATATTTTAAACCTCAAATAGCATTTACATAAATGCAATTTAAATGTTAGATATTATAATGTTTTAATATTAATTACTAAAAAGGGTTTAAATAGCATTTTATTTTGTACAGTGAATAAAAAATCATTGCCGGGCAAAGCGACCATTTGGCCACTTTGGTGGAACTGTTTAGCGGCCATTTTGCAAGGAATGACGCCATTACAAAAATTGTGGTCGAAGATCTAACCTATATGACTTAAGCATTTTCAAACGCTCATCATTAAATAGTCACAGTGGCAAGTAATTGCGTTTCCGTAATGTTCAATTCATACCCAAAATTTCGAAACATTTTATGAAAAATAAGGAATTGAATATTTACTGCTTTTTTCAACAATGCTATAAAAGTAAAATTTGGTTAAAAAATTCTTGTACAAATCTTGATAAAATTTAAGTTGGGAGAAAAATATCCCACTGCACGTTAAAAGGTATTTTCACTGCAAGAGAAAATAAGTATAACACAACCGAATATTCAGCTACAATCAAGATTTTGTACAACTTATCTAAAATCCAATCTGCGAAAAAACAATAAAATGAGTTCAAAGGTAGAAAAGTTCAGTCTCCTGACAAGTGCAGCTACCTGACAAGGGCAGCCACAGACAACACTGACTGCATCCGTGGTGACGGTTTCACACGGCTCCCTCGTGGCGGCATAACTGAACAGCGGGGAAAAATCAAATGACCACTTTGTTAGCACTGACCACATTATCTGTCCTTACCAAAGATGTTTAAAGTTACGAACATGAGATTTTTATACCCAAATTTACCGACAGGGAATATACTAAAAATGACCGAATTAAGCACTTATATGATGTTACACAACTGTCCTGTTAACAAATCTTCTGATGCCCAATTGTAACATTGCTCATATTAAATTAACTTCACAACTTTTGACTTTAGAAATAAAAACTTGTATTATTTCCTTATCTATTTTAAATTTAAAAAAAAAGTGTTTTCATTCGTGAAAACTTTTTTCATCTTTTCTGAAAAAAAATCCTTTTTTTTAGTTGTATCACTTTACGAATAAGGGTGCTATATATGTTTCCCAGAGATAATGTTAATTGCAAGGTAGATACATTCCTTGAGTCTGGCATCACTATTTCATATGAGAACATTTCTATTTAATATATAAATAGCAGAATTCGTAATCATTGCGTTTAATAGCAGAATTCATAATATTTTTCTGATATTAAATAAGGCAAAAATACTGTTTAATAATTATGGTATAAGTGTACGGACCCAGTAATTAAGAATAAAGAGTATCAATAGAAGAACGGAGTACTGCCAAATTCCGTTTTTTTCCAGAGTTTTCCTCATAATTTTGAACCAGAAAATATATAATGAATTGTGTCTTTCAGGGCTCGCACAGTTGTAACACAAATTTATAATAGTTTTTTTTCGCCCTATTTAACTGCAGAAAAATATTGCACATTCTGTGAACAAACGCGGTGGTTTTGAATTCTGTGTTTAAGAAATTAAATAGAAATTTTCTTATCATTAATAGTGGTGCCAGACTCCTTGGAAATTACAAGGAGCAGTGTTGCCAGTAGGCTACTTTTTTAAAATCAGTTTTCTTGATTAGCACCAGTTTTATGAGAAAGTAAAATTCGACTTATTTAATGACAGATTAACTAAGGTGAAGACGAGGCGATTTATTCCATTTTGAAAAAGTGGTGCCAATCAAGTAATCCGAATTTTAAAAAAGTATCCCACTGGCAACACTGCCAAGGAGTGTGCGAACCTTGCCGTTTCCTCTTTATGGTTTAACCCTTCTTTGCAAGAGTTTTTCTTTTACAATTGTGTTTTTTATACATATATTAAATATTAGACACCATAAATTTTAAGATAGATTTTTAACTTTGTTCAGCAACATAGTTCACGGGAAATTTACTGGATTAATATTTCTATATAAATATAGTGGTGGCAAAGAAGTTGATTTTTTTTATTAAAAGTTAAATAAAAAGTGATGGAAATTTATATCACTATGCAATTAAGGGTTAAAATATGTGGTTCAGAAAAAAAAAGAAAAATGTTCGAGAAAATATCCTTAAGAGGCCTCTTCACTGAAACTTCCCGATGATGAAATCCCATGTCAACCTATGGGAAAAATTAATACTGTGATTACTCATTAGCTAATATAATTATTAAAATACGGTTTTCACCATCAGGAAATAGACGTCAGATGCTGACATAGTGCGGTTTTAAAATGTGTCTCCTTAAATATTAAGTATTTATAAGTAGATGATAAAATTTCATCAAGTGGAAATTTAAAAGTTCATAGTTTTTTTTTAATATTAAAAATTTAAGGAGAAAATATTTTAAAAACTTACAAAATTCTGGTACAAATCTTGTGGTATAAAAATATCCCACTGCACGTCAAGAGGTTAAAAAATAATTTCACGCTGATCAAACAGTGCAAGAGCAAATAAGTATAGATATCTGATAAATATAAGTATCTGATATTTACTTTCTGATGGTGAAAACCGTATTTTAATAATTATATTAAAGAATGCGTAATCGCGCTTCTCAGTTTTCCCATAGTTTAACATGGGATGTACTTATTTAATGACAGCTTAAATAAAGCAAAAACAAGGCGAATTACATTTTAAAAGTGGTGGCAATCAAGCAATCTGAATTTAAAAAAATTAGCGGACTGGCAACAGTGATCTGACTATGTACGGAGGAAAATGTAAGAAGAATTTCAGAGATGTCAACCCTCCAGAATTTTCAATATCACTATTTTAGAACAGAATATTTCATTTTATTTAACCCCTTGAAGGGTACCGGTATATTATATATACCACTTACTATTAATCCCAATAGGCAACAATGACACCAGAATTTTATAATCAAATTTTGAATTTAGAAGGTACACGAGGAAAAACTTTTACTTATTTTAAAATAAATTCGTTCGTGAATCCTGGTGTCAATCAATCCTTTCAATATTTTAGCTACAAGAGTACTTTGCCCCTGAAGGGGTTAAAGCAGAAATTATACGATTAAAAAAAGAAAAGATTTTTATTAGACAATACTGGTATTAAAAAACACAGAGAGTTCTGAATGCATTTAGTTTCAAAAAGTAAATCCTTCTCTTAATTAACATTCAGTTAACTTTTCTATAAAAGAAAATTTTCACTGCTAGAAATAACTTTTGTGGAGGTTATAGTTTGTCTCTGATCAGTTAATTAGTTCAAAACTATACGTAACTATATGTAACCATGCATTACTACTATAAAACTATATAGAATAATACTTGAATAATATCTATTACTTGAGAAATAAACTTTTATGTTTGATTGTAATGGAATGTATGTTTAGTTTTATATAGTTTCATTTCCTATTTGTAGATTAAATCTTATATAGTACATTATGCAACTACCAAATATCCTGTATCTTATTCAAATCTTACATTTCGTAATGTATAATGAGTTTCATAGAACCATTACCACTTGTATGGTTTGAGAATAATACGTTTTCTACTTATCTGCATTCACAAGTTGTATTGGGTCAGCAAAATAGATTTCGAAAGGTATGTGCTTCCAAGCATTATTTAAAGTTGGTTCTTAATGAATACCTCACGTTGTATTCTGCTGCTTGAAGTATTCGTTGCCACTAAGTGGAAAGATTGTCAATGGCAATTTATTTTGAATAGCATATTGAGTCTGAAGCGTTAACCTTAATTTTGACTACGAGACTTTCTTGATTTAGTTATAGTATTTCAGAATTAAGTAATGAAAAGTAAGATTTGTATAATTCTGTTGTATATTTTCCATAATAAATCATAGCGCATAAAACACATGGCTTTGAGTATCATTATTTCACTATAGCAATTTTCGTCTTATTTAAATGTAAATTTCTGTCATTAAATAAAGCGAATATTTCTAATTCGTATATAGCGGTACTCAACAATGGAAAGATTTGGCAGACATGATAACTTGAGTTAAGTTAAAACCAAATTTACTTCTAATTAGTGTGTTAAATGACAGAAAAAGTTACTTCAAATCTTAGAGATAATTTCTTAACACGTTGACGGATTTTAGGAAATAGGAAGTTCGAAAATTGACACTATATGTTTTTGTAATTTTTAGAATATTAGAAGTATAGTTTTAATCTTTCTGCTTAAATAAACTTAATTTTGATTAATTCAGCACCTTTAATTAGGTTGCACTACTCCCTTCACAACCACGTCAGGGTGGCTAGTGGTCAGGGAAAAATACAGTCAAAAAAAGTGATAAACACCAGTATATTCTTATAGAAAAATTTATTTTGATTATTCGATCAAATAATCAATTTGATTTTTTCTATAAGAATATACTGGTAACTATCATTTTTTAGGTGCGTTCGTAATTATATAAATACGTAGCACCTATTGTCGTCGCTTGTTCCGTCCGTCTGTCTGTCTGTTCGTCCGCATATAACAACGCAAAAACTACCAAACCGAACGGTTTGGAATTTAAAATATATTATCTTTGCAGAATTTTGTCGAGACATTTCAAATTTTTTAAAAATCGAATCAAAAGTTTAGGAGATATTAATAAAAATATTTATTAAGAAATTTGAATTTTTTTTTTTAAATCGGTGCTTTCTTGTTAGAGGAGCTTCCGAGGTTTAATCGTCAAGCGACTGAGATACTTATTTTATGACAGAAATTAATCTGCAGACGATATAATTCATTTCACAGAATTAAAAATCATAAAGATCTGAATATTTATATAACTAGCTATAGTACGAACGCACCTCATTTGTCACGTTTGACGTACAATTTCCAACTTGTTTTAACTGTATTTTTCCCTGACCACTAGCCGCCCTGCACGTGCATACTGAAGCTTCAACTCGTATAACAGGTGGAAAACGAACTTCAACCTAAAAAAATGTCTCCAAAGCATGACATTGAGCTTTTACTTGTACGCTGGTAAATGCACATTTGTGCTGCTATAGTAGTAGTGTCTAAAAACGATCGTTTCGTTTTGGGCGGCTATAGCCGTCATGCCACATTGTGAACTTCGCTTTGACGGCTATACCCGCAAGTGTCCGTCAACGTGTTAATATATTACTATTCTTTAGTTAATCAATAAATGATTGAAAGATGTCTTTAAAATAGGGGTGTACAGCCATTTTGCTGGAAAACCGTTTGCCCCATTTTTTTTTACAAATTTAAATCTTCACCTTTTTAAATCCGAAAATTTCTATTATTAAATCAGTGTTGCCAGTCCACTACTGTTTTAAAATTCAGATTAATGGAATACTACCACTTTTTTAAAATTGTATAATAAGCCTTATTTTCGCATTATTGAATTTGTCATTAAATAAGACAAATATTTCTACTTCAAAAAAGTGACGGCAATCAAGCAATATGAATTTTAAAAAGTAGCGAATTGGCCACACTGCATTAAATAAAGAAATTATCTATACAAAAGAAATAAAAGAAGAAGAAACTGGTACTTCTGCGGGCCACAGGTTATCCACTCCTGTATTAGAAAGTTTAATTTAGAAAATTTGTTTATGTTTTTTGTATTTTCTTTAATATTTTGTTTAACATACAATTTCAAATTTTTAAGTTGCCGCTTGTTTCGTATCGATTCTTTTTCTGTTTCGCCAATTTGCTGATTCTAGTCCAGGGAAATAGTCCAGTCATAAGAAAAGAATATAGAATATAAGTAAGAATAAGATGAGAATAAGAATATCTCCAACTATAAAGAAGAAAGAAGTTTGTGTGTGTGTGTGTATCTCGGTTGTGTTATGAAGACACTGCTTCACGCAGAGCTAATAAATTTGGTGTGTTGGTGCCTCTATGCATGTAGTTTTGCACCTCAAATCCAGATTTTGGAATTTTTGAATAGTATTTTAAATAAATTTTTTTATGCGATTTTTAGTGTTTTTTCACGTTTCGCTGCAATTTTTCCACATTAGTAACGGGAATCCGGTTCCAATTTTTTAGCCCAATATAGTAAATTTTGTCCTCTTTTCAATTAAGTTTATGCAAAATTCGTACAGCGATTTTGGAAATTTTGGCGATTTTTTTCCTTCGACACTAATATATTTTGCCAGAATGCTTGATTGGTTCGGTGGTTGCTTCCATTTAAGAGCCTCAGATACGCTCAGAATCGTCATTGTTTTTTACTCTTTTTAGCTTGACGAAAGTTGATAATTCTTTACAGATAAAAAATCATAATTTTAAAAGGGAAGAGCGATTCATTAGATTTTTTTATTTTTTTAATTTTGTATTCGTTGTTTTACCTTTTTTTTTCATGTTCTGCAGCGTATGACGTCACTTGATGCAGCTAGATGTCAAACAGACGTCTAGCGGCAGAATAGCCATTCTATAGATTACTATTTATACAGAGTTTTAAAGAGTTCAATAGAATATTTTTTCTAAAGAAAATGATTCTATAAAATTCTTAGAAGTTCTGTAGATTTTTTTTTAAAGAACAGTCTTTCTATAGGGTACTATACATCTTATAGAATTAAATTCTATAGATTATATAATTTTTTTAATTAAAAAATATTTCTTGTTCTTTTAAAATTTATGTGTGTAGTAATTTATATATAAATATATATTAAAATTGAAAAATAATAATTAGTTTTGTAATACACCAGTTTAGTATATAATTGCACTCCATATAGATTTAATATGATTATATATATATTTAATTTAATTCAATTCTAATACATTGTGATTAAATTGTCAATGTTATATTATATCAGTCAAACTACTGAATTAAATTAAGATTAATTAATTTGTTTATAATTCATTAATTTGTTGGTTAATTTTATAATAATTTATTAATTTGCTGTTAAATTTATAAAACCATCCATCTAATTTAATAAATTTTGTTCACTAATAATACTGTAATTTTTATTTAAATATTTTAATCTGAAATATAAATATTTAAACAATTGTTTCAGTTTTAACAAATAGCAATTTATTAGACTTTAAATATTTTTTCAAGACTATTATGATTGGGAATGCAAATCACAAAAGAAATAAAGTTGAAATAGTGTAATAAGGGTTCCGAGACTGTCAATGGTTGTGTCACGCTGAAAGTACTCGTTCTTCGACCGATCATTGAAGTCAAGCAGCATCGATAGTGGCTACTACTTGGGAGGGTGATCACCTGAATTCTATATAAAATTGTATGCATATTTTTATAGAAGTTGTATATTTTTTCTAGAGATATTTTATAGAAGATCTACAGACATTTCTATTGTACTTCTACAGATATTGCCAGAGGCGTAGCGTCAAGGGGGGCACGGACCACTTTACTACCAGTATTTTTATATACTATATTTGGCCTTATTTAATTCATGCCGTTCAAAGATTAAATAAGGCTAAATGTAGTATATAATTATACTGGTAGTAAAATGATCGTGCCCCCTCTGACGCTACGCCACTGGATATTGCTATAGCTTTCGGTTAAACAAGTTTATAGAAAAACGGGCCATAATTCTATATGATTCTATAATGCGTTTTCTATAAATTTTTTTATAGAATTCTATAAGAATTTTTTCTAAGGGTAGGCACAGTAGTGAGAAGTCAACCGTGTAATTGTGATTGGCAGATGAAAAGGTCGTCTGCTGATTGGAATTCGAACAGTAAGTCGTGAATTTTTAGCGATTTGTTTTATGCGATTTTTAGAGATTTTTCATGTACGTGATGTCATTTATGTGTTTGATTTCAGATATTAACACAATAACTTACTGTTTTTGTATGCCAAAAAAAAAGGTCATTTTGTTTCTGTTTCAAAAATTAATTATAATTCCTAATTTTTAACGTCGCGCGTCGTTGGTTTAATGCTGTGTGTGTGTTTGAGGGGGGGGGGTTAGTGTTTTGTTGTAATTTAATATTGCGCTAATGCTCTGATCGAAACTCTCTCCTTTCCAACTACCTCCAAAATCAGAACTTTTTTATTATTAGTCCGATTCAAACGAAACCTTTTCTCATATTCTCCGGGTACTAGATAAACTTCGGTATAATTTTCAGCCCTTGGTTGCCACTATTCGACTAGAACATTAATCACCAGGGAATGGATTTTCTCGGGTTTTATGGGCCAAATTTCAACGAGAATTAGTTCATGAAACTTAACACGAACTAATTAAGATATAGATAACTAATTACGATATTGATTTGGCGCTACCTAGCGGAAGAAAAAAGAACTAAAAGATTTTGCAGCGCGTGCGCCGCCAGCCTACCAGTGGCGTAGCGTCAGGGGGGTGCACGATCATTTTACTACCAGTATAATTATATATTACAGTTAGCCTTATTTAATCTATAAACGGTATGAATTAATAATGCCAAATATAGTATATAAAAATACTGGTAGTAGAGTGATCCGTGCCCCCCTTGACGCTACGCCTCTGCAGCCTACTATACGTTGTAATAAGCAGCAGGGACACGTGTCGGAATTTCGATCAGGAAGAGTTTTATTTAGAACAGAGTGCACCACCTAGCGGTGGGAAGTGAATCTAAAAAATTGTGCATTTAAAATTTGTCCGATTCAAACAAAGGCACCGATTTCAACGAAAATTGATTCATTCAGCTTTACATGAACTAATTAAGATATAGGTAACTAATTAAGACAATAATTTGGTGCCCCATAGCGGTAGAAAGTGGAACTACAACATTTTCAGCGCGTGCACAGCACGCCTTCTATACATTGCCATGAGCAGCCGGGACACGGGCGGAGTTTCATTCGGAAAGAGGTTTGTTTTGAACCGACGCGACTGTCCCCTCTGACGGCGGAAAATGTAACTAAAATATTTTGTATTTAATCTTGGTCCGATTCAAACGAAATCATTTCTGACATTCTTTCGAACCCAGGTACTAAATAAACTTCGGTTTAATTTTTTCAGCACTTGGTTATCACCATTTATGAATATTAATATCCAAAGGGGTGAATTCAACACTGACTGTTCATTCAACTGAACATGAACTAATTAAGATATAACTAATTTAAGACATAGATTTGTTATCCCTGGCGGTGAAAAGCGAAACTAACATATTTTTCGCGCGTGCACAGCATACCTTCTACACGGTGCCGTCAGCAGCGGGAACGAGTGGCTGGAGTTTCGTTCGGAAAGAGGTTTATTTAGAACAGAATGCTCCACCTGGTGGTGGAAACTGAAACTAAAAGATTTTGCAGCGCGTTAGTAGCACATCTGAATTACACGGTGTCGTCAGCAGTGGGGACACGTGTCAGAAGATTTGTTTAGAACACATCCCCTGGCGGTGGAACTAAAATATTTTGCTGCGCGTGCGCCGAAAATGCCTATTGTTATTGAAACCGCAAAAGAAAGTTACCGATTTGATAATCCCAGACAACGAAATAGTTTCATTTTCTTTCATCCTCGAGTATTAAGAAAAGTATTGGAGGTATTGAATCGAAACTCGCAGTCTGTACGTAGTGTATTTTTCTGATTTTGAAAATGCAAATTTTGTGAAAATCCGACTGTAATCATTTTTTTAATTTGATCAAAAACTGATCCGCTTTGAATCAAATGATCCAAACATTTGAGCAGGTGGTATTAAATTTACTTCCACCTCGGGGTCCATCTCTCTGTTTAATTTCCGAAAGACAAAGAGTTACCAGGGGAACGTTTTCGTGCAGTGATTTTTAAAGTGATTTTGCGATTCGTATTACTTTTTGACGGGACCGGGCAACGCCGGGCCGATCAGCTAGTATAAAATAACTCAGGGCGTAAAAATTGCAAGACACTTATCTGTTTCATTTTGTAAACCTTTAAAAGGCGGCGGGATAGGAAATATTCAACTTAACCCTTAATTGCATAGTGATGTAAATTTCCATCACTGTTTAACTTTTACTAAATAAATCAACTTCTTCACCACCACTATATTTATATAGAAATATTAATCCAGTAATTTTCCCGTGAACTAAGTTGCCGAACAAAGTTAAAAATCTATCTTAAAATTTCTGGTGTCTAATATTTAATATATGTATAAAAAAACACAATTGTAAAAGAAAAACTCATGCAAATAAGGGTTAATTTTAAAATCAAACACCAAAATGACATCAGAATTTTGGAATACAGTTTGCCTTTTATAATGTATGTGGAATTAGTTATTTTCAAATAAATATGTTTCCTGGTGTCACACAAAATTGTTGAACGATAAGTGCTTTGCCCCAGAAATTTTTAAGAATTTAGAATAAATTTTATTAGCTAAAAGTGCGCAATAAAAAGAATTTTACACTACTGACCGAAACACACGAAATCCTGAAATGCAAAGTTAAATGACGCATTTACCCTCATTAATTCTAATTAAAAAGTCAATGATATTCAAATTTTGTTTTCTTATTATTTAGAGTTAGAGACTCAGAACTTTTTCTATGGCAATTCTACTGTTCTGAAGGAAGAATGGAAGAACTGTTTAACTGAAGCAATGAGTTATCAAAGCTCCCCCACTCCGTAATTTTGAGTACCACTACTTTCAAATAGAAATATTCACTTTATTTAATACGGAAATTCCACTATTAAATAAAAAAAAATACTATTTGGAAATAGTGGTACTCAAAATGCCGGAGGGTTGGCAGCTCTGCATTATTAGACATTAATTTCCTCAATCCTGAATGACGAATCAAAAGAGTGGTATACACTTTGCTATGTGGTAGTAAATAACAAATGTAACCTACGATTATAAATATAAAATTTTCCATTAAAGTTAAAATAAATAAAATATTTAAAATTTACTCAATGTAAAAAAGTCAAGTACAGTTTTGATCTTTATGAAACTGATTATAACATGGAAAGTGTAATTGGTACACCGGCTTGAAAAGTGCCGCCATCCATGGTATACACTCTTTACATTATTTGGAAAAATAACAAAATGTGTTATTTGTACCATATCATAATTTTAACTGGGACTTTTAAAATTTAAGTGAAAAAAATATTTTTGTTTTACTCTGCAAGTAAGAAAAAAATATTTCCTTAAAACGTTGCAGTTACAAGGCACCCAAATGGTCCGCTTTTTAAATACCGGTATTTTCTTAGAACAATTTTATTTTTAGATTTTTCAAGTGCTCGCGAATAAACGTTTATATACGTTTAAACGTATACGTAGTTAACCCTTTTTTCCATATTATCGCTTTCCAAAATCGTTACCGGTTACAATACGTTTTAAACGTATTATACGTATATTCGCCAGCACTAGATTTTTCTTTAAAATCTTGCAGAAACCACCTTCGAAAGGCAATTTTTTCGAAAATGTTGTAGAAACCAACAATGAAATTTCTGTTATAAAATATTGGTATTCAGTTGGTGGTCCATTTGGGAGCATTCCAATTATTCTAATTGAGTAGTAAATGAAGAATAATTGACACTAATGAGTAATGATATACCTCCTATTTTTTTCCACTGAAAGATATTGCATCTTTTCGAAATAAATTTTAAACGTCAAAGTTCTGTATATTATTTAATGACATAGAATTTAAAACTGACTTGTAAACTTAACCCCTTGAAGGGCACCAGTATATTATATATACCACTTAATTTTAATTCCAAAATGCCACAATGACACCAGAATTTTAAAACAAACTTTGAATTTATATGGTACATGAGGAAAAGATTTTGCTTATTTTAAAATAAATTCGTTCGTGAGTCCTGGTGTCAATCAATCATTTCAATATTTTAGCTACAGAAGTACTATGCCCCTGAAGGGGTTAAAAGCAAAAATTATGAAAATCAACGCTAAAATTTGACGCTTAATTTTTTTTCAGTTCTATGCTATCAATATATTTGAGTAGAAATATTCAACTGATGTAATCACTGAATTTAACGATTAATTAATTCCTGGAAAGGGATATTATAATTCCCATTTAAATTTAATTACAAAATACCACAATTGCACCAGAATTTTGGAAAAAAATTTTGTTTTTATAATGTCCGCGAAAGAAATCTTTTATTTATTTTCGAATAAATTTGTTTGTAGATCCTGGTGTCATTAAATCATTTCAAAACTTTAGCTGCAGAAGTACTTTACCTCTAAAAGGGTTAAAGCGAAGAATTATTACTTAAATTTAGTGGTATCTAACCTTAAATGTGAGTTTAAAAATAAACTTCCAAAAGAATGATTCGTGCAGTGTAGTGTTAATAAATTATGAAGAATCAAAAACTAAATAACATATTTGTCAATTTTTACGTATTTTCCTTACCACTAAAATTCAATAGTAGTTTTTGCTTCATTTACTTGTGAAATCTGCGATTAAATAAGTCAAAAATGTCCTTTAAATTTTAGTGGTAACAAAAGCGGAAAAGTTGACAGCTATGAAATATAGCCATTAATATAAGTCCTACTCAATTTAAAAAATAGAAACATCATTAAAAAATTCTAGGAAAATGTTGTAAAATTGTCAATATGATTTAAAGAGTATATGTTTAATTGTACTATTTCCTCTATGACAAACAAAATTCCCCAAGCGTTAAAAATAAAAAGAAAAGTGCCCAGTTAAACTGATGGCTATTCATACTAATTAAGGAGGGATTAGTCCCCCTGTTTCCCTCCTTTATACTGAACCAATGAACCTCCAAATATAATCAGGGAAGCGCCTTATCAGAAAAAACCTGTATACCAAATTTGAAGCAAATCGGATAATTCTGCATGAAAAACCCATTTATATAAATTAAGGGGGGATTATCCCTCCATTCCCCCCTTTATACTTAACCAATGAACCCCTTAAACTAATCTGGGAAGCGCCTTATCACAATGAATCTAAATAGAAAATTTGAAACAAATTGGATAATTCTGCATGAAAAACCCATTTATATAAATTAAGGGGGGATTAGCCTCTGTTCCCCCCCCCCCTTTATATTTAACCAGTGAACCTCCAAAACTAATCAGGGAAGCGCCTTATCAAAATTAACCTATAAACAAAATTTGAATAAAAATCGGATATTTCTATCAAGAGTTATAGCGTTACGTAGATACATACGTACGTACAGATTGAACCTGTGGGCACATTAGCTCTTAGGCTTTGATAGCCTATGAGCTGAAAATACTGAATAACTTTTATGAAAGATGGAGTACCGATATTGGATAAACTATTTCAGGAAAATTTCAGCCATTTTAGCCACTTAAATCTGTAATTATTCCACAAAGATACGATTTGTGTCAGATATTTTTTACGCGAACAATGCCAACCATGGCATTTGATGCTGAATTTGATGGTCATCGTCAGTACAGTTTAAGAGGAGTAGCGTCACAAAGAAATCATCAGAGTAGGCACATAAGCGCTTCGTACGCTCTGCTGAATTATGAATAAGATCATAATGCCACAGTACCTTGATTAAATTTTAATATTTGAAAATACGTTATAACATTTTTGTATTAAAATAAATAATGTGAATGCAATATGATCATATGTGGATCATAGTGCATCCCCAGTGTCAACAAGAGAGATTACTTGGTAGCAGGGTTCGCAAAATCTACATACTGAGCATGCATAACCGACACGATTAATAATATTAGTTTTAATTAATAACTGAATTCTGTCACTAAATAAAGTGAATATTGGTATTCGGAAGTAGTGGAACTCAAAATACGGGAAAATTGACAGGTATGGATGTCGGACATGTAGATGTTTTCGAACCCTGATATATAGCACTGTAAAGTCTGCGAAAGATCTTTAGTGCAGGTGTGTCCAACCAGAGGGCCGCTTGTTACCGCTATCTATGTAATAAAAGCGTAAGTCATGTGACTGTCATAAACAGTTCCGAGATGCCCGCTTCGCTTTTTCATATGCCGTGCGGTCATTTTTACTAAAAATTATTTTTTCGAATAAAACTGCATAAAAGTTCTATTTTTGGAAAGATTATTAAAAAAAATTGATGTTTGAGAGTACAAAGAGAGTAAAAAGTGATGTTTGAGTTACATTCAAATATGTATATATTCTGAGATAACTTCAGTTAAAAACGGATTTACAGTACAATATCTCATTCCATCAAATAAACAAACACAAGAGATTCGTTCAGCGTGAACGATAGAAATGCAAAACCATGAAAGTAATCATTCGCAAAGGAAGTTATCCGCGAATGTATTTTTGGAGCGCTGTCTGGTGCCAAAAAATAATTCGCAACAGGACCTGTGAGACAATCAAAATTTACCATAATTCTGTTTAATGAAGTGCTATACAACTCAACTTCAATCCGTTTCTTTTCTTGACGTAAGTTGAATGTAAACAAATACAACTCATGTAATAATTTTTAATGAATACAATTTTGAAACGAATTGTCAGTTAATTTGGTATTTATGTATTATACGTGCCAGGAAGAGAAATCACCGAAAATTATTGTTAATCGCCAATCATATTTACCATTGTTAATGACCAATCGCGGTCAAAACAGTAATTTAATATACATTCATAAAATACAGAACATCATTAAGTACTCTTCTGTTATTTGGGTGCAAATTTCACCAATAGCATTTTTAAAATCACCAATATCAGTTTTTATTTTTCGCGTGTGCAAATTAAAAACGATACTTTGATTTTGAAATCAAATGTTTTGATTTATGATATAATTTCTTATTTTTCTATTTTCTATTTTAAATGAAAGATGTGAACGGCATGTATTTTAAATTAGAACAGCTGTCGCAGACGCACCGGGGTTGGCGCGATTTTTGTTTTGCGCAATTTTGTCGAGAAAACACTGTTTTTAGGTACCTGTTAGAGATTGCTAAAACAGCATGTTTATTTTATTTTATTATGAAATAGTTTATTTTATATTAAAAAACACACAATTTTATTATAAAACACCCACATCGATTAATTTATTATAAAACACACAATATTTATTTAATTTATTAATAAATTATTAAACATACGAAATCTGCTCTACAAGGTTGCCATCCCGCTCGCCCCTCCGGGTGGTCTCGAATCGGCCCATTGAGTTGGGAAGATGTCCGGCAGCCCGGCATTGCGAGCAGTAGCGTCGACACGACGGGGGCCGGTGACTGAATAATCCCAACCTCATCGTGGTGAGCGGGTGGTAAAGCGGTGTCTGATTAGCCGACTCCGCTGGGGGCTGGCTATAGACCGGCCCACATTCCTCGGGTAGCCCCTTCCTTTGCGCCGGTTCTCGGCTGCCGGAGGTTTGCGGCCTTATGTTGTCCATTGAGACCTCATGGGCCGAGCTTCGTTTCCGCGGGCTATTGGGGCGTGTGACGACCATCGAGGATAAGTGACGTGAGGGCAAAGGCTAGCTATTTGGGATAGAACAGTCACACATTTGTCTAAAGGAAGACGGAGGCGAGGTCGGACTTTGTACGACAAGGACCGCTCGGGTTCTATTGTGACGTCTGTCGGTGGGAGTGGCGGTATGCAACAACCCACTGCACCGTGCAGGCGGTAGAACGTAGATGTGACGGAGAGGTGTGGAGGTGCCTTTCCCGATCGTCCCTTGTGAGTTCCTCTGCAGCTGAAGTAGTTGTGAGTCGCCCTCAGGGTCGTTCAGGAAAGAGATTGACCGTTTGTACCAAGAGCGGTTCGAGTCACGGAGGGCCCTCATGTCCGAGGTCTGTGGCTCGTGTCGCCTTCTCTGGGCGAGGTCTGAACCTTTCTCGTAAACTATTCAACTTCGAGGAACCGGGCCGGAGGCTCGTCTTAAGATGGCGACCAAACCTTCGTCGAACCTTGGCCGAAACCAGCCCAGGGCGTCTTTGCGTAGTCAGAGCTTTCTATGCCTGACAAGGATGGGACAAGCAGACTTCTCCTAACAATAACTTCCTTGTACTAATTTCGACAAGGTCCGCTTCTTTAGCGCACTTGAGGGAGTTTTACACGACCCTCAGAGTCCGGTAGTGGTTATTCGTTCTTCCGTTAAAGTGAATATATATGTGCATGATCTCCTCGAATGGGGTTGCTTGACCACGTCCTCTTTTCGCCTAGGGGGTTCTGTCTCGCGGGAAGCCATTCAGGTGAGGAACAACCCTAGCCAAGGCGTGTCTGTGCGTCAGGGACCAGATTTCTTCGAGGTCCCGGGTTGGCGAGAAGCACCTTCTGCTCTTGTAGTTATATTATATGTGTATGAGCCATTAAATAGAGAGATCCATTTGATGGTGACGACCTTAGCCAAGGCGTGTCTATGCGCCAGGGACCAAGTTTCTTCGAGGTCCCGGGTTGTCGAGAATCCCCTCCTGCTCGCCACATCCGATGAATTAGTCGCTTCCTCCCTCCCTAGGATTTGATAATCGGAAGATATGGTTACATTAATGGGTCGTGGGAGTGTTCAACATTGGCCGAGGACCCGGTATCCCTTATGGGATCCCGGCTACGGAGCAGTTGTTCACTTCCGCGTTCCGTCCAAGTGTCGTGTGGTGTTGTCCTTTACTTGGGGCTCCACCGCATGTCGCAGCGACTGCTGACCACTCATTTGGGTTAGGGTGAGAGGCGCAGGTAGGCTTCGGCCCCCGTCTTTCCCCAGGCCGAAGAGCAAGACCTTGGAGGTGTCCGGGTAAACCGGCCCTCTTTGGTAGTGACCTCGTATAGGCTCAAGAGAGCCTGGAATCAGCGGTGAAGTACGACTGCCTTCGGCAGCCGCAGCTTATCATTTACCCTACCGAGTTGCCATACGAAGCAAAATATAGCTGAAACTGCCGGGTTGCCCAGACATAAAATCGCCATTTTGGTGCCAAAATGAAATGCCAGTGCGTCGGCGACAGCTGTACCCAACAGGAACCATCCTTAAAATTGGTAAATAATATAGAATCAAAGTAAAATAATACAAAAATATTTTACATTTATTAAACACATAAAATCATATTGATGACTTTTAGCTTAGATGTTTACGATGCTAGTTTTATTTGCGGTATAAAACTAGGCTGCGCCGCCCGTCTCGATGCTGAGCCGAATTCCTGAGGGACTTATAACGCGCGCGACCGGATTTGTCTCTTCGTATGCGCCTCGGCCAGTCGAGAGACCACCACTTGCGGCCCCCGAACCCTTAGACCCATGTGGACGACAGAGGTCGTTACAACACGCGGAGGATCTCACCAGAGGAGACCTCCAGGATGACACTTGGGCAATCGCCGAGAGACACCCAACGGCTTTCGTCGCTGGAGCCTCATAAGAGGAACCGGTCCCTAGGCCGCATGTCGAGATCCACCGACGACTCTTGCTTTCCCGTGGCGTCCGAATATAGAATCGTAGGGAGGGACCTTGCTCTTCTGCCGCGGCTATCGCTAGTGCAATAGAGAAGTGCTTCTCGCCAACCGAGGACCTCGAAGAAACTTGGTCCCTGACTCATAGACACGTCTTGGCTAGGGTCGTCCCCTCCCAAATGGCTTTGCTTTCACTGAGCCCTACAGTTAGAATGCAGGTGGATCCTGATCGACTCCATTTGAAAGGTTCATTCACATATAAAGAACAACACATGCAAAACAAAAACACAACTATCGCAAAAATGTTAGAAACAACGAAAAGTTACGTTTAGAACCATTTCCGGTCTCTGGAGGGCATGCAAAATTCCTCCAAATGTGCACAAGAGGCGAGTCCGGTCGAGATTAATAAATAGAAAGTTAAGGTAGACTCCTGCTCATCCAACCGCCAGATGCAGAAAAGCCTGACTACGCATAGACGCGCTGGATTGGGTTTCGGTCCGAGGATTCGAGTTTTGGCAATGATCGCCTCCGCGTTAGTCAGCGAGCCACCATCCCGGTTCCTCGTAGTCAGACAACACAGGAGGCGGACGCTCCCCTCAGCAAGATATGGCGTTGTCTGCAGAGACCTGAGGGGCCGCTTTCGGGCTGCAACCATACTTGGATTCGGGCACTTCCTGAACTGCACAACCATTGAGGTCGGCGCACAACTGCTTCAGCTGCAGAGGATGACGTGGTGGTTGCAGTCCATGCGGTCACAATAACAACCCGCACGCCGGTAACTATTTCACCTCTGCAGCTGGTACGGTGCAGATAGTCGCTGCCTGCCCTATCTCCCACTGCCCA
The DNA here is from genome assembly GCA_963931845.1 of Maratus michaelseni. Classification (NCBI taxonomy): domain Eukaryota; kingdom Metazoa; phylum Arthropoda; class Arachnida; order Araneae; family Salticidae; genus Maratus; species Maratus michaelseni. The sequence continues at coordinate 164,201,929 of OZ007586.1, forward strand.
ACGCATTACAGAGTCACCACGTATCGTGCTCTACGAAGCTTGATCCTGACTCCGTCAATTTCTCAGACAAGTTTTGGAGACGGTCCAGCTGCCGTTAGCTTAACTTTTGCCCAGCGTCACCGACCTCGGCACAGAGAGGCTCCCGTCTCTTCTGTCCGAGCAACTGGGATTGGTCTACGGGACTTCCTTCCACCACCTACGGAGGAGGCTTCGATCATTGAAAGTCCTCGCGCCATGGAGAACCCGCGCTTTCGAGGAAGAACCCACAGTCCACAGTCCCTATTGGGCTGCATCAACCCATATAGGCTATCGTGGTATCTCCGACTTTCGGAAGTCCCTTTCCCACTGGCGGACCACGATGAGGTCGGCAGTCCGTCCGTCTCCTGTTCCCGTCGTGTTGACGAACATCTCCTATGTCGAGGGTCCGGTCTTCTTCCCCTCTAAAGGGGCCAATTCGAAGCAACCCGACGGAGAGTCCCCGAAATGCTCGACTTCCGGTCATCTTCCCCACCGAAGGGGCCGATTCGGAATCACCAACAGGGACCCACCAGTTTTATTGGCGGTATGTTATATTCACCGGAATGAATATGAGATATATATTCTAATCCCATACTATACACCTATGAATATAATATACATATCTATATCTACTATATCAATAAAAGCGTCTTCAATTGTCTTTTATATTTCTACTACATAATATTAACTACTAGAGTTACAGTATATATAGAAAAAACGCGGGTTGCTGTAGTTAGAATTATAGGCGCCAATGTTAGCGTGACGTATTTACCTTTTACGGATCTTAATAGTCAGTAGACATTAAGCAGAAATGCCGAAGTAAGGAAATGACGCAATTATGAAATCTCCTGAACTACATTAAGAAAGGAGGCACAGAAAGACAAAGCAGAACAGAAATCGGAATCTAGAAGGAAGTTCTTGAATTTTAATCAGATTGTACGTCACGGGTCAAAAGTGCTGACAGCAAGTATGGTTTAAAGGGATTGTGATTATCAAAACTGGTTTAAAAAAGTTCAATGTTTCGCCAAACCATACACGAAAATTACGTGTAATAATATGAAACCCGATTATGGCACATTATTCAAGACGTTTTAGATGAGAATAATGATGGATTTTCTAATCTTACGTAGAGTCTACAGCCAAAGTTAGCTAGAAACAAAAAAAAAATGTGTTAGCAACAATATGGTTCAGTGTAAATGTAGATATCATTAAAGACTTTCACAGAATGGACTTCATTGCATCAAATCGTATTAACTAAAATACGCCAATTCGCAATGGCCCCAATTACAAAAAAATACTTAATATGCTTAAGAATTTCCGCATTAGTAAACATATTGCAACTGATAAGCAAACGGACATGAAGCACAAATGTTTAAGTGTGTTAAACGGCTTTGTCAAGAAAAATGAAATACAGAACAACAAAAAATATGCAAAATGCTACCATGATCACAAAATTTCATAATAAATCTATTAGAATCTACCGATTTGGCGAAGGAATAAGGAAAAAATTAAATTATGAATAAAAGTAACGTGTTACAATGCTTAACATACATTTAAGGAAGACTAAACTGGTCGCCAGTGGCGGCTAGCTTCTGAATAATATTTACCCATTTATTCCGCGAATGATTGAGGAAAATATTACTCTTTTAAAATGGTGTTAACAAGTGGTAATAAATGCAAAAATTACTGTTCGAAAACAATGGTAACAACCACCCTGCAATATTGCTTCACTATATGCTCCGTATGAAATTTAAGCTATTTGAACAGCGTTTGTCTCAGAAAGTAGTCATTTATAAAAAGCGAAGCACCGGCAAATTTCATAATGCCACTGCAGAAATAATGTGGTGGCATTCAAGCATAAGTGGACTTCAAGCAATATTTCTTAATGCGAATTCAGTGCCTAAACCATATGCAAAAGAAGAAACATGATATATAAAAAGAAATTTAAACTTAAACTAATATTCATATATACCCTGTTTTACGCTCACGCATTTTCAAATAAAAGAAAAAAATATTTTCTAAAAGGAGTAAAGCTATTTTGTCTGTCACAAAATGTCGCCTTTCAAAAATATGAAATAAATGAAGAGGGATAAACATTCATATCCTTATTTCTTTAGTTTTGAGAAGAGTAGAATATTACTCCTTAAGAACATGTCACATTTATTTCAAGAAATATTCCAGCATATATTACATAGTTTGTTAAAAAATGTTTTTTTACATAATAGTCCAATGATACTCGAAGCCGAAGGATATTTAGTTGCCAATATGTCGAATGATAATAAATTCGCGTTTCAGTTTTATATTCAAAGGTTAAAAAATTATTTTAACAAAATTTGAAAAACTTAAATATTTAAAATATATAATTTTTTGTTATATTTTTGCTTTGCATTAAACGATTATATCTATTTCAGTATATTACACACACACACACACACACACACACACACACACACACACACACACACACACACACACACAATTACAGGGCTGCCAACTACTACACTTATTTCGAGTCAAGTAGTTCTTTTAGAATCGGAAATTTTAGTTAACAAACGAAATAAAGTATAAAGCATTGCATACCATTAATTAAATTCAGTATGCAATTTATTAATATTTTTCTGGTTTTAAACATGAATATTTGATGTAAAAAGGCGTAGTAGTTGGCAGCCCTGCAATTATATATGTATAATAGGGTGTGTAGAAGTAATTATTTTCATACGCGAAGATTACCAAATAAAATAATTTGAAACTGGTGTGAAACACTAAGAACTAAAATAACTTCTTAAAACACCATCAAAAACTTTAAAATGCGCTAGGCCTTTCGAAAGATCTGGGTCTTTCTTCGTCAGGCGCAAAAAGACTTGCGTCCACTATGAAAGAAGCAGCAAGACTGAAATGAGAGATGAGGGAGAGGAAACAAGCTGAAGCAACAGCCAACAGGAAAGTAGAAATCAACAGCCAATAGGAAAACAAAAGACAACCGCCAATCACAGAAGAGTAAACTCAAAACAATAGAGAATACAAAATAGAAGGGGAATAAGGAAGTGGAAAAATAGAATAAATAAATAAATAAAATGAATTAAAAATAAAAATAAAAAATAAAATAAAAAATAAAATAAATAAAATAAAAATGAATAAATAAATAAATAAAGCACACAAATATATTAAAAAAATGGAACAGATGAAAATTAAGAATTAAAAAAGTAACCAAACTATTTAAATATATATAAAAACAGACTAAAATTATCATAATTAATACAAAAATAAATTATATGGAAGTACTGAAGAGGTTTTTCCAAGCAGCAGAGAGCATTGTGGAATCACATTTATCATTAACAATAACTTCACGATTAAGATAAATAGCTAAATTTTCAAGAAAGTCCAATTCAGAGATACTATTAGCATTAAAGATAATTTTAGCATTTTTAAAATTAAAACAATGGCCGGAATCCCAAGAGAGCTTGGCAATAGAAGATTTAGAAATTTCTTGATTAGTTACATAACGAGAGTGTTCTTTTAAGCGGATTTCGAGATTTCTTTTAGTTTGACCAATATAAGATAAACCACAGCCATTACAAGGAACATTATAAATTCCCCATTTACGAAGATCAGGAACAGGAGATTTGGTGGAGGGGAATTTGAATTTATTGACAGGTTTAACCCCTTAATCGTCGCGCACTTTAAGTGTAGGCTACTTTTTAAAAATTCAGATTGCTTGTTTACCACCAGTTTTTTTAAGTAGAAATGTTCGTCTTATTTAATAGACAGATAAGATAATGCAAGAATAAAGCCAATAAAACTATTTTAAAAAACTGGTGGGAATCAAACAATTTGAATAAAACACGCGTAACCTACGCTGCCCGTGAATGTCTCGGGCACGACGATTAAGGGGTTAAAGATAATATTAAAATTGAAGCATCTGAAAACTTTAGTTAATTTGAAACATAAAGGTGGATAAAAAGGGAGGACAACCAAATTATCAGGTTTGCTTTTCACAGATTTAGAAAGAGTAGATTTATAAGACGGTCTATTGAATTTCTTCACAGCATTATTGATAACAGAAGGATTGAAACCTCTTTTGACAGCAACAGTTTTTAAGTAATTAAGTTCATACTTAAGGGATGCACAGTCGGAACAAATTTTGAGAGCACGATTAACATACGTATAAAATACACCGATTTTTTGGTTGACAGGATGATTTGAGAGAGCATGAGGTGGGTTAGGGACAGAAAAAGGTTTCCTAAAAACACAAGTTTTGAAAGAAGAATCACACTTGATAACTAAAACATCAAGGAAAGGAAGTTTATTACAATTTTCTAACTCAAAAGTAAACTGAATATGTGGGTCAATAGATAAGGCACTTCCCTAATTAGTTTTGGGTGTTCATTGGGTAAGTATAAAGGGGGGTAAACGGGGCGCTAATCCCCCTTAATTTAGATAAATGGGTTTTTCATGGAAAATTATTCGATTTTCTTCAAATTTTGTATAAAGATTCATTGTGGTATGGCGTTTGCCTGATTAGTTTTGGGTTTTCATTTGTTAAGTATAAAGGTGGAAACGGACTTACCTCCCTTAATTTAGATAAATGGGTTTTTTCAGCGAAATTATCCGATTTTTTTTCAAATTTTGTGTATAAATTCATAGTGGTAAGGCGCTTGCCTGATTAGATTTTGGGGGTTTATTGGTTAAGTATAAAGGGTGGGAACGGGTGCTTATCCCCCCCTTAATATATTGTCGATTTCTTTATTTTTCGAGTGGCGTTATTCTTTGAAAAAATAGCATAATATACAATTAGTGTGAATAGCCTGTGAGCTCAATGCCCTCAGTTTAACTGGGCAGTTTTCTTTTTATTTAATTCTTAATTTTCATCTGTTCCATTTTTTTAATATATTTGTGTGCTTTATTTATTTATTTATTTATTTTTATTTTATTTATTTTATTTTTTATTTTATTTTTTATTTTTATTTTTTATTCATTTTATTTATTTATTTATTCATTTTATTTATTTATTTATTCTATTTTATTATTTATTTATTTATTTATTTATTCTATTTTATTATTTATTTATTTATTTATTTATTTTATTTTTCCACTTCCTTATTTCCCTTCTATTTTGTATTCTCTATTGTTTTGATTTTACTCTTCTGTAATTGGCTGTTGTCTTCTGTTTTCCTATTGGCTGTTGCTTCAGCTTGTTTCCTCTCCCTCATCTCTCATTTCAGTCTTGCTGCTGCTTTCATACTGGACGCACGTCTTTTTGCGCCTGACGAAGAAAGACCCAGATCTTTCGAAAGGCTTAGCGCATTTTAAAGTTTGTGATGGTGTCTTAAGAAGTTATTTTAGTTCTTAGCGAAGATTACCATTCTTAAATATTAGTACTCAATAATAAACACCTCTATCCACTTTTTACATGCACGCACGCACAGTGAGTTTTAAAAAAGGATGCCCAATTTTTAAAAATCAATAATTGATTAAATATAATTACTCTAGTGATGAAATAAGGGACAAGTATAAAAGATAGCTCATAACTTACGTATACAGTAATTTATAAAATAATTAAAACTTTAGTCAACAGGCAGCGCTGCATTTGAGCCTATAAAAATGCTCAAACAAACGTGCAAAGTTGATTAAAGTATCACTCAGTTTTCATTGTGCGTTCTGTTTAGTCATTCAAACACAATAAAAAAGAAGTTAGCGTTTTGAAAATCTGAAGCTAGTTTAAATATTTTGACAAGTTCAGACAACGAAACACAATCTGTTTACTAAAACTGCAAATATTTTTGTATTTTAATTTTACGATCTACTGTTTAATCTTATCACTCATTTTAACTTCATATTTAATATATTGATAAAATTATTAACTTTTAAAATTCGGGCCTCCTCTTTCGACACTCTTTATGTATGTGTATGCATTTTGTATATCTATAAATAAATAATGTAAATTTTGTATACATAATTAAATAGTATGTAAGTAACTGAAGCGTTATTAATTCGGAAGTTAAAAGTTATGACTGTTAACAACTATGAATTTTTGTCAGAACTATCTTCGCCTTATTTAATCATGATCTTGGTGAATAAATAAGAGGGAAATTAATATTCGAAAATGTTGGCAAGAAAATAAGTAACGGATGGCACCTGTGTAAATCTGATCTTTTCACTTAACACTCTAATGCTCCTTGTAGAATATACGCTAAAAATTCCGAAATTCTGAATTCATAGCAGAAATACCGAAATCATACCAGAAATTCAGAATAATAATTTTCACTTTATATAATCACAGGATGTCGGTCATTAAACAAAGAAATAATTACTTTTTGGAATTTCTGGTGTGAATTCGGAATTTCCGAATAAAAAAATCCTCTAAATTGGCAACACCAAAGGCAGCATATATGTTAGCATGGGCATTAGAGGGTTAACTCTTTGAAAATGTTTATACAACGGAGAGTTTGATAGATTGAATTAAAATTAAACTGAAATGTATCGTTCAATATAAACGTGTTCCCTTTTATAGAAGTTCATTTGATTTATAATATTTTAATTAGACATAAAATATTAAACAGCGCATTCATTTGACAAATATATCTGAATGCGAAAGTTTTAAAGGAATTCAATTTGTCTAAGTTCATGAAGCCATTTTAAATATATGCTTATGGGTTATTTTATTGAAGAACTACATTTAACAAATAAATAATTATTTCTGTATCGATTAATAATTATTTTTATTTTTAGAACCATGTTTATAATGTTTATTTCCGAGATTTCATTTCGGTCTCATTTAAAAGTAATAATTATTTTCTATTCCTTTGAAGGGAGGTGATATATTAATTATACCATTTAATATTAATCCAAATTTGTATCAGATTTTTTTTAATAGTTTACGTGAAAAGAATTTTAAAAGTGCATTTATTTATTTTCAAATAAAATTGTCCGAAAATTCTTGTGCATTTAACATTGTATCATAACAATTACTTGACTCTGAAAGGATTTAGCATTTCATGTATTATTTTTGTGTATTAAACCACCAATTTTGGAATTATTGGAAACTCTCTAAAGGTCATCCAAAATTGACTTGTTTTGAGATCCCGTCATCTTGTAATCTGCGATATGTATGTTGCGTCGAATTCCGCTGATCTAGCGTATGTATATTTTTAGTTACTTATAATAATTGTAATTAGATTAGAAAAGAATAAATTCTGCGACTAATAAAGTTGAAGGTTTTTCTTTAATGGATGATTATTTTTCTCATACATACATTAATTACGAATTTTGCGATAAAGTTTATTTATATTCTATGTGATGCACACTTCACTAAGCCTATATTGAAATTCGAATTGATAATTTGTTTTGATTCGGACCATTATGCAATGAAACAGCTTGAGTTTAAATTTATATCATCATAAGAACTATAAAATTTCCTCTAGTTAACATATTTTGACTAGTTTCTTAATTTGATGCTGTACGAAATTATTTAACTTTATTCAGATTTTTTAATAAACGTTCAAACTTCAATTTTTGAAATTTTGAACTGAAACTGATATTTCAAATTTTTGCAGTATCAAAAGCAAACATTTCATATTTAAAATTTACTTTAAAAATATATAAAAACCATTAAACTTCATCTGAGATATGAAAAATAGATAGCTGTCAGTTTTTAATTTTTTTTTTGCTACCACTGAAATTTAGTAAAATTTTTGCCTTATTTAATCGCCGAAATCAGCACTTAGATAAGACAAAAATTCAAAGATGCAAATTGCTTTAGATGCAAATTGTTTTTAAGAATAGGCTTTATTATATTAACCATGTTAATATAATCTATTAACTTTTATTAAAGAGGAACTATTAATAAAGAGGAATTGGCATATTCTTAAAAATGGCGAAGATTTTATTGTAAATGGTTCCACAGCAGCTGATTACCTGCGAGGTAAACTGCTACCAGTAAATTTAAATAGAATGTTTCTCCTTATTTAAATGCTTTATTCATGGTGGAAGTTTGCTCCGGTTGCAGTCAGGCCTTGCGGTTCCACCCCATTCTGACTTCATGTCGATGTCAGGGAATGAGATTATAATGCCACCCGGACAAACTTACACCAGTGAAAATGATTAGAAATTTCATCCTTAATTTCGTATGAATAAGGCATTTAAATAGCCGGTAAATTTACATTCAAATTTACTGGTAGATGTTTGCTTTGCGGCATTCAGGCCATGTTGATCCGATGTAAACAAACAACAGCCACCATCTTATGACTACATCCGCAGTTACTTAACTTACAACTGATAGAAAATACATTATACAGATGGAGGACAAAATACTCGTAATATGAGCACCTATAAAAAATTATGCCACATGTCACACTTGCAGTACAGGAGCGCCACCTGGAATAAAAGTCTGCCATCTCCTGGTCGTGAAAGGAAAGGTATCAATCTCTCAACAACTGTCATTAGGTGTTCCATGCATGCATAGTTTTCTCTGAGAGACACTGCAATGTCAGACCTGAATGTTTTCGAAAGAAGCATGATTGTTGGCATGTGGTGGAGTCTCACCAGAGGCGTAGCGTCAAGGGGGGCACGGATCACTTTACTACCAGTATTTTTATATACTATATATGGCCTTATTTAATTCATACCGTTCAAAGATTAAATAAGGCTAACTGTAGTATATAATTATACTGGTAGTAAAATGATCGTGCCCCCCCCCCTGACGCTACGCCACTGAGTCTCACTGCCGTAAACAGTAAAAGTTTTCAGTGTGTCCAAAATTTATCAACAATTGAGGGGTTAGAATAACAGTGGAGTAAGAAAATATTTAGTAATTTGAGAAATGATGAGTTTTGTGAAACTTGTCGTATTGCGTTGCATTAAGTGGTCCAACTTGTTTTGTCCTCAATCGACTCCCTAAGTTAAGTATGACTTATTTGACTGTCACATTGAACAGAAATTAATATACGTTTAGTAAAAGTATGGTTATCTAGATTTTTCCAATTTTTGACTTACTCCACTGTCATTCTAACCCAGACTTGCCAAGTCTCCGGCTTTTTGAACACTGGTATTATATTAGAGAAAAAGTTGTTCTTTTAAATCGCCGAATGTTCCGATTACATAAAACAACATTTTCTGTACTAAAAAACTGGTGTCCAAAAAGCCGGAGACTTGGCAACTCTGCTAATCCCCTCAATCATGACAGCATACATGAAAAACGGTAAGATTGCGTCTTCAAAGTAGAACAGTGAGCGAAAGCCAGTGATGGCAGAAAAGGATAGATAGGTCTTGAAGCGCATAGTGACCAGAAAACACAAGCAACCTCTTTCCCATATGACATTCGAAATTAAAAGTTATCTGCATGCCCCTTTTTCAACCCAAACTGTCAGTTGTTTGTGTTTTTGCGCCACCATGCACTTTAACACATTTCTACACCAAGAATTATTGATGACGCTTCATTACATCACTTTTAGTGCAAAGTAGCTACCACCATGTTTGGTGTGCAGTTACACTAAAATTTCTTTTAGTGTAGTATTCCGAATGCTGTCCCAGTGCACACGTAATAAGTCAGTGGTACTCACTATTTTTTGCGATAAGGAATCCCACACCGCTTTTTGCAAAAAAGCAATATTCGCCTTATTTAATCATAGAAATTCTGCGACTAATAAAGTTGAAGATTTTTCTTTAAAAACAGTAGTAACTATGTGGTAAGCGGGCCGCTTAGTGAGTACCACTGAAGTAGAAGATGTTCATATTTTCGCAGATTTTGTCAGTTGGAACTGCTCATTCCAAGGCAACGATATTTTTGCTTATAGCTTAAGTAAGAAAACATTTATTTAAAAAAGTCTAGGTTGTTAATGTTAACCCATTCGGGACCATGATATCATATATGCAACCTCAAAAAGAGCATACAAAATTTGTTTTAGGCATCAGTAAAAAATAAAAGTAATATCTACTTTCGCATATTAGAGCATTTTTGTAATGGTTTAAGTAAAGGTAGCTTTTTTAAAAAAAAGTGGTGCCAAACGAATAAAATTTATGTAAAAGCCGCCGGTCCCGAAGGGGTTAAATTAAAAATAAATAAATTTATTTTTAAATAAAACAGAAACGATCCTAAAATAAATCGCATAGGCATGTTCACAATTTGTTTAAATTCTAAATATCGAAGTTGTTTAGTTTGATTTTAAATTGTAATTAAAACTTCCAATTGCCGGAAATTACTCTGATTTGAAACTTTTTATTAGGATGTATTATTTTTGTTACTATTTTTACTCTATCAAAAATCCCTTTAATTAAAATTTAAGTGTAAATTTTTTGCTCTAACATTTGTTAAAAGCATATAAAGTAGGAAAAGTCAAATTAACATTGACGTAACTAATTTTATCCTCTAGTGCGTTTAAAGTCAAAAGTTAATTAACATTCATATACATAGTTTCTCACACACACGCGTATATATATATGTGAAAAGTTAATTCACGTGAACAACATAAATTTGTATATTTTTCTTTCCATTAAGATCAAAATAAGTGTGATTTATACTTTGGAGTTACATTAAAAGAAATAATTGCATTAGAAACTTAATTGTCGCTACCAAAGCCATTAAATAATAAGCCCAGTCAGATAGTGTTAAATTTGTTAGCGACACACTAGCGCCAAACCTCTGCTGCGGAAGGAGGAAAAAACAGAAGTGGGTCGCAGAGAAACGATACGATTTATTTATATCCATATTTTATTCGATTTTTATCGATGTTTTGTTTTTGCACTTCCTTTAAGAGCTCGCTAATTATTGGGATCGTTTACATTAAAGCTAAAACTATAATGAAAAAAAAATGTGGAAATTTACTGGATTAATATTTCTATATAAATATAGTGGTGGCGAAGAAGTTGATTTATTTATTAAAAGTTAAATAAAAAGTGATGGAAATTTACATCACTATGCAATTAACCCTTTCCGGCACAGACAAATTATGTTCGTAAAATGTGAAATTACTGACTGACACCGGAATTTACAAACGACTTTCTTAGAAAATATGAACTCCTTATTTTAAGCTTTAATTTTAGAAGCAAAATTTTATTAAAATATTCTTGGTGCCGAATGCAGCATTCCCAACCGCTAGATGGCGCTATTTTCAACTTGCGAAAAGTTTCCCATTTATCAGACTGGGCTTATTATTTAATGGCTTTGGTCGCTACACATTATTTCTTAGGAACAGAGGCGTAGCGTCAAGGGGGGCACGGATCACTATACTACCAGTATTTTTATATACTATATTTGGCCTTATTTAATTCATACCATTCAAAGATTAAATAAGGCTAAATGTAGTATATAATTATACTGGTAGTAAAATGATCGTGCCCCCCCTGACGCTGCGCCACTGCTTAGGAACATCCGTCATACGTAATAACCATAAGCCTTTATAGTTTTTTGTTTATCTCTCATCATCAAAGAGTTTCTAGTGTAGTAACTCTTTTAACTCGTTGAAGAGTGGTGGTATATTATTTATAGAACCTAATTTTAATCAAAATTTGTATCAAAAACTTTTAATGAAATTTCACTGTTAGAATGATGTTGTAAAAGATGGTAAAACTCCATTTCCTTATATTTCTAAAATTATGTTGTGAATTGAACAATACATGAATACTTGCCCCTGAAAAGGTTCAAGATATTGAACCTTTTCCAAAGATATTGCAGGAGGATGCAACTTTTGTAAATTGTGAAAAGTTCGGAGAAATACTTGAGGTTACGAGATTCCTATTTATTTCAGCAAAAATGTCAAACGATTGTACGTCTGAGAAAATTTATTAGATGTCTAAGAACGTTTTACTTATATTTGGATTACATCTGAATATATCGACAGAATGTTTAACCTATTAGCATCATTTGCGATCGTTTCAGGAATTTCTTTTTATTCAGAAATTCCGAATTCATACTAGAATTTCTGAATAGTAATTTTTGCTTTATTCAATAACACAGTGCTGCTAGTGTGTTATTTTTTAAAAATTTAGATTGCTTGATTGCCACGGCTTTTTTGAAATAGAAATATTCGAATTATTTAATAGCAGATTAAATAATACAAAAATAAGGAGAAGTATACTATTTTTTTAAAGTGGTGGCAATCAAGAAATCTAAATTTTAAAAATGTAGCTCACTGGCAACACTGCAATGGCATACATTTTATGATTACCCGAAGTAAAAATTCTTCCTTCGGAATTTCCGGTATGGATTTAAATTTTGGTATAAAGAAATTCCTACAACAACGCATATATCGTCGCTACCATGTCAAACTATCGAATGTGAAAAAACGTACTTTTTTTTACTTTTAAAAATAGGCTGATTGCCACCACTAAATTTAAATAATATTCTTCAGAAGAGTTGCCAATTTGGCCTCCTTTTTCATTCAGAAATTTCAAATCCATACCAGAAATTTGAAATAGAATTTTTTTTTTATTTAACCCTCTAGCCGCGGGCGATGTTTCCATTTTCTTATATAAAACCGCGGACTATTTTTATTCGCCACTCATAATAGTTACGAGCAGGGAAGACCGAGCTATGCTCGGTCAAAATTAAATTTGAGTTCAAATATTCTGACCCATGACCAAAATGACCCACTAATTGAATTTTCTCGAACATGTGACTTAGCCCAACAGTCTTCTCGTGCCGGAAAACCATAGGATGCAAAATTTAGTGTAAATTGAGCCGCTTTTTAGATATTGACCCACAATGACCCAGAAATGACCCACTAATCGAATTTTCTCGAACATGTGACCTAGTTTAATGATTTTCGAGTGTCCGAAACTCGTAAAATACAAAATTTAATCAAAATCGTTAGAGCCGTTTTTTAGATAAAATTTATTTGACCCGCTTTGACCCAAAAATGAACCCCTAATCGAAAGTTCTCGAACATGTGACCCAGCCCAATAGTCTTCTCGTGCCCGAAAATAGTCGGATACAAAATTTCGTCAAAATCGTTTGGACTGTTTTTTAGATACAATTAGCTTGACCATGACCCAAAATGACCCAAAATGACGCACTAATTGAATTTTCTTGAACATGTAACCTAGCCCAACAGTCTTCTCGTGCCCGGAAACCATTGAATGCAAAATTTAGTGTAAATTGAGCCGCATTTTAGATCTTGACCCACAATGACCCAGAAATGACCCACTAATAGAATTTTCTCGGACATGCGACCTAGCCCAATGCTTTTATCGTGCTCGAAACTCGTAGGACACAAAATTTAATCAAAATCGTTAGAGCCGTTTTTTAGATAAAATTAATTCGACCCGCGTTGACCCAAAAATGACCCACTAATCGAAAGTTCTCGAACGTGTGACCCAGCCCAATTGACTTCTCATGCCCGAAAATGGTCGGATACAAAATTTCCTCAAAATCGTTTGAACCGTTTTTTAGATAGAATTAGCTTGACCATGACCCAAAATGACCCAAAATGACCCACTAATTTAATTTTCTTGAACATGTGACCTAGCCCAACAGTCTTCTCGTGCCCGAAAACCATTGGATGCAAAATTTAGTGTAAATTGAGCCGCTTTTTAGATCTTGACCCACAATGACCCAGAAATGACCCACTAATCGAATTTTCTCGGACATGCGACCTAGCCCAATGCTTTTATCGTGCTCGAAACTCGTAGGACACAAAATTTAATCAAAATCGTTAGAGCCGTTTTTTAGATAAAATTAATTTGACCCGCGTTGACCCAAAAATAACCCACTAATCGAAAGTTCTCGAACGTGTGACCCAGCCCAATTGACTTCTCATGCCCGAAAATGGTCGGATACAAAATTTCGTCAAAATCGTTTGAACCGTTTTGTAGATACAATTAGCTAGACCATGACCCAAAATGACCCAAAATGACCCACTAATCGAATTTTCTCGAGCATGTGACCTAGCCCAATGGTTTTCTGGAGCCCCAAAACGGTAGGATACGAAATTTCGTCAAAATCGTTAGAGCCGTTTTTAAGATAATTTTTGCATATATATATATATATATAAAACCACCCACAAGATTTGCTCGTATTAGAATATATGATAAGGATTGAATATCACCGGAATTAAAAAACAAATTTATTTCTAAATAAGTTAAATCATTTTCTTCATGTATACATTATAAAAACAAAGTTTTATTTCAAAATTCCGGTGGGAATGTGGCACTTTTGGATTCAAAATATTTCAATAACTGCAGAACTTTCCGAATCTCCTAGTGTATGAAATGATATATGTATTATAATTTGTAAACGAATCTCTCTATTTCTAAATAAAAGAAGATAGATTCAACGAAGAAATAGAGTCTCCCGATTCTTAAGAACTATAAAAATTGTAGGGAACGACAAAAAAGCGTATCCCGCGGAATTGTATAGAATAAGTGAAACGTGGTAGGAACGTTACCCGCGGCTGGAGGGTTAATGACAGACATTTCGTGACAACTTAAAGTAAACTTTTTTTCACAAAATTTCCGGCAGCATCTCTGAATATAAAAGAAGGCCAAACTGACAACTCTCTTCTTTACCAAAACCCTATCGGTATTTTTACTAGGCGAAGAATTCTAATAAAATTTAGTGGTGATAATCGTCCCTTTATTAAAAGTAATGAAAAATGAATTTTTTCATATTCGATAGTTTGACATGGTAGCGACGATATGCGCTAATGATGAAAATGGGTTAAAGAAATATTTCATCAAGCTTGTAAGAAATCAAATTAAAAACTGAAAAAAATAGAAAACGAATAAACAAAACAACTTGAAAAAACTGTTGAACTATTTCTGTGTTTCGAGGTTGATTCTGTACCGGAAGTTTATAATATCTATTTCCGAATAGTTATTTAATCGTCTGGACTATGCAAAGCCATTAAATAATAAGCCCAGTCAGATAAATGGGAAACTTTTCGCAAGTTGAAAATAGCGCCATCTAGCGGTTGGGAGTGCTGCATTCGGCACCAAGAATATTTTAATAAAATTTTGCTTCTAAAATTAAAGCTTAAAATAAGGAGTTCATATTTTCTAAGAAAGTCGTTTGTAAATTCCGGTGTCAGTCAGTAATTTCACATTTTACGAACATAATTTGTCTGTGCGGGAAAGGGTCAATTGCATAGTGATGTAAATTTCCATCACTTTTTATTTAACTTTTAATAAATAAATCAACTTCTTCGCCACCACTATATGTATACAGAAATATTAATCCAGTAAATTTCCACATTTTTTTTTTTTATTATAGTTTTAGCTTTAATGTAAAAGATCCCAATAATTAGCAAGCTTTTAAAGGAAGTGCAAAAACAAAACATCGATAAAACTCGTATAAAATATCGATATAAATAAATCGTATCGTTTCTCTGCGACCCACTTCTGTTTTGTCCTCCTTCCGCAGCAGAGGTTTGGCGCTAGTGTGTCGCTAACAAATTTAACACTATCTGACTGGGCTTATTATTTAATGGCTTTGGGACTATGTTTGTGCACCAGCTGAATGGGACTGCTTGTATGTTGCAGAGGTGCCAAGTTCTCACTAATCTTCCGTAATATGTGGGTTAATTTAACCCAGGTTTAATATGTTTCGCATCAGAATTGTTTTTTTAAGAAATGAAATTAAATATATTTCATGTAGAAATCTAAAATTTAATAAATAAAGATTCTTCAAACGAATTTTCTGGTTCGAAAAGTTGTTAAACTGGGTCAAATTAATCCACATATTACGGAAGATTAGAGGGAGCTTGGCATCTCTAATGTTGTTTTTATCACCATTTATTAATACGAACTGTACTTGAATCGCTTGTTATCTTACAGGGTTTGTACGCTTTTACCACAATTTTTAATAGAATTTTTTTACTTAATACTTAAATAGAAGAAAAATGTTACGCCTCGCTTAGTTTCAGGATTTGTAATATCTTTCTGCATTGGAATAAGGCGAAAAATTCAATAAAAAAATTGTGATAAAAGCATACAAACCCTGGTCTTAGCTCTATTTTCGATAACAATTCTAGCGTTGCCAAAACCTCAGATTAGCAAAACAAGACCGAAAAATCATGCGTCAAGCATAGATTATGTAACACTTTCCAACGCTTCCAAAATAATTTTACAAATCATTACCGTTTAATAAGCTGAAAGATAACATCTAAGTAAACAATTTGGAAACCGCATAACATATTTAAAAACATAATTTCAGAAATTTCCAACATATACAATATTCGGAAAATTATCCGAATACTTTTATTCAGCCCTGCATATAATCTATAGATTTGTATATATACTACATAGGATGCTAAATTTTAGTTTAGTTAGGAAACGCGTAGCACAGTTTAAAATTCTACTTCTGGAGTTTCTGTCAATAAACGGAAATGTGTTTGCGAACTTTTGTGCTGCCCTGTATATGAAATACAGAATTTATACACACCAATAAATAGACAAAAAGTGAGTTAATTTTAAAATCGCGTTCAGCAACTTAAAACGCACTTACAGGAATTATTTTTAACAGACAGTAGAGAATTCTTTGTGTGTCCCTGTAAATGAACGATGACTGCTATACACACAATATTCTGTAATAAGCCTTTTGTAATGCACCTTAGTGTTATATATAAATTTCAATGCGTTTAAAATAGTGAAACATTATTTAATAAAACCGCAAACAATTTTTCTCCATAGACGTAATGTAACGGAATTCTTTTGACTGTCCCTGTAAAGTAACTATAAGTGCTATGCACACCATATTCCATTTAAGCTTCTTGTAATGCACCTTAGTGATATATATCAATTACAATGTATTTGAAATTGTGTAACATCATTAAAATAAACAGCAAATGATTTTTCCCCATAGACCGTCATGTAACGGAATTCTTTTGAGTGTCCCTGTAAAAAACTAAGTGCTACACACTTCAGTTGAAATAGGGAACATGTTATAGATAACGACAATAACATATAAAAATTGCAGGGCAAACCGAGCATATTTACGGGAGTTAGAGCACTGACAGACGGCCATACGGCCAGACAAACCGAAGTCATAAACACTTTTCAACTAGGTTGGAAAGTGTTAAAAATGGATAGCGAATCTGTGCGTTTTTAGGTATCGATATGCTTGCATGTATGGGATTCATATTTCATAAACGTATAATCTTATCTGGATTTTACACGGATATAGATACATTTTATGAGTAATGTCACTCGCAAACTGTAACAAATTTTTTCGCAAATACCAAAGGTGTAAAGAGAGAAACAATCTTCGATAAACACTTTTTAACACTTTCCAACCTAGTGGAAAAGTGTTTATGACTTCGGTTTGTCTGCCGTCTGGCCGTCTGTCCGTGCTCAAACTCCCGTAAATATGCTCGGATTGCCTTGAAATTTTTATATGTTATTGTCGTTATCTATAACATGTTCCCTATTTCAACTCAAGTGTGTAGCACGTATAGTTTTTTTACAGGGACAGTCAAAAGTATTCCGTTATATTACAGTCAATGGGAATATTCGTTTCAAGTGCATTTTGTTGACGCTACGTCATTTAATACATAATGAAATTGATATATAATTATGAAGCGCATTAAAACATGCTATTTGTTGAATATGGGGTGCAAAGCATTTATTATTCATTTACAGGGTCATACAAAAGAATCCTGTTACACATCGTTCTATGGGGAAAAATCGTTTGCAGTGTAATTTAGTGATATTTCACGATTTCAAACAATAGAAAATTACATTACTGAGGTGCACTATAAATTTCTCTGTTGTGTGCATTGCGTTTATTTACAGGAATACACAAAATATATTGGTTACAGTACATGTGCGATATTTATAGTCTACACTGTAAAAAAAACTCGGAAACGTTACTCTATCTGATGGGGCAGCAATGCGGCCCATCGCTTCTGTTATGTTTCCGCATATTCCGGTCAGATATTCGTAAAAGTTTCCGCATATTTCCGTCAGATATTCTGAAATGTTTCTGTATATTTTGGAAACATTTACGTGCATTTCGGAAACGTTTCTTTATATTTCAGCAGATATTCAGTAACGATTATGCATATATCGGAAATATTTTTGTATATATCGGAAAGGTTTCTGCATGTATCGGAAATGTTTTTGTATACATAGGAAAGGTTTCTGCATACATTAGAAAAGTTTTTGTATACATCGGAAATGTTTCTGTATATTTCTGTTTTATAATTTCTCTTATTTGAGAGAACAATATGGTTTAAAAAAATAATATTACATTCGCTCGAGGCGAAACCCCACTCCATATCATCGTGGTTGGGTTTTCTGCGAAGTTCGGTGAGCGAACTCGCTAATAATACTATAGAAATGATCGTATGAAGTATGATCTTGTAGATGAATTATACTGTAGATTTAGCAATATTATAAACTTTCTGTAATTTCTGGTGTGAATCATATATTTTTCTGAACTCGTTTTATGATTTACCTTTTATTATTAGACTGCTACTCAAGATATCACTTAGAAGTTATTTATGCAGGCAAAATAAACTTTGAAAAAACTTAATTCTATTTCAAATACTTCTGTCATTTTAAAATAACTCGAAATTTGAGAGTATGTCCTTCTACTGCAGAGAGGCTTCCAAATTTTCCTTTGTAGTAACAGAGTTGAGTCGTCTGGAAACTTCTTTAGTTTACCTACTACAAGTTTACAAGTACAACAAGTTTAGAAGTTTTTGTATACACAGTTAAATAACTCGTTCGATAGTTTCTTTATACTCTTGTTCCATGAATCTATAATAAATATTAGATACTTGATTGATGGATAATAATGTAGTGCTAGTATTAATGAAGTACTGATAGCACCGTATATACGTCTTTAACATATTTTCGTTTTGAGATCGGTTCCGTTTCATATTTTTTCTAATGATGAAATGTATAGTTTATATGACAGAACAAATTCCTAATTTCACTTATACTATACGTTTTTCACTCAGTTTTTATGAATCAGATATTTATAAATAAATAACGTTGCAAATTTGATTTATGGATCTATAAATAATTCTTTTTTTAAATGCAGCCACATGAGTTCCATCCTCTAAATAGATACTCAATGAAAATATTTAATTTCCCTATATTTATAAATAGATAGATTATAGTAATACCTTTCAACATTTTTTTTTTAAATCTTGTAAATAGTTATATTATTCGAAAATATTTTATATCTGTGGTAATTGTTTTATTTTCACGATTTGTATACTTATAAATAGATATATTGATAAAAATGTTTTGTCTGTTTGTAAATATTTTTAATATAGTGTTTTACAACTATCAGGCTTCTAAATATATTCATTTAAAGGTTTTATTTTATTCGTATAATTTGAGAAGTGCTGAGATAACCTGAGAAAATAAATATATTTTTATAAGTATACAGTTCATAAAATAAAATAATTATTTACAGATGCGAAATCTTTTGACATACTATCTATACTTACAAGATTAAAAAATATATTTATTTAAAGGTATTTAAAATAATACATCTATTTCGGGAAATAAAGCATTTTCATAATGCATATGTATCTGTTTACAGCATGGAATTCACGAGACCGGATTTAAAAAATGAATTATTTATAGATTTATAAATCAAATTTTCAATTATATTTATTTATAAATATCTGATTCTTAAATATGAAGGAAAAACGTATAGTATAAGTGAAATTAGGAATTTGTTCTGTCATATAAACGATACATTTCATCATTAGAAAAGTTATGGAATGGAACCGATCTCAAAACGAAAAGATGTTAAAGACGTATATACGGTGCTATCTGTACTTCATTAATACTAGTACTACATTATTATTCATCAATCAAATATCTAATATTTATTATAGATTAATGGAACAAGATTATAAAGAAACTATCGAATGTGTTATTTAACTTTGTGTATACAACAAAAGATTAACTGTAAATGTAATATTAATATGGAATAAAATAGAATCTGATAATATTAATTTTTTTAAAGCATATTGTTCTCTCAAATAAAAGAAATTATAAAACAGAATACTTACAGCTCATATAAATACGTTGCTTCTGCATCTGTTTTAAGCTGTCTTTCCTCTCAAGAACAATAGAAATCACGTGATAATGACATGTGCAATAGGTAGGAGTAGATGAGCATGCGCAAATATTACTTCATTTCGAATTCCATTTTTAAACTTTACACGGAATGAGTGTAACATTTCCGAATTTTTCAGTAACCATCATTTTACACTACCTATTCAAAAACATTTCTGGTATGGAATGTAACGTTTCTGACTTCTTCAGAATAATTCACCGCTTTGAATATTTTTCCGAAAATACGTGTAACGATTCCGAAATAACAAGTAACTGAGGAGAACACAAAGTTTACTATAAATTTCCGGAAACCTTTCCGCCTTGTGCCGAAACGCTTCTGAGTTTTTTTACAGTGTATGTGTGATAAGTGCGTTTTCAACTTTAGTTTGCGTTTTTAAGTTTAACTATTTTTTTACATTATACGTGTGTTTACAAACGCGGTTGATCATATATAGGGCTACACAAGAGAATTCGTAAGTATTACAGACTATGAGAGTGAATCTCTTAAGGGTAGTTTTTAATTGTGTTTACGCATTTTCCTGCTGAACTACATTTAGTAGACTAATAGAAGTTTGTGGAATATAAATAAATTCATATACAGGGCTATGCAAAAAAAAGATACGTTGTCATTTACGTTTGGTAATTGCTGCAAGTGAGTTTTAATTTACCATTTATCTTAATAGGTGGTGTGTACAAAATTCTTCAGATAATATACAGGGCTGTACAAAAGATTTCGAGTGCATTTCCATCGATTGGTGAAAATTGCTAAATGTGAATTGTCTAACTGAACTAAATTTTATCATACTGTACATCCACATATTTTGTTCATATATAGGGCTACACAAAATAATTCGACTACTTTTTTGACACTGGAAGGTAATTTAGGAAACTGTATTTTTCAATGTGGTATATGTTTTCTAAAATGTTCACTTATATATCTTCTTTCACCTTATTTAACGGTGAAGTTTCGTTACAGTTTTCTGGCTGTATTGGAAAATGTTTTATAATCTATGCTTGATGCATGAATTTTTGTTCTTGTTTTAATTTGGAAGTGAGCCTTTAATTATTTTGTTCTCAGCAGATAATATTTACAAGAAAAAAGCTTTACCGTCTGAGAACCATCTATTTCATTCTTTTAAAACCAATAATTACTGCCTATGATTGCAAATATGCATTTATAAATATAAATGTTTAGAGACTTCATGGACATAAGTGTGTTCGCAGTGCATAATTAAGACACTTTGCACCACCCCCTGAAAACTAGGCTTGCGCGTTGACGCAAAATTAGCGGTTGTCGTAGGCGGATTTTCTTCAGCATTTGTATGTTCCCATGAATTTCCACAACAGTATTTTATAAAGGTTTTCTTTGACTTATTTAATCTCAGAAATACAAAGGTGATAACACATTTAGATAATACAGGTGTAAAACTTCAGGGTACCGTACAAACGCCGAAAAACATCCACCTACCTCGGCCGCCATTTTTGTGTCAGCGCGTAGGCCCAGTATTCATATTGCGGTGACTCTTTGTACAGACCGTTATTTGTCGATCGTACGGTGTCGAAGATATATCATCTTTCGTCTGGCTGACGCAAGACAACTCCAGTTTATGTGCACCACACGCAATCGAATATAATTTACCATGAAATATTTCCAGCAGAATATGTAGAGCAGGGCTCCCAAATGGCCTGCCAATTGAATACCAATAATTTTTAACAGAATTTTTCATGGTAGGTTTCTACAACATTTCCACAGAAATTTACCTCTGAAGTTGGTTTCTGAAAAATTTGCAAGAAAAATATAAAAATAAAATTTTTCTAAGAAAGTACCGGTATTTAAAAGCGGACCATTTTGGAGCACTGGTAGAGGTACTTATTTTTGGCTACCTCTATATCAGAACAGTGAATTTGATATTACTTAATCCTAGAATTAAAAAGGAAAAAATTACAGCGGAAATCGTTCGAAGGTGGATCAAATATAAAGGCGACTTTTTTAAAAGCTATAGGAAAATGTTATACTTGTTGTCATGATAATTATGATACGATATTTATTTGGCATTGTTTTTTTTCTTCAAACTTTAATTTATTTGTTCGCTAACATTAAGAATAAACACAAATTACTAAGTGCAGTTGCAACAAATTAAAATTATAAAACTTTCAAAAAATAAAAATATCACACCTCATGAAAATTGGTACAAAACGGAAATGACATTCTATCGAGGTTTCAAGCATGCAAATTGCATAAGTTATTTAAAATTAACTGTGAAGAAGGTGAAACAAGGCGACCCAGTATGGAATACCACACAAAAGGTGAAACTGCTTCACTGACGTAAAAACTGTCAAAGTTCTCACTAATAATTTACGGGATCATTTTTACGTCAGTTTTCTTCATTGAACGTCATATACTGAAGTATAGCAATGTTAATTTTTGGAGAAGATTAAAGCAGGACACCAGTCCTAAAAGGCTCCATTCCAATCTAAATGATGTCCATCTTCTCCGAGACGATGCAATAACTCTCACAACAGGTGTAACGAAACAAAAATTGCACAGTGAATCACTCGATAATCATTTTTATAGCCCGAACTTTTCACTTTTTGGGTACCATTTATTTGGATCTTCTTAAAGAAGCGTTATGAAGAGAAAGATAGATAAGGAATTTAAAGAATTTCTGTGCAATATGATTCATACAGGTCCTAGTTTTTTTTTATTATACAAGAGAAATAATAAGATAATACTACCAATATGTTGAAAAAAATATGTAAATATTAAAGAAAGATATCTAGGAAACTAACATTGGTATAATTTTGGTATATAATATTTCTAAATATAACATATTAAAAATCTCTTCTTTATATTTGATAGACTCTGGTAGTAATAAAAAATAAGCACACCTACGTGCTCTGTGTATGCGACACATTTCAATACAAAATATTTCAACTTCACTCATATGTGGTTGGGACACAATTTATTTCTTATATTATGAATAAAATTCACCGAAAACAATCTGTATATGCATTTATTACACAGTTTAAAATGAATAAAAGAACATTATAATATTTTATAAACCTTAACTTTACGAATGATGAATGAACAGCAATAGATTTTCTTATGCTCCCAAAATGCTGAATTTTACCTTTGAACTTCTAAAAATTACTTTAAATAAATTTCCAAACATTAATCAATATCATTGAACTTCTGTATAGAGATACATCAACATCGATCATAATTTTAAAGCTATTCACAAAAGGATATCACTTTTCATCTCTTTATAATCTTCTGAGAGCGAATAAAATAATAAAAAATAATAATAAAAAAACAGTGTTCACACCGGTGCTTGAATTTGCGTATCAGTATTTTCTAAAAGAATTCTTTACCTTATTTGTCTCAAAATATTTGTTATTAATTAGGAGAATATTACTTTTTAGAAATATGAAATTCAAGGACGCGTGGGGACCCTATATAAATAAAACGTTCATTTTACTAGAGGTCATTATTAGGTATCAGGATGTGTGTGAAAGACCAGTAATGTTAAAAGTGTTGCGTTATTCTGTAATAGTGTGAGTGTAATTGTGATTTTTAATTAAAAAGGATTCAGTTATTTAATTAAGTCGTTTGTTATTAGAAAAAGAACGAAAATTCCAGTACCAAGCACAGATTATAAAACACTTTCCAACACATCCAGAAAATTGTAACGAAACTTCATAATTAAATACTGTGAAAGGGGATATGCAAATAAACAGTTTAGAAAACATATAATGCATTTAAAAATACAGTTTTAGCAATTACTTTCCATAGTAAAAAGAAAAAAAATATAGTTGAATTATTTTGTACAGCCCTGAATGAGATCTGTAGATATCTACATATACTACATAGCATGCTAAAATTTAGTTCAGTTAGAAAATTTACTTTTAGAGATTTTCGCCAATAGATGGAAGTGCACCCGAATTCTTTTGTACATTCCTGTATTTTATCTAAAGACTTTTGTACACACCACATATTAAGTTCAAATTTCATTCAGGTAAAAAACGCTTAACACAACTCAAAACGCATTTCCAGTAACTACCAACCGTAAACGGAAAAGTATGCTTTTTGCGTAGCCCTGAGGATGAATGTATTTATATTCCACTAACGTATATTAGTATACTAAATATTTTTCACCAGGAAAATGAATCGAACAATAAAAAACACTCTTAAGCAATTCCCTCCTATAGTCAGTAGTACTTACGAATTCCTTTGAGTAGTCCTGTATTGAACAGACATTATACGCACTACGTACTTGCAAAAATTTAGTTAAACTTAAAAACTCAAATCAAAGTTGAAAAGGTAGTTCCAGCAATTATCGCTCACAGACAGAATTATTTTGTGTGGCTCTGTAAAAGAAAGATAAATGCAATGAAAAATGTACTTTTCATTAAACAACTTATAGTGCACATCAGTAAATCAGTATCAATTTCATTTTGCTTGAAATAATGTAACATCATTAAAATACAACGCAAACGATTTTCCCCCGTAAACCATTATGTAACAGAATCCTTTCGTGCGACCCTGTAAATGAAAAATAAATGCTTTGCACCCCATATTATACATAAAGCATGTTTTAGTGCGCTTCATAAATGCATATCAATTACAGTATGTTTGAAATAGTGTAACAACATCAAAATTCACTTGAAATGATTTTTTTCGCACTGAACGAAATGTAACGGAATAATTTTGAGTGTCCCTGCTACACATTTCATTTTCAGTAGCGATAGTGCTATAGTAATCATCAATAACATATAAAAATTACAGGACATCCAGTTACATTTACGAGAGTTAGAGCACGGACAGACCGCCAGGCAAGAAGAAGTCATAAACACTTTTCGACTATGTTGGGGAGTGTTAAAAAGAATAGACTTAGTATCATGGGTCATCCCTGATTGGCTAATCGGAAGAATAAAATTTGTAGATAAATTGCGAAGGACCAGTTAATTGGCAATATGTTCTGTATCAAGCAGGGTTCGTGCGCTTTTACCACAATTTTTGAAAAGAATTTTTTATTTATTATTTAAATAGCAGAAATTGTAAACGCCACGTTTAATTACAGGATTTTTAATACTTTTCTGCATTTAAATAAGGCGAAAAATTCTATTAAAGATTGTGGTAAAAGCGTAAGAACACTGTCTAGGTATGTTGGTTTATTCCTGCTTTCATTGGACGAAGAGAATAAATGAATGGCTATTTAAAAATTTAAAATAATCTTATTGAAGGTTGAAGGTGCTTTTGCGCTTTTTTAATGATTGTTGAAAAACAAAACATGTCGATTAAAATACACGGTAGATCATCTGTTCGATTCCTATATTATCTAGGGCATATTTTTCCTAAAATATAAATCGATACTTTCAGTAAAACTAGTTACAGATGAACTGAACACGCTTGTGAAACTGAAGAGACACATCTCTTATATTAAATTCAAAATAGTACAACAAAATAACACTCAAAACGTTTAATTTACATGATATATTTAACCTCTTCAGCCAGTGTTGCCAGTCGGCTTCTTATTACTTTCTTTTTACTTATAATAGAAGAAAGTATTGTAATTGAAATTTTTTTCGACTTCCGATTTTCGACGGACTTACACGTTTATTGATCAGAAATTCCAGAAAAACATGTTTTTACAAAATGTCTGTCTGTCCGTCCTCATTGTATCATCGAAAAGTGTATGAAGTTATGCTTCAAATTGAACCACATTTTTTTCTATGTTTTTGGCTATTGCAAGCGGGTCCTACTTGAATTTGGGGATATTTCGACGAAAGGGGGCGCTGCTATCGCGATTTTTGTTCGATTTTCACTATTGTATCATCGAAAAGTGTATGAAGTTATGCAGATAATTGAACCAAAATTTTTTATATGTTTTTGACTATAGACTGCCGGTCCAAGTTGAATTCGGGGACATTTCGACGAAAGGGGGCGCTGCGATCGTGATTTTTGTTCGATTTTCACTATTGTATCATCGAAAAGTGTATGATGTTATGTAGATAATTAAAACAAAATTCTTTCTATGTTTTGGGCTATGGCCAGCAGGTCCTACTTGAATTTGGTGATATTCCACCGGAAGGGGGCGCTGTGATAGCTATTTAAAGATTTCATGTTCAAAAAGTTGTACAAAAAAATAAGAAATCTTCAAAGTTTTTTTCGTTAAATGTTCGGCCTTGATCCGGAGAATCCGGAGCAATTTTTGTTTTGCCTCTATCTTAAAAAATGGATGAGAAATAGTGGTTTGAAATTTTAGGGTAGCTGACATTTTCAAACAAGACAGCAGAATTCATCCATAAACGGTTTAATTTATGAGTTTAAGTGAACATGGTTTCGGCAAATTCTCTTTCATTGTTGTAACCATTGTTCCTATTCTTATATGCTTAACACTATATATTTATATTCGACAACGTCAAATTCTCGCCAAGATTGGCGACAGTTGGCGAAATATCGCGAAATTTGGTGACAGAAATAGGATGCCATAAATGAAGCCAACTTGGCTGCAGAGGACTAATGTGGCGGTATTCTCATTTAAATTCAATGTTGACGAGAACTGGGAATGAATCTTCTTTAATTGGGTTCCACGCATTTTAGCTTCGTGTTTTCCAGTAAAATTAGCTAAATCGTAAAAACAAGGAATAGGGAGGCTATCTGTTCCTGTCGGTACAGGCTAGAAGGACTTTTAGTATAAATCAGTTGATCGCATCCCGGTAACCCGGCAATTCGCAAGAAGCTGACGTACAACAGAATGACCGAAAATATTGATTTTATTGGCGATGGGATAGCGAATTTGGAAGTATTAACATGACTGAGATAGAAGAAAGTTTTGGGATTGGCACATCCGACTAGTTTGTATTTAGATTAATTGATTGACACAATTTTTTATAAATAGCATAGTTTTAAAAAATAATATTTTTTTAGAATTTTTTTCGCATTATTTAACCTTTTAGGGGAATATTTTTACTTAAAAAAATTGGTGCCAATCAAGCAATCTAAATTTTTAGAAAGCAGTAAACTGGCAACACTACCTCCAAAGTAAATATGTTGCTGATATGTTGAAATCATTGACTGTCACCAGAATTTACGAACGAATTTGATTTGAAAATAGAGAAACCCTTTTCTTCACGTACATTATAAAAGAAAAATTTTATTTAAAATTCTGGGTACCATTTGGAATTTGGGAATTAAAATTGAGTGGTATATGTAGTATATGTAATATCTAACTGCTCTTGAAAGGGTAAAATGTCCTGTCATTAACACTTCGTTGACCGGAAATTTAATATGAAACGCTTTTTGTTACCACTATATTTTATAAATAAACTTCGCCTCATTCAATCGCATAAATCAAAGATTAAATAAGACAAAGATTCTTTTTAAAAAATTCTGGTGAAAAATACCATAAAAGTTGTCCGCTATGAAAAGACGTATATACCGGGTGATTATAATTAAAGTTACGATTTCAAAAATCGATAATTTTAAAACTACTGGTCAGAATGACTTGATATTTTAGCAGAACAATCGTGAGGCTATGGAATTTTGTTTGGCGAAGGAAAAAAAAAAGTTCCAAATTGTGCCGATAGATGGCGTTGTCAGGGTAATGTCAGGGGAAAGACCAAAAATGTATACTTGAACACTTTCCGGCGCGGTGTAAATTTGTTTGCAAAATGATGAAATAATAGACTGACACGTGGTATCTTTCTATTGTAAATGTTGTAGAAATCATAATGCTTATTGTTTTGAAACAGTGGTATTCAAAAACTGGACCAGTAAGAATCCCATTAACTCTTAGAAATTTTATGAAAAAGATCTTCAGTACACACTTTTCCTTGCTGCATTGATCCCAGAAACTAAAAAAAAAATGGTATAATTTGTTATATATAGATAACCCCTATTTAAAAAATTGTATTGATAAAAGAAGACACTTTTCCACTCAAATGCATAGCTGCGAAACTTCCGGTTTTTCTTTCAAGTCAAATAAACATATTTCAACGAAAGGTTTTATTTAACACTATATTGCACGAATTTTTCTTTCGGAAGCATGTTTTTCTGTATTTATATTTAGTGTTAGATACTAGAAATTTTAAGGAGTATTTATTTACCGTTTTTAATAGCAGAGTTTTGTGATTATGTAAGTCCAAAATTCTTATTTTAATATAGTGGTTGCATGGAGCTGAATTTATTTATTAAAGGCTACATTTTAATTGATTCATATATGCATTATTGCCCATTGTAGGGTTTAATTATTGAAAAAAAAATTATTACTACATAGAAGGAATGTCATAATTTATTTTAAAAAAATCTGGTTCTAAATATGTATATGTGATTTTAAAAAACCCGGCAGGCTGGTAGCTATACAAATAGTACCTCTCGTATTGCTCATTGACAATTTTTTGATAAAATGATATTGGATCGTACTTTTTTTTCACGACTGTACAAAACAAACATTAAAGTCTACTGACTTTCATCATCATCCCCACTAAAAGCCCTAATTACAAATCAATTATTGTGAGAATATTTCAAAAACCTAACTCGAGTACAAATGTTCCAATAAAGATTTAAGTCTTAGTGTGGATC
Organism: Maratus michaelseni; assembly: GCA_963931845.1. Lineage (NCBI taxonomy): Eukaryota > Metazoa > Arthropoda > Arachnida > Araneae > Salticidae > Maratus > Maratus michaelseni. The sequence goes on from OZ007586.1 coordinate 164,230,541, forward strand.
AAACGGAAACTTAGCAGGAGTCACAGAATAAAATGACATAGTTTATTTCAAACATAATCTCCAATGAACTTGTCCCACTGTTTCACCAAGTGGTGAATACTTTACTCCTAGAAATCTTGTAAGGTATTGACTACTCGCATCACGTGAGTAGGCAATGTGTGAATGAGATCGTTTTTGTCCGTTAACCGACTATGTGCGTACAAGTTATAAAGGCTCTCTATCTTTCTTTAACTTTCGAAGGACAGCTGAATCCCTGAAATTGTGAGTCGCCGTGTAATTTCGATTATGCAAATTTTCTGGAGCTGGTCGATCGACACTGAAGTATATAAGCAGCGAATTTTGACTTGAGTGCAGAGCTCAGAGGAGCTGGTGAGCGCTCAGCAGAGAAGTGGCCTGGGAAGTTGAATATTGCGACTGAGATTTAGGTTTAGCCTTGAGACCTCGCATCGAGTCTCGTGATTAAAAATCAGCCTTAGTATTCTTATACTGGAATTTTATACATTGATAAAGCTGACTTGAACCTGCATCAGTGCTTATGTAATTTGAAGGATAAGAGTATTGAATCGTGATTATATATTTAAAAAGGTTAAGGTTTAATTATATTGTTTCGTTTTTGTTTAAGCTACAAGTGTTAGCAAGAACTCTTTAGTTAATTTAATTTTTTAGGAAAATTTCGTGGAGCTCGCTCAAACTCCCTACTGATTGTGTTAATAAACCAGTTTTTGGTTTTAAAACAGTTGTACTTCTTTCCTCGTGCTCTACCACACAGCGGACATTTTAAGATGGCCGCTACAAATGGCGCCCAACTTCACGGGTTGTACGATGGCCCACATCCACGAGAGATAGTCCCCAGAGTTTACTTTGCCGGACATTCTGATGTCACAGAATTTTTAAATAAATTGAACGATTATATTGCCTTTAACGATATTCCGGATAAAAACAAATATGTAGTATTGAAATGCTCTCTAAAGGATGAAGCCTTGCTTTGGCTTGAGAACATTGGACGTTTCTTGGTGACCGATGACGCGAAAAGATTTGAGCAAACATGCTCGGAGTTAACTAAAGCCTTTCCTAATCAGCGTAATGCAGCGGAATTAAGACGTGAATTCTATTGTAAACGCCAGACTATTTACGAAAAAGCGTCCGGATTTTTTCTGAGAAAGCTCGAATTAAAAAACAAGTTGGCACTTGACGTTACTCATCAGGAGCTGATGGATATTCTGCTTCCTCTTTTCCCAGTGTCAATCCAGGACTTTATCGAGCTGCGTGCCCCAGCGAATACAGCTGAACTCTATCAATTATTAATAAAGTATGAAGCGCGACATGAGGCGGATCACCATAGACAGAGAACCACACGAGAATTCAACGAGGGGGATAGGTTTATTAATAGGTCCAGGAATTATGATACTGAATATAATGGTCGTAATGTTCGTGGTCCAGTTAATTATGGGGATAGGCAAAATTTTCAAAGAGTTAGTGGTGGTTTACGGAATTATGATCAAACTTATAATAATGGTCTCAGAAGAAATGAGGGGGTGAGCAGTCGCAATAGCAATGGTTTGGATAGAAGGAACGAGGTTAACCCTCGGCAGAATAGTTCGTCCAGGGTTAGACAGTTGGTGGTTGGCGAAAAAGTCGTTCAGCGTCAAGAGGAAAGATCTGGTAAGGCTAGAAATTGTCAGCAGGGGTTAAACTGGTAGGTGGCTGTTGTGCTGAAGGTCAGCAGTCACAGGTTAACTCTTCAAAGCCTTCTGTGATCGATTTAAACACGGTAGTAGTTAACCCAGTGGAATTACCTGAGTTGTTAATAGTTTTGAGTGGAATAGTGGTGAAAAGTATTCTGGATACAGGCGCGGATAAAAGTTTTATATCGTTTGAGGTGTATCAGAAATATTTTTCGTATAAAAGGTTGCGACATGTTAATTTAGTGGTTCAATCGGCTCAAGGGATACAATGCAGTATAAAAGGTCTGGTGGATTTGGATGTAGAAATACGGTCGGTTAAAGCGAGGTGGCAATTTCTAGTATTCGATGGATTAAAAGCACATTGTATTGTTGGAGTTGATTTCATGAAAGATAGAGGGATGAGCCTGGATTTCTTTTCACGTACACTGGAGGTTAATAATGATGAGAATACTTGTACAAACGAGTCCTCATCACTCTCAATTGATTTAAGTGAATCTGGTTTAACAAAGGGGGAGATAAGCAAATTTAGTAAGTTTTTACATGACTTCAGGGAAGTGTTTTCAGACAAACCGGGGTTGACGCACGTTTCCTGGCATGAAATTAATACCGGTTCACATGCACCAGTAGCAAGCAAACCATACCGTTACGATAAAGTCAAACAGAAAATCATTAATTATCACATTCACAAAATGCTCCGCGACGACATCATTATGCCCATTGAATCTCCATACGCGTCACCAGTAGTATTATGTCGGAAAAACAATGGAAAAAGCATTGAGGATCCTGAGGCTTGGAGATTCGCTATAGATTATCGAAAACTCAATTCAATAACCCAATATCCACAGTATCCAATTCCTGTAATAGATGACATACTAGGCAATATTCAAAGTACTAAATTCATGTCCACACTCGATTTAACCTCCGGTTATTTTCAAATCAGCATGAAACCGGAAGACATACTTAAAACAGCACTTATAACGCATAATGGGTGTTTCGCATTTAAACGCATGAGTTTTGGATTATCGGGGGCTCCAGCCACGTTCCAGAAGGCAATGGATACCATTCTGAAACCCCTTCTTGGTTTCGGAGTTCTGGTATACCTCGACGATATTATAGTTATGTCTGAAACATTTGAGGAACATATAAATTTATTACGTAAAGTTTTCACATTGCTCAGAAACGCGGGTCTCACTGTCAAATTAGAAAAATGTAAATTTATTCGTAAAGAGTTAAAATATCTTGGTGTTCGAATCACACAAGAGGGCATACAAACAGACAAACAAAAAACAGATGCAATTGCGGCAATGGCACCTCCAAAGAATGCGAAACAAGTAGCAACATTTTTGGGTATGGTGGCTTGGTTTCAAAAATTTATACCACATTTTTCAGAAATCTGCGAACCACTATATGCTTTAAAACGAAAGAGGGTTAAATTTGTTTGGTCGAAAGCGGCTCAAAATGCTTTCGAACATTTAAAGAATTCTTTAATTTCTTCACCGGTTTTAGCTCATCCCGATTACTCTTCACAATTTGAATTATACTGTGACGCTAGCGCAGTCGGAATTGGTGCGATGTTAGCTCAGAAAGATCGCCCCATAGCTTTTGCGTCTAGAATTTTAAATGCAGCGGAACGGAACTATTCAATTACGGAACGCGAATGTCTTGCTGTAATTTGGGCTTTGAACAAATTTAGATGTTTCTTCTGTGATATCCCGGTCAAAGTGGTTACGGATCACTCTGCTTTAACAAAGTTAACGCACGGAAAAGGTTTATCGTCTCGAATGGTTCGATGGTGTTTGAAATTGGCGGAGTTTAATATTGTAATTGAGCATAGGGCCGGAAAGGAAAACGCAGTAGCAGATGCTTTATCGAGGAATCCCCAGGAGGGTGTTGAAATAGCTGAAGAGGCTAAGGTTTGTGTTTTGTCGTCGTTGGTTTTGAAGTCAAGAGAGCAACTTATAGAGGAACAGAAAAAGGATGAGGAATTTGGTCAGTTATATAATTATTTACAGGATGCTGACATGGTACAAAGCGCGGACGCGCATATGTTCCAAAATTGGTCCCGGAATTTCAAAATTATCAATGGTCTTCTGTTTTATTCAAAAACTGTAAATTCGCGTGGTGAATTAAAAGTGTATATTCCAGCTTCTCTTCGTAAGGCCATCTTGCACGAATTCCATGACAACCCTTTAGCAGGTCACCTAGGTGTCAGGAAAACATACGCTAGATTATGTGACTCCTGCTACTTCCCTAAAATGCGGGAAGCAGTGCGCGCTTATGTCTCCAGCTGCGACACATGCCAAAAATATAACTATAAAAACATAAGACCAGCTGGCAAACTAATTTCAATTAAAAAGTCCTTTCCCCTAGAATGTATCGGAGTTGATTTAATTGGTCCTTATCCTTTAACTGGAAATAGATATAGATTTGTATTAGTAATTGTAGATTATTTTAGTAAATGGGTTGAGTTTGTCCCCCTCAGAAAGGCTTCAGGAAAAATTGTAGCTAACACTTTATTTAACTGTTTTATTTCGAAATATGGTGCACCATCCCAGGTACTTAGTGATCACGGTCCCTGTTTTATATCCGAAATTTTTAAAGAATTGTGCACACAGCTGGAGATATCTCATTCTTTTACAGTTCCATACCGGCCACAGTCCAATATGGCTGAGAGGGTCAATAGAACCCTCATTCAAATAATTTCTTCCTTTATTGGCACTCATCATTCAAACTGGGACCAATTCTTGCAGAATTTTGCCTATGCTTTGCGTACGGCAGTTCACGAATCCACTGGTAAAACCCCTGCAGAGTTGTTTTTGGGTCGGAAAATCATTACTCCTTTTCAACAATTGATTAAAATTTCGGGAAATGAAAATGAATATATGATTCAGGACATCGATAAGTTGGTTAAGGAAGCACAAATAAAAATGGGAAAGGCTCAGAAAAAACAAGCGTTGTATTATAATATGCGTCGGAGAGAGTTGGAAATTAAAGTTGGTGATTTTGTGTTGTTAGAAAAACATTGGTTGAGTTCTAGTCGGCAAAAACGAGTCGCTAAGTTTGGGCCTAAGTTTGAGGGACCGTATAAAGTGTTGGAAGTTAAAGGTAACAATTTAATTATTGATGTTGACGGTTGTCATACCACGGTAAACTTGGATCAGGTCAGAGTTTATAAGTTTAGGGACACTAGCTCAAATGGTTCTCAAACGTCAGACGGTGAATCCTCTATGCCTCAGTCAAAGACCTCTCATTCTCCTTACGTCAGTCAATCTTCTTATGCAAATAATTCTTCTAATAATGATAGTGATAACATACGAACGGAGATGAAACGTAAATTTCCTCAAGTTAACCGAGACAGGGTTAACCAGCCAGCTGAACAGACATTACCTAAAGTGGTTCGAAAATATGGCAAAAGACAGCACCCGCATTCGATCTCGACAAGTAGTTCTAAGCCTCCAGACAAGAAGTTCATGCAGAACCCTTCTACGTCACATCGACCACAACACAAGAGACTGTTATCAAAGTCATCGACAGACATTCCTGCCAAGAGAGGCCGGAACGGCAATCCACCAACAGATCTCAACGAATCTTCCGATAGTCAACCATCTCAGAAGTCATCACATCGACAGTGCCAAAGTGACGCACGAAAACGTGGCATGGACTATCTCCCCTCTACAACCAAACGGCGCAGGAGAATCGGCAGAAAGCGGACCTTGCCCTCCACATCGATGTCGGGAGCCTCACGGAAACGAACGCCTTTCGCTACTACATTCTTCAACCCTAGAGACAATCTTGCCCAGCGGCACCATCGCCGAGACCCGCCTAGAAATCGTCGAGTCGACACTTCAACAAGCCCGCCTAGCAATCATCAAATGGACAAATCAGTAAGCCCGCCTAGAAGTCGTCGAGTGGAATCTACGAGCAGTCGTCGAGTGGACACTACACGAGCTCCTCCCAAAGGACGTCGCCATGGTTACAACACCCGGCTGCAGGCACGACAAGCGACAGTGGCCTCTCCTTACCAGTCTGCATCAGAACGGAGTTTCGTCCAAGGATTTTGGGGACGCCGCCAAAGTTCTTCTATGAGCCTACAAGCTTCCAGTTCATCTTCACTATAAAATCAGGTGACGACGTTCCATTTTTATTAATTTCATTTAAAGTGCCTATATAAATGTCAACAAGTTCTATGGACTGGACAAAGCAGCTGAACTGTTATAGTTACCTTTCGACCATTGTTTGATTTTGTATCTCGGCTTCACAAGTTGTGCATTTAATTTCTGTTCAAAATTTTTTTTTGCCAAAATTTAAGTTATGATGTCAGAGAACATCTTTCGAGATTCACTGCTTTCATGTTCGAGAGATTGTTAAATTGCTTGTATAATTGTTCTATAAGTGTTCTGTGGATATTCTATGTATAAATTATGTATATATTATGTGTATGATTGTTCTATATGTTGAATTTTGAAATATGAATTTAGTATTATGGGTTTTTTACACGCGCCGCGGATAGGCGTGCACGTGTTTTGCGGTCAAGAGTTGCCCTTGACACGCGCGTTCTATTTCACTTTACTAACATTGTTACCAAATCTAACTTTCTCCCTTCGGTCGTGTTCGTGGTCGTTATCGGTTTAGTGTTGTATGTTGGGTTTTCGCAAGTTATGTCGTTTTAAAAGTGTTGTTGGTTATGCACTAGTTATGAAGTTTTAAGTGTTGTTCGTTATACCCTAGTTAGGAACTTACTTATTAGTTCTACTGTTGTTAATTATGAATATTGTTAGTGTCAAGGCAACACTAGATACCGGGCTTGCTCATTCACTCTCAAAACGTCACAAATGGTGGCTGACCGCGAACAGCGATTGGTCCAAAGCAACGCGCCCATCGTTTTGTGCCAATCGCTGTATGTCTTTCCTCCTAGTCAGCCACCTTTTGTGACGTCATCATAATGAATGAGCAAGCCCGGTATGTAGTGCAGCCCTGTTAGTGTATTTCATAGTTCTGACGTAACATTGTATGTAGATAATGAAATTTGTTCCAGGAAGTGAATCATCTTGAAGCAGATAGTCTATTTATAAGTTTTTTTTATATTTTAGTTCTCAAGAAGAAGAATTGTCTTGAAGAAATTTGTAATGTATATTTATACCTTTATATTTTATAAAAGAAAATTGTTTCACTTTCACAGCTCTGTTAGCTGTTAGTTTGTGACCATTGTAATTGAGCGAGTCATCTACATTGAATTTCGGGGAGGTGAGTTTTTGGCAATTTGGGAATTTTTAGGAAAGCTACTTTATTCTTTGACAGATAGTTTTGTAGTGACGTTCTACTTTGCAATTTGTTTCGGCACTTCATGGAATTTTGCAGGTAAAGTTGCGTATTTATTTTGGCAAGCTGTGAATTTTGTGAGGAAAATTTTGTGAGGAAAATTTTGTGAGATTCTTTTGCATGATACTGCACATTTACAGGAGGTTATGTTGAAAGTGTCGTCGATCTGACCAGTTTTTGCGTGATGGGTTAAAAGTACAAAATTTACATTTGGATTCAAAATTTAAATTTACCCGTCACATGTTGTGTTCATTTTTTTTTGGACTCTAAATTTTTAAAAGAAAAAGACGATGGTCTGCATTCAACCACCGCTTTTTCTTTCACAATTTCCGGGAGGGGTTGTAAGGTATTGACTACTCGCATCACGTGAGTAGGCAATGTGTGAATGAGATCGTTTTTGTCCGTTAACCGACTATGTGCGTACAAGTTATAAAGGCTCTCTATCTTTCTTTAACTTTCGAAGGACAGCTGAATCCCTGAAATTGTGAGTCGCCGTGTAATTTCGATTATGCAAATTTTCTGGAGCTGGTCGATCGACACTGAAGTATATAAGCAGCGAATTTTGACTTGAGTGCAGAGCTCAGAGGAGCTGGTGAGCGCTCAGCAGAGAAGTGGCCTGGGAAGTTGAATATTGCGACTGAGATTTAGGTTTAGCCTTGAGACCTCGCATCGAGTCTCGTGATTAAAAATCAGCCTTAGTATTCTTATACTGGAATTTTATACATTGATAAAGCTGACTTGAACCTGCATCAGTGCTTATGTAATTTGAAGGATAAGAGTATTGAATCGTGATTATATATTTAAAAAGGTTAAGGTTTAATTATATTGTTTCGTTTTTGTTTAAGCTACAAGTGTTAGCAAGAACTCTTTAGTTAATTTAATTTTTTAGGAAAATTTCGTGGAGCTCGCTCAAACTCCCTACTGATTGTGTTAATAAACCAGTTTTTGGTTTTAAAACAGTTGTACTTCTTTCCTCGTGCTCTACCACACAGCGGACATTTTAAGATGGCCGCTACAATCTTTCTACTGAAATCGGAACCTGTTTCGAAAATTGTGCATGACTTCGATTAAAAACAGCGACCCTTCAATGCCTTTTTCAGTAGACGAAGATGGGAATGTCATATGGTGAAAGATCTGGGGTATATGGTGGATATTCCAACAATGTCGACCGAAAATCATCAGATTCCTTACCGGAAGTGCTTGTGTCCGTTATGCGCACGAGTCAATGACAGTGCATGTTCTCCGTACACTCTCTTCATTCGCAGATGCACTTCTCGAAATCCACATCCTTCTGCCACTAAATAACAAATAACACTGCGTTGTTCTTTGTTACGTGCAAACATTCCCCAGACGCAGATAAATAACAACAACAACCGATTGCAGCCCGGATGTTACCGTTGGACGACAGCCAGCCAATATCAAGTGCTTCTGCGTGACTACCTAGGGTAAGTACATTTCCTCAGTAGGGAATGTCTTTCTTACGAACAGCTCTATCTCTATACAAAGGTTCACCACACTAATGCAAAAGTAAACCAAATTATAACCACTGTTCCCTCTTCATTTGATTCACCCTTATAATTAAAAAAAAAATCCCTGACGGCTCGGCCTACAGGCACAGGTAGATTTCGAAGACGCAGACCGTGGGGCGCCTGTTTGTCGGGAATTGAGGAAGTAATGACCTTTTTGCGATGATGCTGCAGTTGGAACCGCCTACTTCGAAACCAAACTTGTTTGCAGGCGGAGCCAGCAAGGATTTTTTTTTTTTTTTGCTATAAGAGTTGGTCCTATAAAAAACATGCCAATATAAAAGTTTTAGATAATATTAAGAGGATTTATAATAAATTTAAGCGGATTTGAAATCTTGGGAATTGACGAAGTTATGAATTTTTTTCTTCAAAAACCTCCCTCCCCCCCCCCCCTTAAGGCAATTTTTAATTATATCAAAAATCTGTCATACATAAATTTTCGGCCCTTCTCCTAGAAGTAATAATAACTTCAAACGGATTCGATAGTATCATAATTAAGAAATTATGTTTTTTTCTGTTTTCACAAAAAGCCCCCCCCCCCGTCCACCCCCTTGGTTCGATTTTGCCCATTAACAAACTTGACCGAGATTTTATGCCCCTTGATTTTATGTATCAGTTTCGAAAAGATGCGGGAGTTGGAACCGTCTACTTCGAAAAATAACTTGTTTGCAGGCGGAGCCGGCAGGGATTTTTTTTTGTTTTTAATTTTGTTTTGCTATAACGGTTGGTCCTATAAAAAACTTGTCAGTATAAAAGTTTTAGATAATACTAAGAGGATTAATAATAAATGTACGCGGATTTGATATCTTGTGAATTGACGAAGCTATGATTTTTTTTCTTCTAAAACCCCCCTTTTTTCCCCCCCTTGGGGCCATTTTTAATTATATCAAAAATCTGTTATACATAAATTTTCGGCCCTTTTCCTAGAAGTAATAATAACTTTAAACGGATTCGATACGTATAAAAATAATGAAATTATGAGGGTTTTTCTGTTTTCACAAAAAGCCCCCCCATTCCCCCCCCCTTGGTTCGATTTTGCCCATTAACGAACTTGACCGAGATTTTATGACCCTTGATTTTATGTATCAGTTTGGAAGAGACTTATGCAGAATTTTTCCAGTTATCGTGGTCAGAAAAAAGTGATATATATATAATATATATATATCCCGCATAGCATGCACAGTCACAGTGACGTCATTGTGACGTCAATGTGAGTCACGTACGTCACGTCACATCTGTGACCAAAATGCCACCACTTTCTAACGTCACACTGTGACCAAAATGTGAACGTCTTGGAGATCTAAAGAAAACTTAAAATAAACTTTAGAACATCTTATAACATAAAGAAAATTACTTTTTGACAGCTTTAGAAATTTTTGTGACGTTGCAATGACGTCACTGCAAGTCACATAAGTCACGTAAAAACTATGACCAAAATGCCAACACTCTGTGACTTCACGGTGTGATCGGAGAGTGAATTTGGAAAAAAAAAACTCATAAAATATAGATTTGAATTATGTCATGTACCTAAATCATTAATAAAAATATTGTCACACACTATTTAAATATATTGAGTATTTCCAAAATAAAATAATAAATAAATATCTGTCTACATATATGAGGCAGATAATTTTTTACAATTTTCATTACCATTTTCATGAAATTTAACAAAATATACTATATAATACACAGATAAAAATCCTTAAATAGAAATTTAGTTATTTATCAAGTTATAAGCAATTCGTGTCACGTGACGACCAGTTTTTCTCCTGTCTTTCACTGTCACGTCGATATTCAAATCAAAACGCCGACTTTGACATTCTTTTCTGAAAGATCTTCTGCTTTTAATAAAAAATGGAAAAGGTTTTTCAATAACATAGTTTCTGAACAAAACACGAGCCAATTTCATGTATTTCCGAGCAAAAATGAATTAAAAACATGATATAAAGTATATGTCATTCCTATAGCAATTTATCCAAAACTGGCCAGTGCTTAGTAAGATGTCACCTCTATTAAATATATTGCTCTTTTCGATAGAGTGTAAAAAATAAAAAATTTGTACTTAGGAAATTTGATTGCAATTTAAATTTATATCGAAATTACTTTATAAAGCCTATTAAATCAATTATTATTTAAAATTTATCTTTACTTTTGACGTCTAAAGCAAATGCAATGGATTAAAAAATATATAAAAATGTAAATTTTCACAGCTTATTTCTAAGAAAACAAAAATCTCTCATATAAAAAAAGAATATTGTAGCATCATTAGAAGTTCATTTTTCAGCCATACAAATTATAAAGGTTTTGAAATGTCTTTATTTAAATTATTTTCTTCCTATATCATTTGCGGTAAAGTTGGAAACATCTGCTAGCTGTTATTTTGTTGTGTTTAAACAATACTGCGCGCGCATATTGAAGGCAGACGACTTTTTCTCATTCGAAGCTAGGATTAGCGTGTGTTGGGTTCTTTGAAGTTTGTAGATTTATACTGTGTAAGTAAATTAACGTTCTAAAGTGAACAATCTCCATTTTAAAGTAAACCATCCATTTTAACATCTCCCTGTGTCTAGCCGGGTGCATTCATAAGGCCTGAGTGATATTTGATTTCTCAGATCTATGAACACACCTCTCTGCTGGAATAATTTGAAAATTATTGTAGTGGATGTACAGTCCAATTTTTCAATGAAAGGGAAGCAGATAAGGCGCATTCAACAATAACACCTTTACCTATAGATCAGCAGGTAACTTTTAATGTCTTCGCAGTTTTGTTAATAGTGCATGTTTAGTACTAGTACATTTAATATTGCATTATTTAAAAATTAAGATGTTTAAATTTTCTTTTAAAAAATCACTTGTATTAAATTTTATCTTTAATGTTTTAAATTTTTTTAAATAGACTATTTGGAAAAAAGCTTAAAGAATTTACTAACAATATGTATTCTAAATGTAAAGTGTTATGTAAAAGGAGGCATTTATTTAATGTTTTGCGTTTCTTAGTTCAATTTTCATAGTTATTCATTATAATTAAAAACATTGCAATTTTTAAAACTATTAATATTTGATTTGCAATTTAATAATTTCGTTGCTAGTGTAGGTTTTCAGAAATAATTTTCCGGTATATTTGAAAAAAAAAAAAAGTGACATTTTAATGCATTGAATAATTTATTTGTCGAGATATGTCAATGTTAGATGCACAAAAATAATAAATATTGATGAAACAATAAAATAACTGTTTAGTTAAGGTAATTTTTCCAGCTGTGTTATCGAATGTTTTTACTGTAAAAATTGATATTTAAGTTCTGCATTTAGTATTCTATCAAAAACTATAAATAAAATAATTTGTAAAGAAAAAATATATATAATTTTTTTTTTGGCATTTATGATCTTAAGTTCTATATTTCATTTACAACGAAAACTGTTTTACTGCTTGATACAATGTTTATTATTTAATAATATCGCACAATAGGTATATCTATTATTTAAATTGATTCCTAATATAAATTTTTCAGAATGTTTATTTGAAAATGTATACTTATATTTTCTTTAAAGTTGTTCTCAAATCCAAAATAGCTAATTTCTAGCATATTTCTGAATTCATTTTTATTCGGAAATACATGAAATTGGCAGGTGTTCTTATTCAGAAAAGGGTAGATGTGCCAGTAATGGACCGCCTTCCAGTAATGGGACACCTTCAATGTTTTTGGTTTATAAAAAAATAACCAATAAAAATTCAGCTTTATTTATTTCATTAATATGCTATCTTTAAATTCTAGTTTTAAATAGTGCTCGCGATTATACGTATAATACGTATAAAACGTATTGTAACCGGTAACGATTTTTAATAGAAATCATATGGAAAAAAGGCTTGACTACGTATACGTTTAAACGTATATAAACGTATAATCGCGAGCACTAGTTTTAAATGCAATCATAATATCATTTATCTATTACTTTTTGTGAGGTGTCCATTACTGGAGTTTAGGGTGTTTTGATTTATTTCTGTTATTTACAATTAAATTTAGATTCACATTGGGAAATGTGACTATGAGCATGGTTAAATATTGTTGGTAGAGTAATATAATATTAAAAAATGTTGAATATAACAATTATAACTATTAATTAAAAAAATAATTGTTAAAGAAATTCCTTAAGGGTGTCCAGTACTGGCACATCTACCCTATATATAATCGAATGGCGTTATCCATTTTTTGGTAACGGCAGATGATGTTTCAGAAAACACTATCAAAGTCGGTGTTTTGAAACAAATTTCCGACGCGCAGCGTCAGAAACGGGTAAAACGTGACCGACATTGATCTTAAGTATTACATTTATCTAAAAATGGAAAACGCTATTCATTCCAAATAGCTTTAATAATCAGGCATGCAAGTGCCATGCGTTTAAAAGTTTGTTCATAAATGTGTCAGAAAGTTTCGTGTTAACCGGTTTCTCAATCAGATGCAAAGTTTTAATTTGAATACGAGTTGCATCAATAAAAATGATTGCCGATCCAATCCTTATCGTCGATCTTATCCGTATTTGGTGAAATCTTGTTATCCGAATCTATGCGAAATCATTTATCAGGTTCGGTCGGGTTGTGGGCTTACAGATTTTTTGTTGTTGTTGTTGTTGGGTTAGGATAAGAATACGGGTTGAATCAAAATATAGTTTCAGTCAACCATCATTCATGTTCAAGTTGACATTCAATCATGTTCAACAAGTATATAACCGGATTCGTGTATGACTCTAGATCCGAGCCGACATCAGAAATTGTATCGTAACACAATTTCTGATAAAATCTGGTTACTCGGTCTTATGCAAGATTCTATTCCAAACAAGACTTACAGTAAAAACATTATACCCGACTCGGGTCAGATCGGGTTCACGAAAATCAGGTCACACGACAACTAATCTAAATCTATTCTGTAGCCAAACAAATCCAAAAAGATCGATCCGAAGTTTCTGGATTGGATTCGGGTAAAATCTGGTCACCCGACCCGGTGCAGTGTCGTCACAAACGTCACAAACTTGAACCATAAAAAAATTTTGATCCGAACAATCCGTATAGGATTCGGGTAAAATCTGGTCACCCTATCCGATGCAGATTCGTCACATTTTTCACATTGAAGTCGCACGGTGACTTCACAAAGTAGTCACATTGTGAGGTCACAGAAAGCCTTGAAAACGGCCATAACGACCTCGCATTTACGTCACAGTGACTTCACATCGACGTCACGTGACGTCACGACGACGGTCACAAAGTCACAGTGTGACTTCACAGTGACGTCGCCGTGACGTCACCATGCCTTACGGGATATATATATATATATATATATATATATATATATATATATATATATATATATAAAGTTTTGAACTGGGGGTGGTTTTGGATTCTGGGAGTCATGATCGGCGTAGATCTGCAAATTTTTTTCAAAATTTCCAACTTAGGTGAGAATGTAATAGGTAGTATTTCTTACGAAATCTACCTAAAAATTATGAAATGATCTGTTGTGTTCCGGATGAGGGGTTGCCAGAACCTCGAGATAAGTTGTTAATCTGAAGCAGCCCCGTAATTTGGATTTTGGTCCAGACGACCCGATCCTCGTCTGGTTATGTGTCTTAGCGATACAATTCAGGCTATGCATCCACAACGGATTTTATGTACACTTGATGTCATTAGCGTACAATGCGATATGTGGCTTCGTCGAGTCTTCCTACAATCCTCCAATCTCGAGTCCGATGCTCTGTCCACTGGCGGTCCTCTTTAACTCTTTCTTATTATAAAAGAAAGAAATTAAATGCATTTAAAAGTGAAATAAATTCAAATTTTAGTGTTTTCTAAATCCATAAAATATATTCTGTTTCAATGAAAAACCAACTTATGAGTAATTTTTTTGCTTTGCTTTTATTAATGTTCCGCGGTTAGGAATTTCCGAAATAAGATAAAATGAATCTAAAATTTTACGAATGCTATAAAAGTTTTTGTAATTATATTATCATTTCAAAATCCGATTATTATTGACGACACTTTTTGTACTTTCATAGAAGCTGCTAAGGAAACTAAATTGCAGCAGTTTCTACATCGTTTTACGATTACTTATAACAGCTGAAATTACAATAGAAATATCCTTCTGACGGTTTTTGTTTCATATTCTGTATTAAATTATTTTTTCCTTGATATATAATTTTATGTATTTACTTTAAAATTAAGTAGCGTTAATCTATTTGCATCCAAAGCGTGTATTTGAGGAATTTTCTTTTTATTCAGAAATTCTGACATCACACCAGAAATTTTGAATAGTAATTTTATTTTATTTAATGCCAGACGTTTCGTGATTACATAAAGTAAACATCCTTCTTTCTGGATTTCCGGTATGGATTCGGAATTTCTGAATAAGAAAGACATTCCTGAAATACACGCATATATGCGCTAATGATGCAAATGGGTTAATAATGAATTCTAAAATCGCCCTTAACAAATTATTGAATTATCCTAAGACTTTGAACCATTTGAGGTGAAGAATATTTATTTAATTTTTATTATGCAACCCTTTTGCGGGCCTCTTGCTTCGCGCCTGCCTGTCGATGAGTTCATATGACTGTGGAGTGAAGAACAGATTGAAATATTTTATTTTTTATGTAGGTGTATGTTTCGAACGCGGTATGTAATTCGCTATAAAAATGTGGTCTTCTAAATAATATTGTCTAAACAATATTGTAATTTTATTTTGAAGTAATCTCGATATGGACGTGAAAAGTCTGTAATAATATGGTCTTCCTATGGGAAGAAATGATGTATGAGTAACTTTTTAAAGTGAATTTAACATGGATCTTTGTTCCGATAAAGGAACAAAAAACCAATGTATACTCTTACAGCGATTTTGTAAATAGTGTAAATATTTATGTGTTTTATGTAATATAAACTGGAAAATTTCTAACCCTGATGTGTTTCGTGAAATCTGAAAAACACAAACAACGAATTATTGCTCTAGTACTCTTGCCTTCGATAATATATTTAAATGATTATCTTGCTTTCGAATGTTCACAATCTCTTTAAATTGGACTATATTATTGTCATGGATTAAATAAAATGAATTTTGGGACATATTATTCGTGAACGGCCTGAAAATTCTTGGATTATCATGCCATATCCTGCAAATGGCAAGTAATTATGTTGCTGTAATGTTAAAAGGTCACCAGAATTCAAGAAGAATTTCACTTGAAAATAAATTAATTAAGTCTTGAACATTGTTGTCACATAAAATATAATCAAAATTTTATTAAAAAATTCTGGTACAAATTTCGATTAAATATAAGTTTTTAAAATCAGTGTGGTCCAGTTGTGGCTGTGTGGAACCACTAACTTCGAAGAGAAAATTTCGTCTTATTTAATTGCAGAAATTCTGTGTTTAAATAAGTTGAAAATTTCTCTTTACAATTAGAGGTTCCATGCCCGCTGCAGTGCAACCACACTGGTTTAAAAATAACTATTTCTGTTAAAAGGGTTAAGGAAGATAGCTACATGAACATTTTTAAAATAAATTCATAATATACATGTTTAATTTAATTATTAAATAATTACACACTATGATATAAAATGTTAAAAATAAAATACCATAACTTAATACATAATCAAATACCATGCTTTATATGAAAATTGATTTTTTAAGCTTTTTAAGCATAATGGGAAAGGATAAGAGGTCATTTTCAAAAAGTGCAAATAGTACTATCAGGTTTGTTTACTTAGCTTAATGTAGCATTAAAATAAAGCATTAAGTCAAGTGAAATGCATTTAAAAACTATGTTAACAAGCGCATTCACAATAGAATAAAAAATAATTCTTTGAAATCACTTTTTTCTGATGTATTTGCAAATTATCGAGTTTTTACATGCACAAAATTTGTAAACAGAAAAGTAGTTTCTTTTGTGAAAGATAAATAGTATATTTTTTAGAGAAGTTCATTTTAGTTTGTTTTAGGCTTTTTTTTCTAGAAAATCATACATTTCAGTGCATTGCATACAAATGTAGATGAAAAAGATAGAAATTGTTTGCTTACCCAAGTTAAATTTAACCTTTATGTGTTTTAAAAGAATTTTCGCAGATTTAAAATTGAAATTATGTTTAAAACACTATTAACCCATTTACGTACAAACGAGATAAAATCGGATATGCAAATTATCAACTTTTTGTTTTCTTTTGTTCTTCCCGTGGGTATACTTTTAAATGACAAGTGTTATCTTGTTATATAGCAAACAGAGTAGTTATCTTTTTATGACGGATAAACTATGAATATAAAAAAGTTGCCAATATCATTTCCTCGTTTGTATTTGTACCCTAGCTGCCCAAACTTCCATTTTTCAGTACCACTGTTTTCAAAGAAAAATATTCGTTTTCCCTTCAAATCCCTTTTGTTTAGTGCACATCGTTGCTGCCATGTCAAACTATCGAATTTGAAAAAATGCATTTTTCATTACTTTTAAAAATTGGCTGATTGTCAAAACGAAATTTTATTAGAATTCTTCGCCTTGTAAGAATACTAATAAAATGGTTTGTGAAGAACAGGGTTACCAGTTTGGCCTACTTATTTATTAAGAAATGCCGGACGATTACCGGAAATTTTGAGATTTTTTTTTTTAATTTGAAATAATGAAGAAACGTCTGTCATTAAATAAACCAAAAATTTCTGTTTGAGATTTCTGGTATGTATTCGGAATTATTGAATACAAAAGGATGCCAAACTGTCAACCCTTGTAAAAAATGTCTATTAAAATTTAGTGGTGCCAATCGGATCATTTTTTAAAGTAATGATAAATGCATTTTTTCACATTCGATAGTTGGACATGTTAGCGACGAAATGTGCTACATCCAAACAAATACAAATGTCTACTAAAAATCTCACAGAAAGATTATAGTTTGGAAATAGTGGCATTCCATGTTTTAAAAAATAGTCGCCTGTGGTGATCCTGTCCATGAGGAATTTAGTACGCTGCGCTCTAAGCGGATACATGCGGTGGGCGGACAAAATCTCAACCAAAATTAATTGTTTGCGTTGCCTCCTGCAGAAAATGCTATTGATAATTTGGATGTCACTGACTTGAATATCATAGAAAGTGATCATTGCTACATGGAAACAGATAGCATTCGTGAATCCATTGAAAGCACTAGAAAATATGATAATCGCTATTTGCATAAATTCTCTAAAATATATTAAAACGCTGGCAATTTAGAGTATAATAAAACTAATATTCTTTTAAAACTAGGTAAATCATATTCAATGGTTGGAGTATCATAGTTGAGGTTTATTCCAACAGAGCGAAAAATGTCCGGGTCAGGACTTGAATTATGTCAGCCAGGATATCGTTCTGGTAGCTCCGTAGGAAAAGCATTGTCACGGCTAGCCAAGGTACCAAGGTTCGATCTGCCTACGATTCTCGTGAAATTCGTTACTTATTCTGCGTCATTTTTAAATTTTCGCCTGCAATAAACGCGTGTTGTAGCCAGTAGCGTAGCCAGGGTGAGAGTCCAGATGCTCTTCATACCACTAATTTTGTAGAGTTTTCTTTGTCTTATGTAATCGGAGAACTTTCTGCGATAATCAAGGCGAAGAAAACTTTAAAATTTTACTGGTATCCAGAGCATTTGGACTCCCTACCTGGCTACGCCACTGGTTGTAGCAGCATAAAGCGCGTGTTACAGAAAGTTGAAGCTATCTATAAATCATCCCGATCGATAAGGCTTACAGATATTAAGGAATGCGGTTTTACCCTAATTTCCCTAATGAAAAAATTAATTTTAAAGAACAATAAATCATTGCAAAGAATAATGTTTGCTGAATGCATTAAAGACATTTGACGACCAGGGTGCATAACCATATGAAGAAATCCGTTCACAATACTGCAGTACTGATTGCTAATCTGTATATTCTTCTAATCTGTATAAATCAATGTTTAACCCTTCTTTGCATGAGTTTTTCTTTTACAATTGTGTTTTTTTATGCATATATTAAACTAGCTTACACGCCCGGCGTTGTCCGTGCCAACAACTTTAAATGTACCTGAAATCAGTGTTGAACATTTTTTTTATTTTTAAACAAATCTAATGTTGGGGCCCAACTACCTTAGACAGCAAACACTGGGCGTGCCATACAGACTCCCATATATTACCGTAAGTCGAGTCGAAAGAGACATACCCCTTCATGATCCAGCCCATAGAACAAGAGATAGAAAAGCGCCCCTGGTGATGAAAATCGATAAGCTCTATCTATGTAGAGTCGAATGAGCCATATCCCGTCGTGATCCAGCCCATAGACCCAGATATAGGAAAGTACCCCTGGTGGTGAAAATCCGAACTAAAATCAGTCAGCTCTATCGATGTCAAGTGGAAAGACCCATACCCCATTGTGATCCAGCCCATAGAAACAGAGATAGGAAAGCACCCCTTGGTGGTGAAATTCAGAACTAAAATAGGTAAGCTCTATTGATGTTTTGTTGAAGGTGCCAAACCGTGTCGTGATGTGACCCATAGAATCCGAGTTAGCTGCAAAATCCTTTAGTTACACCTTCCACCCCCAGGGGGCACAATATGCTCTATACGAACATAACTGAAATCATTAAGGTTATCGATGTCGAGTCGAATGAGGCATACCCCGTCATGATCCAGCCCATAGAACCAGAGATACGAAAGCACCCCTTGGTGGTGAAACTCGGAACTATAATCGGTAAGCTCTATTGATGTCGAGTCGAATGAGCCAAACCGTGTCGTGATGTGACCCATAGAACCCGAGTTAGCTGCAAAATCCTTTAGTTACACCTTCCACCGCCAAGGGGCACAATATGTTCTATACGAACATAACTGAAATCAATAAGGTTATCGATGTCGATTCGAATGATGCATACCACGTCATGATCCAGCCCATAGAACCAGAGATACGAAAGCGCCCCCTGTGGTGAAAATCCGAACTAAAGCATTAAGCTCTATTGATGTCGAGTGTAAAGAGCCATATTCCGTCGTGATCCAGCCCATAGAAATAGAGATAGCAAAGCACCCCCTGGTGGTGAGAGGAAGTTGATGTAGAATAAATGCGATATTTAATAAAAAATCGTTCCCCCCCACCCCCTTTATCTCGCTATTTTCGCTAATTATTACAAATATACAAATGTTTCTTAATTACATCTAATGTCCCGATCCGATAATGGGGTTTCCCTATCTACCTATCCTAATCCGCTTTTCCCTATCATAATAGAAAAAAGCATATTTTATCAAAGAATCGCTGGCAAACGCGAATTTGGTAAAGGTTCGCGAGAAAAGCACAAATTTCATCAAATAATCGCTGAAAAAACATGATTTTTGTCAAAGGATCGCTAAAAAAACATGAATCTCGTCAAAAGGCAACAGAGAAAATACGAATCTTGTCAAAGGATCATTAAAAAAGCAAATTTCATCAAAGGATCACGGAAAAATGCGAATTTCATCAAAGGATCGCGGGTAAAACGCAAATTTCACCAAAGGATCACAGGAAAAATGTGAATTTCGTTTAAGGATCGCTGAAAAAACGCGAATTACATCGTAGGATCACTGAAAAAATATGAATCTCGACAAAAGTATGTAGAAAAAACACGAATTTCGCTAAAGGATCACAAAAAAAGCAAATTTCGTCAAATGATTGCAGGAAAAACTTGAATTTAGTCAAAGGATCGCAGAAAAAGTACGAAATTCGTCAAAGGATTGTCGAAAAAATGCTGATTTTGTGAAAGGTTCGCAGAAAAAACTTTCGTGAAAGGGTCGCAGAAAAAATGCAACTGTCTTTATTAAAAACAGCTCAGAAACAAACATCCCATTCCCGCTAATTATTACAAATATACAAATGTTTCTTAATTACATCTAATGTCCCGATCCGATAACGGGGTTTCCCTATCTACCTATCCTAATCCGCTTTTCCCTATCATAATAGAAAAAAGCATATTTTATCAAAGAATCGCTGGCAAACGCGAATTTTGTCAAAGGTTCGCGAGAAAAACACGAATTTCATCAAATAATAGCTGAAAAAACACGATTTTTGTCAAAGCATCGCTAAAAAAACACGAATCTCGTCAAAAGGCAGCAGAGAAAACACGAATATTGTCAAAGGATTATTAAAAAAGCCAATTTCATCAAAGGATCACAGAAAAATGCGAATGTCATCATCAAAGGATTGCGGGAAAGACGCAAATTTCACCCAAGGATCAGAGGAAAAACGTGAATTTCGTCAAAGGATCGTTGAAAAAACCACTAATTACATCGTAGGATCACTGAAAAAACATGAATCTCGACAAAAAGATGCAGAAAAAGACGAATTTCGTTAAAGGATCACAAAAAAAGCAAATTTCGTCAAATGATTGCAGGAAAAACTTGAATTTGATCAAAGGATCACAGAAAAAATACGAAATTCGTGAAAGGATTGTGGAAAAAATGCTGATTTAGTGAAAGTTTCACAGAAAAAACTTTCGTGAAAGGGTCGCGGAAAAAATGCAACTGCCTTTATTAAAAACAGCACACACACAAACCTCTATACAAACAAACCTATTCTGTCTTCCTGCCTGAGGAAAGCACCGTAATTATAACACCTAGGCCTGATATTTTAATTTCAATTTAGATTTTTTTTTAAATTAAAAC
Organism: Maratus michaelseni; assembly: GCA_963931845.1. Lineage (NCBI taxonomy): Eukaryota > Metazoa > Arthropoda > Arachnida > Araneae > Salticidae > Maratus > Maratus michaelseni. Next base: position 164,251,723 of record OZ007586.1, read on the forward strand.
ATGCATACGGAATTCTGGATTCGAGGCTATTCCATGCTCTCCGCCAATCCACAGCAACAAAGCAGACAGCCAATGAGAGCAGGTGTGAATATGGGATGATCCAGGATCCAGCGACGGCAGTTCATGTTCACAGCTGAAAGCGGCTAGCCACAGATTTCATTGTTTTGTTTATGTTTGAGTTTTATTTTAAAGAAAAGGTATATATTTTTGGCTAATTGAGGTTCACAATAGTTAGTTTCAATTGTATTCATTCTTTGTATGCGTAGTTGGCTCCATATATTATGTGTTTGGTAAGAATATATTTTGCACTTTACTGAATGTTTTCATAGCGCTAGACATATCAGCTCATGTTCTTAAATGAAACAAACTGTTTTCAATAACAAATCTTAATGAATCAAATTAATCTTACACTTTACTATAAAATGTACAGTTCTACAATTTATCGCATATTACAACGTTCTTGGGAACTAAAAATGTAGTCCAATAACAGTAACAGAAAGAAAAATTTAAATAACAATAAATAAATAATCATAAATTTCACATCATTGAATTAACAAACTCATATATAAGATACAACTTTAAACTGATATGCCTCATCAACTGTTGTAGAAATCAATATAATGTAAATAATTCTTAAACATTATGAGTTTGCTAAAAATTTTAAACACTCAGCGCAGTGTAGGATGTATTTTTCCTCAAAACAATTTAATTCGTAAATATGAAGTAAAAAAAAAATCACCGTTTTCTCACATATTATGAGTTTTATCAGCAAGTTAAAACATTAAGTAAATATGAATGATTTGCGGAGCTGTTTCTATCAAAAATTCAATAACATCGCCCAAAAACCCTCAACAAAAATAATTATAAAGAGTGCGATAACAACATAAATTTTATACCACATTGCATGTCCGTTCTTGGGCGATTCTTATAAAACTCAAAATTTGTCACAAAATGGTGATTTTTTTACAACATGCTTACAAATTAAAATGGTTTATAATTATTTTTAAAAAAACTCGGCCAGAAATAATATAGATTTTACATTTTTAAAGACATATTCTTTATAATTATTTTGAAACAGCTCCGCAAATCATTCATATTTATTTATTGTTTTACTTTCTGATGAAACTCATTATGTGAGAAAACGGTTAATTTTTTTTTACCTCATACTTACAATCCGCAAAACAATTTAATTTGTAAATATGAAGTAAAAAAAAAAAAAAAACACCGTTTTCTCACATATGAGTTTTATTAGCAAGTTAAACAATAAGTAAATATGAATGATTTGCGGAGCTGTTTCTATCACTAATTCAAGAACATCACCCAAAAACCCTCAAAAAATAATTATAAAGGGTGCGATGACAACATAAATTTGATATCACATTGCATGTCCGTTCTTGGGCGATTCTTATAAAACACAAAATTTGTCACTAAATGGTGATTTTTTACAACATGCTTACAAATTAAAATGGTTTATAATTATTTTAAAAAGAACTCGGCCAGAAATAACATTGATTTTACATTTTGAAAGGCTTATACTTATTCTTTATAATTATTTTGAAACAGCTCCGCAAATCATTCATATTTATTTATTGTTTTACTTTCTGATGAAACTTATCATGTGAGAAAACGGTGATTTTTTTTACCTCATACTTACAAATCAAATTGCTTTGATGAAAAATTACAATCTACACTTCACTGAATGTTTCCAATTCTTAAACAAAATCACAATATTTAAGAAATATTTACATTACATTGATTTCGACAACAGTTGATGAGGCATATCAGTTTAAAGGCACCTTCTTTTAATCTTATATATATGAGTTTGTTAATTTATAATCTTTCTGTTAAAATTTTTTTACTACATTTTTAGTTTTTGAGAACGTTGTAACATGCGATAAATTGTAGAACTGTACCTTTTCTAGTAAAGTGTAAGATTAATTTAATTCATTAAGATTTGTTATTGAAAACAGTTTGTTTCATTTCAGAACATGAGCAGATATATGAACCTATGAAACCATTCAGTAAAATGCAAGTTATATTCTTACCTAAAACATAATATATGGGGGCAACTAAACATACAAAGAATGAATACAATCAAAACTAACCTACTTTAATCTCAATCAGTCAAAAATATATTCCTTTTCTTTAAAATAAATCTAAAAAATAAACACTGTGCTATGACCATAAACTGTCGTCGATGGTCGCTAGATCCTGGATCATGCACCTGCTCTCATTGGCTGGCTGCTTTGTTGTCACGGCTGGCGTTGCCGAAGCTATTCCATGCGGAGAGCTTGAAATAGCCTCAAACCCAAAATTCCATATACACATTTTAATTTTTAAAAAAAATCTAAATTAAAATTTAAAAATCCGGCGCCGAGGTATACTTTCCGGTGACAACATCTACACATGACAAAAATTTTAGGATCCTAGGTGTTATAATTACGGAGAAATCCGCGGGCAGGCAGACAGACACCTACTGTTTTATAGAGATAGAGATATTAGACACCAGAAATTTTAAGATAGATTTTTAACTTTGTTCAGCAACACAGTTCACGGGAAATTTACTGGATTAATATTTCTATATAAATATAGTGGTTGCGAAGAAGCTGATTTATTTATTCAAAGTTAAATAAAAAGTGATGGAAATTTACATCACTATGCAATTAAGGGTTAAGCGTTAGGGGATGCTGAATCACTGTTTTATCAGTATTATTGTATTACTAAATTTGGCCATGTTTAATCCTTGATAACGCTATACGATTAAAACTGACCAAACTTAGTTTAATAATATACTGGCAGACACGTGATGCAGTATCCTCTGATACTGCGCCACACAGACAGGCCGAGGTGGTTAAAGTATCCAAAAGTGATTCTTTTGTTTAACTAGTTTCTATGGGTTTTCTGTGTTTTTATAATGGAATAAAGCTCTGCGTGATCTTTTTCGGAAAAACATTTTTTGCGCCGCACAGAGGAGTCGAAGAGTGAGATTTTTTAAACTTTTAGAAACTGGTCAATTTTCTCCAAGTATTGTTCGTTTTTGTATACCTTTATTTTCAAAGATAAAAGTTTCAAAATTTGAGGACTAAAACCTATATAGAGGACAAAAACCAAAACTAACCCGTTCGAATTTTGCGTTATTATATGGAGAATTAAAGTATAAAATATTCACATTTCAAAACAGCGATTAAAAATGTTTGTCGAAGATTAAAAAAAAAATTCCGTTAGTCTCCGAGATGGCTCGGCATTTTTTTTCATCTGCATACATTCAAGAAACAGCTATACGTATTTCAGCTGGAATTATCTGCAACTGTGACTTTCATACTCCTTTATTACAGGCACATAAATTAAATTATTTCATTAAAAGCCCATACTTATCTTCAGAATGATTAGACGTGTCAATTTGGGACTGGTCTTATTCAATTCCTCACACACAATTACGTAAGAATCATCTCAAATACGGCTAAACGATGTGTTTTGCTTTTTTCGAACTTTTTAATTAATTTCCCATTTATTTATTTTCATTACTCAATATTTTGTTTTATTTTTAATTAAGTATTTTTTAATGAATTTTAGCCAATTTTTACGACATAATGGGACTGATGTTATGGATTATATAAGGTTTGATGCAAAATTAAGGTTTTTTGGACAACTATATGCTTCTATCCCGAATTCCATCTTTTAATCCCATTCAACCTAGTCACAGTTCCTTGAAGTTGTCAAATATGCACAGAAAAATGGTTATAACTCAATAGATATGGCTTCGTATTGACCTGCGGATGGTTCCATTCAATTCAGAGGAAAAAGTTAGTTAACCCAGGAGAAATCGCGCATATCTTGGGTATGAATAGTTTTTACTTTGTCACCAATAAATGCAAACAATAATTCTCAACTTATTTTGTCAGTGACAACTGTTACAAATTCTACGATAAAATACGCTAAAGATTACTTTTCGAAAAGTAGTGGTGATAATTGTAAAATCCTTACGCACTCGGGGTATGTCATACCCGATGCAACTTCTCCCGGGTTAAGAATCCATAATGAATTATTTCATAAAGAAATATATTTTAGTGCCCTCGAATAATCAAGAATTTAAGTTATCAAATATCGACAGAAAAGTTGTTATAACTAGTAAACAATAGGTCATATCGTCTTGCGGGTGGTCTCTTTCGATTCCTCTCGAACAAATACATTGGAAATAGCGATCAGAAACGATGGGGGTGAATTGCAAGATTTTTGCTGGAAAACCGGCATTTCTCCCCACTGTGAGTCACTGGTCTGTATAAATCTGTCACTAATATATACATGGCTACCAAATGGTCCGCTTTTTAAGAACCGGTATTTTCTTAGAAAAAAATTTTTTTGTACTTTTCTTTCAAATTTTGCAGAAACAACCGTCGGAGGTAAATGTTATAGAAGCCTACTATGAAAATTTTTGTTAAAAATTATTGGTTTTCAGTTGGAGGACCATTTTGGAGCCCTGTATGTAGGATTATAAATGCACGTAATTCGCCTTCTAGCTACTAGATGGCATGTATATACAAATTGACTAGTGAGTCAAAATTTTGTTTATTCTTCTTGAATTAAATGCATGCATATTGTCAAATAATGATATTTATTTGTTAACCTGTTTACAGGACGTATTCTGAGAAATATATTGTTAAGTGGTTTATAATTCGGGAAGCATACATGTAAATTATCAATAAAAAGTCTTTATTAATAAATGTTGCTTTTTTGTTTTAATGAATTTTCTGTTACGAGATTTAAATCTGATTCCTCAATCACTTTTGTAGTCATTTAAATATGACAGAGTTGGGATAATATATATTTCCTAGGAACTTTATTTAAAGTACGAAACGAAATAAATTACTATTGTCATAGAATAAATTCAAAGCTTTCGTTTCGAAATTTCTACTTAACAAAACTATGCAAGAAGCATTTTATTGAGGTTAAAATTATTTAAACGGGGAAGAATAGTTATTTAAATGCGGAAAACTGCTTCATTTAAAGGCAAGTTACGTGAGCAATGACATAAAAGAAGGATCTCAGACTTTATCTTCGAATGCATGCGGTGAATAAAATCTTTATTGCTCCCGTAAAATGGCTATGAATCGTCTCATAAATATTGTAATTTTTATCGTATTCATAAAATGTCAAAAGCTTTTCAGATTTTTAAAACAGTGTCGATTGTACATCAAAGGTTAAATAATGAAATATTTTTTAAAAATCTAATTAAATAGATAAAATAAGAAGTTCATTTTACCAAAAATAATTCTTGTAAAATGTCTCCTTCATTAAATAATGACAGAAGTTTAATGCTAGGGGAGACTTGGGAGACTTGATCCCTTTTTCAGTTTTTAATTTTTATTTTGGAAAAAAACAAAATTTTTAAAAAATGTTTCCAGTTATTATTAAAAGCTAAAGTGTCTGTAATGTTGTAGTATTTTTTTATTTTTGAAAAACTATTTTTAAAATAAATATATATTATTTTCCAAAAAAGTAAAAAAGGATCAAGTCTCCCCAATTACAGGGAGACTTGATCCATTTCCAAGGGAGATTTGATCCTTGAAACAGATGCATTTAAATGATACAAATTAAGTTGTAGAAATCAAATTTATTGTTGACTAACATGTAAAAAAGGGATAAAAACACACAAAAAATTCTACATTTGGTAAAAATCACTGTTTTCCATATGAATGATTATTATTGCTAAAATTAATGACCAAAAACATTTTCAAAGCTTTAAAAGTCAAACGTAAATGTTAAAATTGTTGCAGTTTGAAGAGTTCCACCAAGCATGACTGGTTTAGGTACTTTTTTGACAATGTTCACCTCATTGCCCACAACACTAATGCCAACATTTTCTGAATAAATAAGTTAGTCGGAATTAAGTCCTCTTTTTCTTAGAAAATTGATTTTGCATTCAGATGATGAAATCTTTTTTACAATTTTTTGAAATGACTAATTTTCTTCTTTCCTAGAAATCGCACAATGACAAAGTCACTTTCATCAATTGACAAATTTTGTGGATCTTCGATCATTTCATCAAAATGTTCATCAAGTGAATCTGGCTCGGTTGAATCATGAACGCTACAACTGCTCTCATATTCTGAAGATTCGGGGCTTTCATTTTTAGTGTTTTTACTTTTCTTTCTTGAGATGAAATGAGTTTTTCTTCATTTATGTTTTTTATTCAGTCGGCAATCTTGTATTTCTTCTTCAATCTGTCTTTTAGTTGGTGTGTGTGTCAAAAATTTTGAGGATCCTTTATTTTCCAGTTTTGGATAATTAAACTTTAGGGAAGGCTTATATGTCTTCTGGAATCACTATGTTTCGTTTAACTGTAATTGTATTACTGCTTGTTGGGGTTAATGGTTGATCTGTGATGAAAGATGATAAAAAATCACCTTTAGAAAAAATATTCCTGCTTAGGGATATATGCCAGTGATTTTAAATCCATTTATTATGTTAGTTGGCATCTTGGCTTTAGGATAGGCAATTCCGTTCAATTCAGCAATTCGATGGATTTTTATTATTTGAGCAGGATGATTAGTGTGTAATAGGAGTAAGTCCATGATCTAATTTACTTGATGTTTTTAAATATACGCACAAAAGAACATTGTTAACTGAAACTATTTGGGAGTGCTTATAATTTGATTCATAAGAAATGTCACTTTCTTGAGATTTTTGTTTTCTCACATAACGTTTAAAAGTCATTACATTAATATGAATAGATTTTGCTGCACTTTTAAATGTGGATCCATCTTTTACAGCCTTCACTGTTGCCTGAAAGTCTGCAACATTGATACTTTTTCTGGGTTGAACACGTCTTTAGGTTTATAAATACGTGGCATGACTGTAAAAAGTAAAGATAAACACAGAGTTCTTAATCACTGCAATAAAATGAACCCTCTATTGCACAAATTAAATTTTTAGCTCAATATATATATGAACATAGGGTGTTAAAGACTTGGTTACATTAACACAAAAATAAAATGGAATTATACGTTTCTAATTTATAAATAGGTTTCTGACTTATAAATAATCCAAAAGTAACGAAACCTTGCACAGTCACCATGTGCTTGCTGACCATTATGTGCAGCTATATGGCAACTTTTCATCTTTGTCAACCATCCAAAATCAAGGTAACCATAGTCTAACTAAAATTCATATTGTCTAGATGTGTCTTGAAACTCGAAATTAGGAATAGGGGTTAATAAAATTTAACATTAATTTAGCTTAACTTTGGGGACACTTGATCCTCAGGATCTAGTCTCCCCATACAATGGGAATCAAGTGTCCTTAATGTGCATGTGTTGGAAAAAGAATTGTTAAATCAAAAGTAAAGAAACTGTATTGGATTTAAATAATGACATTTAAGCAGTTAGGAATGTTTGTAAATTATATCAATCAACTTAAGTAATTTAGTTATATTTAGCAAAAAATAAGAAACATAAACTACCTACTGAAAAAGAAGTTTGATTGTAAGAAATCAGATATTTCTTTCTTACAACAAAAATAAAAATGGGTGAATGAAATTCTGTTGTCAGATCTGTTGATAAAGAATCACTTTAGTAGTGTTGCCGGTTTCAGAGACTTAATTGTATTTTTTTCTGGTTTTAGACCTAGGGATCAAGTTTCCCTAGGGATCAACTCTCCCAAGTCTCCCCTACAGATTTTTTACAGTTTGAGTCATAACAAAATCATATCTGTTAGTCTTCCGGTTTTTAAAATCATAAAAACATACTTTGAGACAGAATTGTTAATTATTAAACAAAGTGAAATAACGGCAAATCCAAGGGGACGCTTCTGATACTTTTACACTTAATTTTTTTTCTACTTTAAGTATTGGTATTCACTACGCGTCCTGAAGCCGCAGAGTTACCAATTATTTTTAAAATAAAAAACTTCACTTCATTTTGACGCAGGATTTCTATCATTTCATAAGGCGAATTTTACTTTTTTCAAATGATCATGCAACCCTCCCATTAGGTCCTTTTTTAAATACCACTTTTTACATAGAAAAATCTCCTTTTTAGATTTTTCTTACAAATTTTGCAGAAATCTACACAAAAGGTAAATTTGTTGCAAATGTAAAAACCTAGTACAACCTAGTTAACAAACTAGGTTAACAAACTAGGCCTAATTAAAATACTTTTTGTAAACAGCAGCAAGTACCACTGACTTAACACTTTGCTTACGGGCCAGGACTGGCGAGTATTTTTATATACAATCATACCACAATTTACGAAAATTTTTGTTTCTTGCAGATTTCTCATGAAAATATCTTAATATTAGTGTATGGCAGAAAACAGTTTTCAAAAAGGAGTACAAATAGAAAAAACAATAGTCACTTGGATGGGCCAACGCAAAACGAAACGATTAAAGGTTATACAGATTAAAAATATAAATAGTACATAATTGTACTTGTACTTTAATAAAACCGCGTAAAATGGAAACGTTAAAACTTAGTTAAAAGTTAAATTATTCTAACAGTTTCGGCTAAAATTTTATAGCCATCATCAGGGACATCAAAGGACTAAATTGGTGAGCTTATAGCTTGAGAGAAAAAAAAATCCTTTTTTAATTAACTTTTACCTTAATTTAACTTTTAACTGAGTATTAACGTTTCCCTTTTACACTGCTTTAGCAAAGAACATGCACAATTATGAACTCTTTACATTTTTATTCTGTCTATTAATCAACGGTGTACATGTCGATTTTTAATACATCTATTGATTAAAAGTTATGTCGCTCAAACTTTAAAACTAAATATTTTTTCATTTAACTAAAATTTATTTGTCCTGATGTAGCAGAATGAATTTTCTGAAACACCATTTTCATATTTTGTTTGTTTATTTGTTTATTTTGCAGCTGTTTATTTAGCCATTTTTGGCTTCTATATATAGCTGACATGGAAACAGGTCTCCTAATTTTGAACCAATTCCAGATGAGAGTACTGCATCTGGATTGTCACCCCCAGAGATAACGCTTATATAGAACTTGGAGGACTTTGGAGCCACGAACAGATTTAACGTGCACCAGCTCCCATTAACGTACACGGTCCCACAGCAGAGGCAGACGAGAGAGGATAGACGATGCACCCTCCCAAACAGTGACCTTGGTCGATGCTGCCTGGAGTTCGGTGATCTTACGAGAACCGAGCTTTACCGTCCGCGCCACTGCTTGACCATTTTCATATTTAAAAAGATAATTTTTATTTATTGCTTGTGGTCACATCAATCTCAAACCAGCAAATTTTTTTTTTAACAATATTAAACTGAAGTTTCTAAAAATCAATGCGGTTTTATTAACCCATTAAAGCCTACTGTTACCATATGGTAACGGGATAGATTCCCTCTTTTTTGTTGTTTGTATACCAGTATATTTTAAAAGAAATATTCTTTTTATCTGATGACAGAAACACCGTAATAAAATGAGACTAAAGTTGCTACTTTGAAAAATTGGTATGGAATGCAATTTTTGTATTTTAAAGAGAAAATTAATTCCGGCTTTAATGGGTTAATACAGGTAGTTATATAAATCATAGGCGCAGACTTCACAGGCTCGAAAAATGCTATCAGTCATACTTCCACCACTAATTTTTGACAGTTTTTTTCTTATTTAATAACTGTGATTAATTAAGTCAAAAATAACTTTTTAAAATTAGTGGTAGAGGTTGCCCTCACCCTGGTTGCCCTCACCCTGGTTGCCCCCACTAAGTCAGTACTTATGGAGTAAAGCAGTCTTGCTAGTAGGCTATTTTTTTTAAAATTCAGATTGTGGATTCCCACTTTTTTAAATAACGTAATTGACTTTATTCACACATTATTTAATATGTCATTAAATTAGGCGAATAATTCTACTTAAAAAAAGTGGTCGCAATCAAGCAATCTGAATTTTAAAAAAGTAGCCTACTGAGAACACTGGAGTAAACATAAAAATATTTCACTTACCGTAATTTCCGGCGTATAATCCTCGGATCAAACAATTCTGTTTCAACCTAGAAAATTTATTCAATGATTGAAGTCAATATTTACAGCGATCCAGTAAGTCACATTTTATAAAATAAAATTTCTGGGTCAAAACATGATTGTTTGATCCGCGGATTATACGTCGGAAATTACGGTAAATGTTCGGGCTTTTACTCATTTGAGTACATAGCTAATTTATGTGTCAGACACACCCACATCCGTCTGGCATAGATTTAGTTAATAGGTACCACATAAGAACAAGACGTATTATTAAAAAATATTAAATACATTTTCTGATTCAATATTTATTTTTCACTTGAAAAATACCGAAAAGTTGGTAGCTATGCATCCCCATAAAATGTTGTTCTTTTGTTCGCAAAAAAACAATAATCCTGTATCAGGGTCCTGAAACAATCTTTATTTTTAAGTATTGATATTTCCGAATAATAAGACTGCCTTATTTAATTGCAGAATTGTACTATTAGAGAGGCGAAGATCACTATTAGGAAATAATGACATTCAGAAAATAAAGACCACTACAAACAACATCGAATGACATTTACCTAATTTTGTCTACATATACTTAAAAAGTAAGTCATAGGTGGAATTCTTTATTACTTTTGTTTTAGGGAGACATGAAAAAGAGCGATTTATCCGAATGTGCGATATATCGAGGAATGATATAACAAAGGGATACCGTATTTAACAAAATAAATTTTTGAATAGAATAAATGTCAGGAAGAGTAACTTTTCTCAATAAAGTTTTTTAAGACAATTTTCTGCAAAATCCAGTCGAAATACATTATTTTATTTATGAAATACCTACCAACCTTCTGTTTTTTTTTTAAAGATCAAATAAACATACTCTGAACCAAAAATTTTATTTAATAAAAGAATAAAAAAAAATATGATAGAGAAACAAGACACATTATTAAATAATTTTACTAAATACATTTGGTGGTTACGTATGTATTTTTTGACTTGTAAAAACCCGGAGGTTGGTAGCTGTGGTATGCAGAATAAATTCAAAGCTTTCATTTGTAAACATGAACTTATCGAATTTTTTGCAAGGCGTTTTACTGGGAATAAAATCATTCGAACGTTAAATATTAGCAGAGCTACCAACCTTCCATATTTTTAAATATCATAATTTTTAATAGAATTTTACGCTTTATTTAACGGAGACGTTCTGCCATTAAATAAATAAAAGATATCTATTTGGAAACTGTGGTATTAAAAATCCGGAGGGTTTGCAGCTCTGTAGTGTCATTTTAATACGGAAAACCACTTTGCTAAAATAAATGTTACATAAAACTGTGACATAAAAGACCTATTTCTGATTTGGAATAGGGTCATTCCACAGTATTCATGTGTTACGTACGGGACATTTCACAGCAAATTTTTGAGATATTTGTACTTTTTTCAGTATCAAAATAAAAATGAGAAAGTTTGCAATTATTTTTAATGCATTATATATCACTTCAACTAGATTCTTATGAAATTTCTTTTTGTTTGAGCAAATACATATATATTTTTTAATTAATAAAGTTGTGTTACGTACGGGACATCACAAAAAATTGTTTCAAAAGTACCTCTAGCAATTTGGATTTTGCTCTGAATTTATTTAATATTTTCACAAATAAATTTAATGAGTAGAAGCAGAAATATACATTTTATTAATTAACTTTAAAATTATTTTTTAAAATTGCGTCATTAATTAATGAAAGCTAATTATTTCTGTTACGTACGGGACAAAGCTATTTGTTACGTATGACCAAATATTTCTATATGGCTGCAATTGATAGAAAATAATATTCAAATATGCCATCATATAGAGTCAATAGGTATGATTTGACGGATAAGTAAAATATATCATTTGAATTGTAATTTTTCAACTGGACGAAAAATGTCCGGGCCAGGATTCGAACCTGGGATCTCTTGGCTGAAGCTACCAGTGGTCTACCAACTGAGTCATCCCGGTAAAATCCGGTTGACAGTTGGTAGAGCACTGGCAGCTTCAGCCATGAGATCCCAGGTTCAAATCCTGGCCCGGACATTTTTCGTCCAGTTGGAAAATTACAATTCATATGATTTCTTTACCAGTTTGAATAATTGTGTTAAAATTAATCTAGTGTAAACACGTATCCGGCGTTTACTGGAGTTCGAAATTGCCTGTGATTTATTCTGTTGAGCTGATTCAGCTTTCCGACCAGATGTTATGATCAATAAAGGTTAACTGGATGAATTAGGTCTTCCAGATTCGACCAGGATGGCTCAGCACTGGCAGCTTAAGCCAAGAGATCCCAGGTTCGAATCCTATCCCGGAAATTTTTCGCCCAGTTGGACAATTACAATTCATATGATTTCTTTACCAATTTCAATAATTGTGTAAAATAAATCGAGTAAAATATATCATTATTTCACAAAATACTTTTTTATAGAATACTGCAGATGTGTCTAAACTGTTTGTCTGAAATCCAGTCGTCACCATTTTCAGCATATAAAAAGTTTCGTCTTATTTAATCGCAGAAATTCCGTCATTAAATAAAGTGAATTTATTCTCTACGCAAATATCGGTAAATATCGGAAATATCGGTACAAGGAATAGAACATTGACCATCGTGTCGACAGTTGGATTTTTTAAAATTCAGATTGCTTGGTTGCTTCCACTTTTTTGAAATGATACACTTTTAAGGAATATTCACCCTATTTAATATCTCATTGAATTTGCCTAATATTACTATTTCAGAAAAGTGGTAGTAATTAAGCAATCTGAATATCTCTTCAAACTAGGAACGCTGATTACAAATCTAACTTACGCTCAATATACTAACTTATGCTCCTAAGACAATTTTATTGAAATCACCACTTGAAATATATTACTATATTCGTGCAATAAATATAAAACTTTCATTTCTAGATATGAGCGTATCGAAACTTTGAAAGAGGCATTTTACTGGGTATAAGGTCATTTGAATTTTCAATACTAGAAATTTAAATACAGAAAACGGTTTATTAAAATACAAGTTACGTGAGCATTGAAATAAAAGAAGGATTTCAGACTTTATCTTCGAATGCATGAGGTGAATGAAATCTCTTAAGGCTCATTAAATGACTGTGAAATGTCACATAAAAATTATAACACTTTCATTAATCAATTCAAAAATAGCAACAATTTTATATTGATTTCAAATTTCTACTCTGTTTTGAAGAGAATTCCACCACGGTGATTTGAACAGTATATTCATGAGAAATCTAAAACAGTGATTACTGGTGTAAAACAGTCATATAGCCAAGAAAGTGATGACGCCGACCCCTGAAAGTAAAAGTAAATAAAAATATGATGCAAAACTATTTTTAAGGAAGAAGAAAAATTTAAATATTGATGAACCAAATTACATTCCTTTAATAAAAACTATCAATTTTAATTGATGACAAAACAGGTACCAAATAAGTCGACTCGCCTACCTTACTTCGAGAAGATTATTATTGTTTGATATCAGTATTTTCGAATAGTTATCTTCGTTTTTTTTATTGCAGAAAAAAAAAATATTATAAATTACTCCATTAACCCTTCGCGACGAGCGTCCTTAAAAGAATTTTTAATCTTTTAACACCGGTTTCTCAAACAGAAATTTTCGCCTAATTGAATCACAGAAATGCTGCCATTAAATAAGGCAAAGCTTACAATAAAAAGTGGGAATAATCAATGGTGGGAATAATAGGGAATAATAATGGTGGGAATAATCAAGGATTCTGAGCATCTTTTGTGTCACGTATACGTGTCGCTCGTCCACAAGGGGTTAACCCATTAAGGACTAGCTGCACCATATGGTAACGGAATAGCTGCCATTCATTTTGCTGTTTAAGTACCAGTATTTTTAAGAGAAATATTCGCTTTATTGGATGACAGAAATTCCGCAATAAAAAGAGACCAAAGTTGGTATTCTGAAAAATTGGTACGAAACGCGATTGTTGCATTTTAAAAAGAAAAACAATTCCGTCATTAATGGGTTAAGTAAGGTGAAGATAGCTATTCGGAAATGATGGTATTCAAACGATATTCCTATAAAAATAATTTGGTCTACCTATACCCGCTTAAGTATGGTACTTTTTAAAAATAATGTGATGGATACTTTGTATGGACATCAAAATAGACAAAATATTTGGACTTCCCTTCGAACTTACTGTACGCATATTTGTCTATTCAAAAGTGGAATCACCGCTCAAAAGGTAGTGGGATATTATATATCTTACTTAATTTTAATTCTCAAATGCCACAATGGCACCAGAATTTTGGTATAAAATTAATAGGCGTAAAGAAAAGATTTAACTTTTTTTCAAATAATTTTTTTTTTGTAAATCCTGATGTGATTCAGTCATTTCAATATTCAAGCAACTGAAATATTTTGACCCTGAAAGGATTAAACTAAACGTTATACCAAAATGGAGCTTTTTTAGTATATCCCAACACTTAGAATGCTAATTTTTTACACTGGTTGGTACCAGTGTTGCCAGTAGGCTACTGTTTTAAAATTCAGATTGCTTGATCTGCACCAGTTTTTTGAAACGCTATAATTCGCCTGGTTCTCGCTTATTTAGTCTGTCATTAAATAAGGCCAGTTTTACTCTCTCAAAAAACTGATGTCAATCAAGAAAACGGAATTAAAAAAAAGTAGCCCACTGGCAAGTACGGGATTGTCACAGGCTATTGTTTACGTACTGTTTTCATAGCTCCCAACAGCTACAGGTTTTTGTCACCATAAGTGGTGGATCGCCAGGGAGTTCACAATCACTTTACTACCAGAATTTTCCCTTATCTAATCGAGGAACGTATTACAAATAAAAAAGGAGAAATTTGGTTTATTAAAATACTGGTAGTGGAGTTATTGTGAACCCCTGACGAGCCGCTACTGGTCATCACTATTCTGTATAGTAATCTACGCTTTAGTTAATCGCAAAGTGATCGTGAACACCTTGACAAGACTTTGCTAGTCACCACTATTTTTTATAGTAAGCTACGCTTTAGTTAATTGCAAAAATCTGCGATTAAATAAAGGAAATATATTTATAAATAAAAGGTAGTGACCAAAAATCATTGCAGCTAAAAGGTATGTGTTTTTTGCACCTCTGTTTTTAAACAATAATTTTCGTGATATATTTTTGTTAGAAAAATTTACTTTGAAGTTTACTGTTTTGAAATATTGATTAGAAAAATAATAAAAAAATATTCAACTTTGGCTAACATATGTGGTAGATATGGATATGGGTACCATTGGTATTTAAAAGTTTAAAAAACGGAAATTTGTTTGTAAAATTAATAAAATCTCGTTTTGAAGAAATGATGTTCAGTTCCGTAATAAAACAATGTTTAGAATTGAATTACTTGAAATGTAACTCCATTACAAAGAAATCTCATTACAGAGAATAGGATTTCATATTTCTGTAATATTCGTCCTAAGGGAATTCATGTGCATTATCAAATATCAACCCAGCTGAAGGTATGTGGCATGAGAGATCAAGAAAAAATCAGAAAGTATGCAATTTTTTAATAAAGAACATGTAAAGAAAATGGAGGCAGAAGCATGGAAACGTATTACCAAGAAATAAATAAAAAATGCAATTCCAAAGTACAATTGTGCAGTATATAGCATATAAAAATTAAAAAAACCTTCCACAAAAACTTTTTATTCTATGTTAAATTTTTTTAATACATAATTTTGTTCTACGATGACATGCACTGGGTTCATACAATCATTGAATTTACGTACCACTATTTCCATCTATTGAATCGCAGAATTTGTAACAATTTCCTGGGATTAAATATGGCAAATATTACAATTAGAAAAAGTGGTACCAGAACAGGTTTGTACGCAGTTACCACAATTTATAATAGAAATTTTGCCTTATTTAAATGCAGAGAATACAAATTTCGCAATTAACACATAGAGTGCCACGTCAGTCATCGGTGACTGACACTGAATTTTCCGTCTAGACCGCGTCAGTCACCGGTGACTGACAGTGTAAAATATGGTATATATCTAAAAAATTACATTGTTTTAAGAAATTACAGAACATTTATTTAAAATTTATTTAATTTTTATTTATTACAGGATTGTATCATTCATTCATTTATATATTTTTTATCAAAAAGTTTTAATGGATTTAATTGAAACACGGTAAACATAAAAATGGTTGTCCTTCGCCATCTATCACAAAATGTGTCAATTTGTTTAGTCATTTTTCTGGCCATTTCTCTACCAAATTGTGTCTCATTTTCTTGATAGTATGATTAAGAATATTTTCGCACTGCAGAGACTTTTCCAGGTCGTTTTTGGAGTTTTTGTCGTGATTTTTTAGCATTTGTTGAAATACTGCCAGGTGGAATGCCTTCTTCTCAGCAATTTTTAAGGCAGCGATGTCAAACTGCGGCCCGCCCGATACCACTAAATTTTAAAAGAAATAGTCGATTTGTTGAAACGCAGAAATTCGATGATTATATATCGAAAAGTTTACTATAAAAGTTTTGTGGTATCCAGCGGGCCACAGTTTGACACTCCTGTTGTGAGGTGTACTGTATTTTTTCCCCGGAAACCAGTAATACTGATATTCTTCTTAGTGATATAATTATATAAAATGTAACTATTTAGAACTGTAGTATTTAATATGAATTCAAAAGTAACTTTCTGTACCATTTCATGGACCTGCGTAGTGGATTATTGTTTGCATTCATCTGGTCGGATAAGTTGACAGCTGGTTTCCTTCATTATACTCGACTACAATTTGTGCTTTTAACTTGTGTTCTGGTCGACTTTCAACATTCACCATTTCTGATGAATGCTTTGTTGATAGAACTAGGATGTCCCGCTTATCAGTTCATATTAAAATGGTTATTCCTTTTTCATTCTCTTTTTCAATGTTTTCTTCCCGTTTTATTTTTATAGTTATTACATGCTACGGATTTCCTCGTCGATTTGCACGTAATGTTCCTACTAAATGAATATTTTTATTGATTAATTTTTCCGCTAATTCTAACTTGTATACCAATTGTCGGTGTATAGCGTGTGCACTGTAAAAATATGTTCTGAAATTACCAGGTGTTATTCTGTGAATTTTCCTTTTTTTACCTGAAAAATTCCGTTTTGGGAGAAAAGTGTAACTTTTCCTGGAATTAACGGAAGTTTTCAATTTACTGCTAGAGATATAACTGAAAGTTTCCGTAAGCGACAGTAAAGTCTCGGATAACGGAACTTTTCCGGCAAGACACGTTCTGTTCCGACGCTGATTGGAGGATATATTAGTTTGTCAGTCTGTGTCCTGTGTCAACACACACCTATGATCAAAGCCTCCTCCGGAAGAGGCAATATGGCCGATACGGCAGTCCGAAGTAACTTCACCTGCCCAGTAGCACGTGCTTTTTAGAATTTACAATTGTAATAATACGTACAACTTTGGATATAGACATATTTTACAGAATAAAAGTAAGTTTTATCTTTGTTTTTTATATCATTGTTTTAATAATATTATATGTATAATTTCTTTATATGTTTGTAAGATATAAATTTAGTTTTTAAACCACGTGTATATTAAGACAATAGCTTTCAATCATTTGCCTAGAATAAATATTTTGTTTTAAGTCATAAAAAAAGGGATGATTTTGCATTTTATCTGATTATTAATTTACTTCAACTCACTATTTCCTCACCGGACTTTGTTATTAAGTTATGTGTAATATGTGTCTAAAGATAATCTTTATTCATGCAGATTTAAAAAAGAAAAAAGATCCCCGTTCTTTAGCTATGCTTTATTTCGTTATTATATATTTTTCAAAATTACAGCTTATGCGTTTGTATTCGAATATACTTTTTAAATCATATAATTATTTTACTTTCTAACAGTTTCTAATCTTTTACTATAAGTAACCTGGATGCACTGTTTTATTAATTTATAAAATATTTCAAGAGTATGTTTATATTATCACAGTACTAACTAGCAGCAGTTCGTATATTGCTTTTGTCAATTATCTTTTTTTTTTTTTTTTTTTTTTAACTCTTAATTTTAAAGTTGCTTTTATGGGAGCAAATTATTATTATTATTACTATTTATTCTCTTAATGATTAGAGAATGCTGATAGTTGTTTGATCTTGTAAGTGTTATTTTTTTTTCTTTTTCTCACGTTTATTTTTCAATAGCACCTAGCGATATTTATAGAGTTATAGGTTGACTTGTAAAATTATTGTAGCATAATTTTTTTTATATAAAAATAGTTTCGATATGAACAATTTGAGTACAATAAGGCCTCGTTATTAATTATTTATATTTGATGGTTTAAATACCAGAAAGTGTTTACATCCGCGTAAGGGTGTCGGATAACTACATTGAATAAACAAAAACTGTAAATAGATAAAGAAAATAATTTATAACATATATAAATATATACATATGATTTAAAATAGCAAGTAATTTCGAATACAAACTAACGGATAAACGAATTAAAAGCTAGAAAATAAGTAAAATTTTCCTTTTAGGATTTACTGAAATAGATTTTCTCTTCTCTCTCTCTAGGCAAATGAGTCCAATTTTTGTCTTCAAAAAATGAGATTTCTATCTTACATTATGTATAACAGAATTGATTATACATACTAATGATATTAAAACAACGATATAAATAAATAAGAGATAACACTTAGTGCCTCAAGTCTTTAAAATATGTCTCAGTATGAAATAAGAAAAAAAAATACATAAACAGTGAGGTGGGGGGGGGGGGGGGTAAAAATTAAAAAATATATATTAATAACAAGTGCTAAAAATTGCAAATTTTAGCATACTTTATGGAAAATTACAATATTGTTATAATTAAGCTTAAGATTTTTTCTAAAAATAGTTTTTCCTATAAATATATTTAATTCCTTAATACAGACTTTTTTTCTTTCTAAATTAAATCACATTTATTGCCTTTTATAAAATTTTGTATATTAAGTATAAGTATCCTAATAATATCTCTTAAGAAATTAACATTTTTAACTTCTGTTTTCTGTGTACAATTCTTACAGAATGTCTCTTTTCTTTTTGTTGTCAAAATATTTCTAAAATATACATTTAATTTTTTTCTGAAGTTTTAAAATATTACTTGGTTTTGCTAGGATTTTAATACATAAAATTATAAATAAAGTATATATTTCTGAAATATTTTGGCCACTACAAAAGATACATCCTTTCAGAAAAGTACAAAGAAAAAAAAAGTTAAAAATATTTAATTCCTAATAATAAAAATACAAAAAACAAGAAAAAAAAACAGTTATAACCGCCACAGATAAGTTTAACATAAGTATGGGGAATTTGAGATCTCACTTTCCCCTTTATGGGAGAAATATCGAACAGATAATAAAAACTAAAACTATCAGCTTGTAAAACGGAAAATAACCGTTCTGAAAACTGAAAATGTCAGTTTCTAAAACAAAACATTTCAGTTCCTAAAACGGAACTTTTCAATTTCTAAAACAGAACTTTTCAGTTTCGAAAACGGAACTTCTCAGTTTTGAAAACGGAAAAAAACCACAAAAGTGAATTTCTGTGAAAAAACGGAAAAGTTACGGCAACTCTGCTGCCAGTACCTTTTCCGTTTTTTTACAGGAGTTTGTTTTTACAGTGTGTCCCTTATCGAATACATCTCTGCAAAGAGACATTACGATTTTAGTGGACGTACTATTTTCTTTTTCTAAAGTTTTCCCTGTATATACACGAAGAGAAAACGTGTATCCCGATCCACAGAACAACTAAATAAATTTGATTCCATATTTATAGCGCTTTTGTTTTTAATATTGTCTGAATATAATGCGGCCACAAACCGGAATCAAGGATTCATCAGTACAAATGTCCTCGGTTGGATAGTAAAATGTTTGAAAATTTATTTACAGAGTATCCATAACTGGTTGTATTTTGAACAAACGATTGGAACTATTGCTGTTTCTGTTATATGCAAAATGTATCACTCTCAATAATAGTTCAAATCTGTTTCTGGACATGACATTTTCGGCACCATTGCATATATACAGGATAATGGGACCAATATAAATGTATATTTGGTAGTTTCACTAACCCCATCCATAGAATTAGCCACCAAAATCTATTGAACTTTTTTGTCACTGTCCACTTACCTAAGCGCTGCGTGTACCCACCTTCTAATTTCTGTGATACATATAAGTTTGTTTGACGATTTCCTCGAACAATTTATCCTGCACAAATAGTTCATAACAGGTTTCTATTGCTATATCTGACCTTATATGTAAATTTCCACTTACAAATCCAGAAGAATATGTAAAAGGAGCATTTTTTCGCTGATTACTCCGCGGATTATGCCATTTTTCACCATTCTACTCCTCTTCCTCAGATGATAAATATACATCCACTTGAGGCCGTTTTTTAGGAAAAATAAATTCAATACTATCGCTTTCACACGCTTTAGCTGACATTTTTACGTTCAAGGCTAAAGAAAGATTTTTGTCTGCACTGGACTAAAAACTGCGAAGAATTGAATGAATATAAATGCAAAACATTTCTAAAATGTTTGTATTACTTTGTCATATACTAAACCAAACCCCGGCTGAAAACCAATTTCGATGAAATCTTATCTAGAGGGTCAAACGACAAAAAAGACAAAAGACTTGGTGCATAATGTTTCGAAAGGATGCCCATTAGCATTTCATTCTGAACGTGAACATTGAACATCTTCTACTACGATAATTTTTCTCTAAATAGTGGTGCAAATAGAATATCAAAATAGTCGCAGGTGGCAGCCCTGGCTTCTAAGCAGGGCCAGGGCCTGATTACCGGCGGGGCAAACTTCCACCGGAAAAACGAAATAGAAATTGTTTCCTTATTTTAAAAAAAAATTTTGCATGAATATGGAGTTTAAATAAACTGAAAAGTTCTATTTAAATTTACTGGTGGAAGTTTTCCCCGACGATAATCAGAACCTGAGGAGCGCGCTTGGCCTGACGGGAATTTCCTTAAAAATTTGCATGGCGCTCAACGTGTTTAACGGGTGTCTACGATTTCTGCTATTTAAATATTAAATTAAAAAATTATATTCAAAAATTGTGGCAAATGAGTACGAACCCTGCAGAAGTGGATCGTCACAGGGTTCAGAATCACTTTACTAGCAGTATTTAACACTTTAAGGGGCAAAGTACTTCTATTAGTAAAATGCTTAAATGATTGACTGACACCAGATTTTACAAACAAATTTATTTGAAAATAAGTAGAAGCTTGTCTTCACGTACTGAATAAAAGCGAAAGTTTCATTCCAAAATTCTGGTGCCAATGTGGCATTAAGGAATTAAAATTAGGTGGTGCAAAAATGATCCACCGCCCTTGGAAGGGTTGAGTAAAGTAAATTTTTCCTTGTTGAATCGTAGAACATTCCGCGATTAGATAAGGTCAGATTTAATATGCGAAAATTGTGGTAGCATAGGGATTGTAAACCCCATGATTAACCACCACTGAGTGATACTCAAATTCAAGCATTTAACGAGACTCAAATGCCGTATTTTTTTAACATTAAAAATGAATAAAAGTAAAGTTTATTAATTTTTAATGTTTAGCTATTTATACAGAACAATATATATATATATATATATATATATATATATATATAACTTTATCATATTTCAATAATTTCATAAATTAAGTGAAGTTATGCTTCTTATTGTAGCTATTTGACTTAAGTAAAAATTGCGGTAGAGATTAAATTTCATTGAAATAAATTAATGAATCTTATACAATTTCCAAAATAGTGCATTTGAATTTATTTGCAACGCCTCAAATCAAAAATATATAAGAATATATAAACTATTTTAATATTTTATATCAGAATATACTGCCTTAATGAACGTTTTGAAACAAAAAATATTTTTGTTGGCACTTTTCCTCTACGAAAACACAGCTATTTTTGTGTAAATGTTTCTAAGTCCAAATCACTTAAGAAAATTCCTAATTCTGTAAAAGCTCATTTCGTTTTATTTTGAACGTTTTTAGAAAAGAGGATTAGTTATATCTTTAGATATAGTTTGAGCATTAAATTCCTTTATGATTAGAAATCCATTAGTTTATTTTCAAAGTATTTTCAAACTTTTATACTTCACATCTTATAGAAGAAAAACGCTTAATAATTGTAATGGATATAGTTTTCTGTATATTTTACATACAATATTATTTTGATAAAATAATGAATCACGTTTATTTTAAAATTATACTGATGTGTCTAATTGATCTATTTTTACATTTTACGTCATGGTGTTTACCTACACATTACTCACGTTCATTAATAGTAATATATGTTCATGTTTATTGTTAGTATAGTCACATTTATTATTAGTAATATACGTTCATGTTCATTATTAGTATAATCATGTTTATTATTAGTATAATCAGGTTTATTATTAGTTTTATAGCAGTTTGTTTTATTAGTAAGCAGATTCACAAAATACATGCACTTTATTTGCAATATCTTTTGAACTACCTTCATTATTTGCAGATGATGACTTAAAAGGCTAACTAAAAACTAGGAATGAACAAAACTTTAGTATTACTAAGAAAGACGTAGGAGGAACGATTCTGAGAAAAAATAATTCCAGAAACCACCGATAGAGTAAACGTGGTTTGCTTACTTATCCGAGAAGCATACGTGCTAAGTACTGCGTATTTTGAATACCACTTTTTGCATATTGTAACATATGTCTTACTTAATCACAGAAATGTTCGAGATCTTGTACGGTTTTTCAAAGCACTAAAATTTAATAGTAAATTTGGCATAATTTAATCGCCGAAATTTAGCGATTTTTAAAGATTAAATAAGGCAAAATTTTCTATTACATTTCACTGGTAACAAACAATCGTAAAATTTGGCCCCTATGAATAAGGCAAATATTACTGCTCAAAAATAGTGGTAAACACATCCGTCATCCTTGGCACCTATGGAGAAGTAACGTAAAGCGATGTAAAATCTTTTAAAGTCGCACAGGCGTGCATTATTGAAAGTGGTCATGAAAACCCGAGGTAATTAGATGTAAATCATTTAACGGTATGGAAAGTTTTGCCGTAAGATGTTGATTGAAATAGAAGATTTTCAGTTACTTTGACATTTACTGGAAGTTGCTGAGGAATTGGAAATTCGTATTGAGAGGATAGGATCAATTTCCATCTGATTAGACTGGAAAAACGCAAAATGTTTCCCTTTGGTGATGCAAATCCCTTTATGGTTTACAGGATGAAACTTTACGTTAAAAAAATGCCTGTGTTGACCTTATAACAGATTACATTATTGATTCATTATTTTTCTAGAATGCTGTTCTCATAAAACCCCTCACTAACGCTACTGACGTAAGGAAATGCCATGAGGTGCTGGAGAATTTAATCATTTCGCAACTTCAGCAGTGACTATGCCTGACTATTGATTAGAATTTTATGAAGGAAACACATAGCTATTCTGTTCACCATTTTCTTCAATACCATCAGTCACGTATTTTCAATGATTAGCCATTTTGTTTTGTCTCTAAGTATGTGTCACTTAAACAATCAAGACTTTTATGTACAAAATATAAAGTGGTGCAAAAATAAAAGTTAGAATGCTACAGCGAGTCTCACCTCTGAAACAGAAAAGGTTTTTAACGTCTTGAAGAGCGATAGGATATTATGTATTCCACTTAATGTTAATTCAAAAATGTCGCAATGGCACCACAATTTTGGAGAAAAATTTGGCTTTTATAATGACGCGAAAAAAGTTTTACATATTTTCAAATAAATTTGTTCATAAATGCTTGTGTCATTCAATCATTCCACCGTTTTAGAAACCGAAGTACTTTTCCCCTGAAAGAATTAAAGTTTTCCGGTAGCTTGGGGTATTTGTACATGTTTGATCGAGGAATAGGTGATTTTGAATTGCGTATGTGTGTTTCATTATATCTATGACCACCTGAATGAAAGGCTCTCGGGGTCCGTTTTTGAATATCCGTATTTCGGAAGAAAATGTTTTGTGCTAGGTTTTTACAACATTTGCAATAAAGTTACCTTCTTGATAGGTTTCTACAAGATTTGTAAGAAAGATCTACAGAGAGATTTTTCATTGAAAAAAGCTGTATTCAAAAAACCGAACGAATGATAGGCTTGCGAATGCGAATCGTATATTCGGAATTTTAGAATTTCTGGCATACAAGCTACCAGGGAAATTAGAAGGTTAATTACAACTCTCTAAGGAAATTTAAAAAGAACTATTTCAAGTCGGTCAATTCAAGAAAAATTAAATATTCTTCAATTAAATAAAACAAGCTACCAAATGATGAAGAAAAATACTTTCTTCTAATTGTAGAATAAAACTTTATTTTACAATTTTTCGTAGAAAGTAATTGCTGTTGACATGATCAAATAATTTTTCATGGAATAAATAACCTTCAAAATGTTCTACAGTATTATATTTTTTTATTAAAAATTCGATGCAAAGTTCTGTTATACAAGGTGTGACTAATAATGTCAAAAATTGGCGAAATAATTTCTGAAATATGAATATACAGTTCATAACTGTTTAATATGTTTCGAAGTAAATTTCGTCTGACGTAATACGGATATCAGTCGTTCAGTGTGTGGATCATATTCGACGCTTTCTCGACCATCACGAAAATATCGAAAATATTGAAAAATGCGAGAACGTGTCGTCATCACCGTACACTTTCTGCAAAATTTTACTGTTTCGCTAGTACTTTTTCACAATTTTAATTATCTGTACCGTTATTTTCACTTCAACGACAATGCTTTAACAGCGACCGTTTGCTTGCGTATTTCAACACCAGAACACCGCCCCCTGAATACTAGGCCTGCGCGCTGAAAAAAATGGCGGCTGTCGCAGGCGGAATCGTTTGTACAGTCCCTCGAACTTCAACACCAATAATATCTAAAAGTTTTCTTTGCTTTATTTGATCTCCGAAAAATAAGGCGAAGAAAACTTTTAGAAATTATTGGTGTGGAATTTAAAGGGACCGTTCAAACGCTGAAAAAATAATCGGCCTGCGGCTGCCGCCATAGTTGTCAGCGCTCAGGCCTAGTATTCAGGGGGGCGGTGACCAGAAAGTAAAACGAGAATGACGCGCAGCGCAGGTATTGTGCGCAGATACGCATCCATTCAAATACAATCGTTAACAAACCAACGAATTTTCAATTCTAATATTCGCTGCTACAATCCTGGAAATTAATATCTACACCTTGTAAGTTATAAAGAAAATGCAAACGGCTTTGAATTTTTTCACAAACGCATTTCTTCACAGAATGTTTGTCGTTAACACTAGAACGACCAAGATCGGTCATTTTGACCGCTACCAAATGAATATATTGAGATTCAAACCAGAAATTTATTTTAAAAATAAATTAAATATAAATCTCTTAGAAATATGTTAAATGAATAACTTAAATAGTTTTAAATAAATATTCTGGTGTGAAATAGTTTTATAAAACTTGAGTAAAATTTCCGGTCGTTCTAGTGTTAAATGAAGAGAAACTTACTGTTGAAGAATTTTGGTAGATATTTTAAATGAAAAACGCTCTTAATTGACATTACTGCCAGTCTATAATGTGTTAAAGTATGGATCTAGAATAACTTTGCCTAAAAGAAATTTGCTACCTTAGGGGCCGACTTCACGGGGACAAAAACGAAATCTGACTTAGTTGTACCACTAATTAATTTTTTTGTCCTATTTAATCACTGTGATAAATTAATGTAAAATAACATTTTAAAAATAGTGTTGGAAGTTTGCCTGATTAGTCCCTGTCATCCAAGTTAAGTCGGTGCCTACGTTTGCCACAATGAATTCCGAATAAGGGTTACATGATTTTTTCCTTTACTTCTAATTTTTTTACAAAATTTCTGGTTTCATATGATTAAAAATAATACAAATGTTGGCAGCTGTGCTTTTGCGCATGACCAAATGATTCATTCAAATATCAAAATCATTATGCCAAGCATTCATCACCATCACCAATTATCAATATCAATATTATTCACTGTGCGCAGATATGTGACCATTCAAATACAATCGTTAACAAACCAACGATTTTTCAATTCGTCGATTTCGTTGCTACAGTCCTGGAAATTTACATGTACGTGCATCTTTCTCTTCAGAAGTTGCAATAAGCATATTTCTCGAGCAGAAAGCAAATATGTAACTTTTAATTATGCAGAGTAACTGACAAAAATGGCAAAGTTAGTCATTTCATACTTTCAGCTATACTCACAAAAATTAATTGCATCATTCATTAAAAAAAAAAAAAAAAAAAAAAAAAAAACTACAACTTCTTTTAGAAAGCTATTATTACACTTGATATACATAATTTTGTATTTTAAATGGATATCGTATTAATGTAAAGGACGACTAGAAGTAAATTTGTTACACATATGTAAATTGGGAATCTGTGTTAGCATGGAATGCTTACTCTTTTTTTCTGAATTATATAAGAAGTAACATATTTGTGGAAATATCTAATTTTCTTCAGACAAATCCGAAAATATTAACAGTCTTTTGTGAACAATGACAATAAAATAAGAAAGAATAATAAACGAAATGATAGAATAAACGAATAATAAAGGAAATAAAAGATAGAAAAATATATAAAATTTCTGATTGACATTTTCTGAACAATATTTTGTCATTGCTAACCACTAAGAGTATGATGGATATAAAATTTCTTAGAATAGAAATGAATCTTTGTTTAGGTTATTGTTGTACATCCAGAAATAACTTTTTGCCAAGTAAAAATAAAATATGTATGTTTTGACAATGAAGTGTTCCTGTTTCAGGAATCGCCATGTTTGTAACATTAAATTATAGTGAGGGTTCTTATAATAACATAGTTTGGTTTCTTTCATTGTTTCAAAATTAGTCCCCAATAATAGATGGCATATTAGATAAACAGAATAAAAAAATAGTTTGATTGCTATCAGAGGGTTCGTACGCGGTTACCACAATTTTTAACAGAATGTTTCGATTTAATATTTAAATAGTAGAAATTGTAGACGACGCATTTAATTGCAAGATTTGTAAAACCTTTATGAATTTAAAAAAGGCGAAAAATTGTATTAAAAAATTGTGGTAAAAGCATAAGAACCCCATATCACTATTTCCGAAATAATCTCCTCCATATTATTCTATTAAATAAGTGAATATTACTATTTAGTATGGGAACTGTTTCAAAAAGTTCTGTTTTTTTATTTAGGAAAGATGTAGTACTTCAGACTAATAATGTCTGCTAATAAATAAATCAAAGATTTGTCTTCCAAAATAGTGGTAAGAAAAACAGACATCTCCACGTAACCTCTAATAAAAGAAGTTTCCATGTATTAACTTACAGATTAACCCTTTCAAGGGCGGTGTTTGCAAGGCGCGAACGCTTAATTTTAATTCCAAACTGCTAAGTGACATCCCGAAATTTTTAATAAAATTTTGCTTTTATAATATACGCAAAGAAAATCTTTTAGTTATTTTCAAATAGATTTGATCGTTAATTCTGGTGTAATTCAAATATTTCAAAATTTTAGTAAAAAAAGTCCTTTGCCCTTGAAAGGGTTAAAGCAGACCTGCTAAGTCTCCGGCTTTTTGGATACCAGTAATTTTGTACAAAAAATGTAGTTTTCCTTAATCGGAGCATTTTGAGATTTAAAAGAACAACATTTTCTCTAAAAAATTACTGGAGTTCAAAAATCCAGAGACTTGGCAACTCTGGTTAAAGCATTGGCATTTACTTCTGCATAAAGTCGTAAAATGATAACTCCTCATAGCTGCACCCTATCGCTAGTGGGCTACTTTATTAAAAGTTCAGATTGCTTAATTAACACCACTTTTTTGAAATGGTATTAATTCGCCTTCGTTTCGCCTTATTTAAAATGTCATTAAATAAGGCGAAATTTACTTTCTCAAAAAACTGGTGGCGATCAAGAAAGCTGAATTTTAAAAAAGTTGCCCAGTGGCAAAACTGTAGCTGCGAATTGTTACGTTTTTTAGAGACTACATTTTAGGAAGAGAAATCTCCGTCTTATTGAATTGCTGAAATCATCTATTCGGCAAGTTGAAGTTTTGCATACTTAACACTTTGCTGACCTCTCACAAGTATTATCGTGTTTTAAAACCTACAACGTTGACTGAAGGTGTGTTCTGAATACCTAGTTCCACTTACGTATTTTTTCTTGTGTAAAAGTTTGTAAATTTTTATCAGAACTATCGTCACTGAATCAGAACTATCGTCACTTGAACTATGTCAAACTATCGAATAGGAAAAAATGCATTTTTCATTACTTTTAAAAATGCACCGATTGTCACCACTAAATTTTATTAGAATTCTTCGCCTAATAAAAATACTAATAAAATTTCTGTGAAGAACAAGGTTACCAGTTTGGCCTTCCGTTTTATTCAGAGATGCCGAATTCATACCGGAAATTTTGAGAGAAAAAATTTTACTTTATGTAATCACGAAATATACTGTCATTATATAAATCAAAAATTTCGATTTTAAATTTCTGGTATGGATTCGAACTTTCTGAATTGAAAAGAAGTCCAAACTGGCAACCCTGGCGATGTTCCAACCCTGAAACTATAACAAAATTTAGTGGTGACAATCGGCTCATTTTTAAAAGTACCGTAATTTCCGTCGTATAATCCGCGGATTAAAGAATTCGGTTTCAACCCAGAAATTTTATTCAATAATGGAAACCAAATAGTTACAGCGATCTGGGAAGTAACTTTTTATAAAATAAAATTTCTGGGTCCAACCATTATTGTTTCATCTGCGGATTATACGTCGGAAATTACGGTAATGAAAAATGCATTTTTTCACATTCGATAGTTTGACATGGTAGCGACGATATATTTGGGGATATTTGGTTAGACTCTATTAAATAAATTAATTTTGTGTAAAATAAACTACTTGCTAATGGATATATTCGACTAATTTACCTAAAAATCGAACTTATCAAAGACCTTTCAGAAGAAGGATTATTTCGAAACCCAGATATCATTTTAAAATGTGTAGCCAAACATTCATAGCTGTCTGCAGTTATTATTTATGAATATACTTTTGCAGCTGTTTAATTCTGAATATTAACACTAGAATGGCCAAAGTGGTCAATTTATCCGGTACCAATTAAATATATTTCGATCCGAAGGAGAAACTACTTCATAAGTTAATTTTATACCGCACTGAAATAAGTTAAATAATTAAATTAAATATTATTGAACAATAATTTTGGTTTAAATTATTTTTATATGACTTGAGTAAATGTACAGGGATTAAAATAGTAAAATAACTTAATTCAAATACTGTTTGCAACAAGTACTTAAATTTATGCTAAATCACCGGCTTCGTTAATTTTCACATCGCAGTAAATTTCTATAGCTCTAATATTCATTTAAATAGCTAAAGAATATTTATTTAAAAGCATGTAACATTATAACGGACCTAGATTCATTGGAATAAAGAATTTTATAAATAAGTTTCTTTCGAGATGATCCTGTTGTCTTAAGTTAAAATAAAGAATAGATTAATGAGTTTTATAAATCAGTCGTCCGATACCACTTCTATTTAGAGATTACGTTTCAGCATCTATTAATTTCCCAATTCTTTTCATCTTCTGTCATTTTATACAACAGTTATCAGAAGTTTTCATTATTTTTCTGGTAGAAACATTAAGTTATAGAGAGCAAAGAAAAGTTCCTTTGGCTAGAAGACAGAGGATAAAAAAGACAAAATGACATATGGCTTTGATATTTATTAAAATTTTATCTTATTCAATTTTGTCATTTTCTTCTGCTAAAAGAATATTTTATATTCTTACTTTTATTATTATAGAATAAAGAATACATGAATATTTTTTTAGTAAAAATATATTCTTAGTTTTCAAAAAGATTTTAACTTATGTTTGTGTTTAATTGATAATTTGTAGGATTTTCGCTCCTTTTCCTTCCTCCAGAAGACAGAAAAAACACTTTCTTTTAAAAATCATTTCAGAATTCGGAGATTAAATAACACCTATATTACTATTCTGAAAAAGTAGTACTCAAATTCCCGGACCGTAGCAGCTCTGATTATATTACCAGAAAAATCTGATTATTGTTACATTATTCTAGCGGCTGACTGAAATCGTGTTTTCTGAGTATGTGTAACTCCAGAATTGGGTAGTACTTGTGTATTTTTTATGCTATATTCAAATCCATTATATGGTAAACCTACGAAGATGAATGAAAGAAATTTCGCAAGTTGAAAAGGGCGACTGGTAAAAATTTTTAATGCTGGGAAAGTCTAAACCAGAAAAATTACAAAGTGAAATTGAAAAATATTAATTGAAACGACGATGCTTTGTTAGTCGAAACGTGGACTCTGAATTTAAAACGGCTATTAAAGGAACCTGTGAATTACTTAATATTTTTTTATTATGTGAAGACCTTCTATCTTGAGAACTCAACACAGGAGCGGAAAGTGGCGCTCAAGTACAACGCCTAGAATACATAATGTGGCAAACGGGTACAAAATAGTACTAAAATTTTTGAATCCGATAAATGTAGAACGATGCTCAAAAATGATAACGGGTCAATAGCAGCGACATCTTCTAGCAGTGGCGTAGACAGGGTGGAGATCCAGATGGTTAGGATACCACTAATTTTATAAAAATATTTTTGCCTTATCTAATCGGAGAGTTTTCTGCGATATTGAAGGCGAAGAAACCTTTATAATATTACTGGTTTCCGAGTATTTTTACCCCCTCTCCTTTTCTGGCTACGCTACTGTCTGCTAGCTCTTTTCAACGCAAACATTGTATAAGAATCAAACTGAGAAAACGTTTCAGCTGATGGTAAATATGTTAAATAATTAAATTATACCCTATTTTCTTTGACTTGGATAGTCATTTTCATAAGCTTTGAAAATATGAATGATATTGATCATGGCCAAAAAACGTGATACGCATTCTTTTGTGCCTGGTTGCAGTACTCGATACAAGACAGCAAACTAGAAACTATCCCTATTAAGCATACCAAAGGATGAATCTCTGCTAGAAGAGTGGAAAAGATTAATTCCCTGATATGATAAAAAACTAACTTCAAAATCAGTTACATCTGAAATATACACTTACAAAAAGGTTTTATTAACTGAAATTATATTCATGTTGTCAATAGTGAAACGGTTACTTTAGTTAGAGGTATTGTACTATTATTGTACCGCCCTATTATTGTACCGCATCGTTGCACGTTTATCGGCTACGATTTTTTAGCATTTTTCAAAGCATTATCAGTATGGCTTTTTTTAAATTCCGAAATTTCGCATTCATACCAGAAATTCCCTATAATGCTCTTTTAGTTACTTAATGGCAGATATTTCGGACTTCTTAAAGTAAAAATTCTTGTTTCAGAATTTCCTGTTTGAATTCGAAAATTTTGAATTAAAAAACGGTAAAACAATATTCCACATTATGTATTCTAGACGCTGTAACTCAACACAGGAGCGCAAAGTGGCGCTGAAGTATGTGAATAAAATTTGCATATGCTGCGTACCAGGATTATACTTAGAGAGCATGCAGTACGTGTAAAATTTGTTAGCGCACATTAGTGCTACTTTCCTCTCATGCGGCATGTGAACAAAACAAAAGTGCGCTGCAGGCACAGAATATCCAAATTTTGTTTGCGTACAGGCGCGCCACTTACTTTTCCTGCGACGAGTCGTCAAAGCAAAACTTTGTAGGGAAAATAACTGCTATTATTAATTCATAAGTTCTATAATCCTTGTCACTGACATTACATCTGCGTGTGTTGATCGAGGAACCACGCTTGATTTAGTCCATCTCAAGGCTGCATACATAAAGCGTCCAATGATATGCCAGATGTATCCGCCAGATCGAAAGCCGAGGCTAACGAAAAAGAAAGGTTACTGCGGTGCTTCACGCGTATCTTTTTTTATAGACCGCCGGAGTCACGTGATGCTCGAATGCACCAATGCAGGTGTACGAAAAGAGCATCACGTCACACTTGCGGTTTGTAAAAAAAGACAGGCTATCGCGGTGCATTCCACTTATCTTTTTTTACAGACCGCTAGAGTGACGTGATGCTCTTTTCGTACACCTGCATTGGTGCATTAGAGCATCACGTGACTCCCGCGGTCTGTAATAAAATATACGCGTAAAGCACCGCGGTAGCTTTTCTTTTTCGTTAGCCTCGGTCGAAAGCGAGGTGACGTCAATGACGGTCGTACGCCACGTAGCGAAAGGGGTTGAACTACTGGAAGTTGAATAATTGTTTTTACTGCTTGGATTCGAATAATCAACAGATTTATATCAATTTCTGTTTACTTCTAATATAAATATGGAAATATTAGTTATAATGTAGTGAAAGTTTGTGGTAAATGTTGAAATAAATATGCGTAATAAATTTTCAGTATCCATCTATCAAAATACGTGGGTTTCAAGCCAACAAAGTTACGACACTTTATAAAATAATTTTCACCCCGTTTGTTAAAAGTAATGCTGAAATATGTTTATATCATCTGCAATAAAATTATTTTACGCTATATTTATTGAAAGTAGATTGTAATTTATTTTAATGAATGACAACGGAACTGTTTGTTGTCATGAGAATGAAATGTTCTATTAAAAAATGTCGTTTGGTTTGATGCGTGGAATAAAGTTTTAGTTTTGAAATGTCGTTGTTTAATTGGAGTCAGATAAATTAAAATAAAATGAATAAATACGTTAAGTACGACTAAATGAAATAATATTTAGGGAGGTACTTCTGACACCGTTTGATTACTTGTTACATACTTTTATCATGTAACATTACTTTAGTTCTTGTGTGTAAAGATGAAATTTTGTAATTAAATTTTCACGCAATTTCTGAGGTGCAGAAATTATAAAAAATTAGGTACGCAGATTTTTCCGGTAACAGTACATTTTAATATGTTTAGAGGACAAGGTATTTTTTCAATTTAGGAGTATTGGTGAGATAGATAATTATATATAAATCTGCGCATTCTCCTGAGTATATATTGTGAATCTTTACTCACTTATGGAAGATGTATCTTATTTACCAGATTTATTGCAAAATATTTTTGAAACAGTTTGTTTTGCTAAAAATATTTATATTTAACAAACATTCACTATGTCTTTTTAGTTTTCTGGAGAAAAGACAATAGTGCTTACATAATGCTTATATATTATTGCCTTTACTACCGAAACTAAAATGATATTGTGAATATTTTTAAGTGTACAAATTTTATCAAATCAAGCTGTATTAAAAATATTTGGAAATAAATCTGGTAACCAAGATACATCTTCCATGAGTGAGTAAAAATTCACAGTATATGCTCCAGAGAGTCAGGTTTGCCAGTTTGGCCTGTTTTTAATCCAGAATTTCGAAATTCCTACAGGAAATTTCGAAAAAAGAATGTTTACTTTGAGAGTTCAGAAAATGTCTCTCATTAAATAAAACTAAATTTATACCTACGAATTTCTGGTGTGAATTCAAAATTAAAAAAAAAACAACCTGCCGAGAATGCGCAGATGTAGATTTTGTCATACGTAATGACTTCATCCTAAAAGCCCGTGTATTGACATTCACATCCCCTTTCACGGGATGGTACAGTTTTGTATATTTTGCGCCCCTACTCTAGCATTATGTTGGCGCGTTTATTAAGTATGCAGTCTTGGTCAACCCTTTCTTAACTTTATTAATATTTGAAGATTTCTCTTTGTGATTTTTCTGGTGTAATCTTTTATTTTCCAGCATGCACAAGTACTATCCGTTGTAAGAGGATGCTTTTGTCAACTCGCGAAATTTCTTCCATTCATCTGCGTACGTTTATTATACAATGCGTTGCTGCTCACGCAGTACTTTTGTTTTGTGCACCGACCGTAGAAGAGGAATTTGGCGCTAGTTTGCGCAAACCAATTTAACACATACTGCGCACGCTCTAAGTATAATCGTTCTGGTTATATTTTATCTAGGGTTTGCAGAGTTCTGCCACAAATTTTTAACAGTTTTTTCGCCTTATTTAACTGCAGACAAATATTGCATATTCTGTGAAAAAAAGAAATGGTTGCGAATTTTGTGTTTTAAAAGTTAAATAGATTTTTTTAATCATTAATAGTGGTACCACAGTCATTAGAAATTTCAATGTGTATGCAAACTTATCTGTAAGCTTATATCTCAAAAATATGCAAAATACTTTTATTTATACAATTAGTGTATTTTGTATAAAATTACATTATATACATTAAATCTGTTATATGAACACAGAGAATATTTATGTTAAATAATGCAACATGCCAAAAGAATGCTTATAGGTGGGGCTTCTGTTTAAAAGACGAAAACTACTAAGTTCTACCAATGTGTGAATTAATACATTCATGATTATAGACGTGACTTTGCGTCTTTTAGAGATGTGTAACTCGACCCACTGTCAGCACTTTTCCATTTTGTATGTTGCGTTATTTCTATAAAATTTACAGATTAATCTTATTTATTGAATTAGTACACATATATAGTTCGATTAGTAACTGTACAATTATTTATACCTGCATGTGTAACATAAACACGAACACAAAAAATCGTTTTCTTAAATTATGTAACACCTATAGGCGGCTTTCTATTTAAAAGACGAAAACTTGCCACCAAGAATGTTGTTATTTAAAATATTTCAATATACCTTTCTTTAAGTTCATTAAACTTGAATTTTAAGCTTGTCGACGTGTCAGTGGTGTAACGTTAGGGGATGTTGCATCATGGTTGTCATATTTCAATTATGAATTTCTAGGTAATATTTATTTTCTTTATTTATCTCTTCAAAACGATTGTATGTATATTTTACTCTCTGATTACTGGCCAGGGCCAGCAACAATTTTTATATTCAGTCGCACCAGAATTTACAAAAAAATTACTTTGTGGTAGGTTTTTCTTGAAAATATACTAGTATACGTCTATGGGCATGATTATTTTTCAAATAGTGGTACCAATAGAATAAAAAATAGTCCACTGGGACGTATATGTTTGAATCCGTAATTAATGAGTTAATATTATGACCGGTTGCGAGTACACGCGTCACCAATTTAGAGCGTTTTTCTATTTTAAAATATCTAGCAGATTTTTTTTTTTTTTTTTTTTTTTTTTTATGGAATTTTAGTTTTTTATGAAAACATTGCGAAACTTACTGTTGAAAAATTTTGGTAGCTACTTTGAATTGAAAAAAAAAACACGCTAAATTGGCAACATTGCCGACCAACAATGTGTTAAAGGTCACAGTTACTGTTGAGTCACTGGTATCCGTCAGCTTTTACATTCTAAGCACAGATAATCTGTTTTTTTAAATACGGTACCGTGTATTTTGATTCTAATGTTTGATTAAAAGTGAACAGCCGACTGGCAGATCAATATAAACAAAAACGAAAATTCTTGCTATCCGTCCTTAATGCGTTAGCTAACGCAGTAAAAATTTAAAAATATGAAATAACTTTAATCTTAAAGTCAGTAATCATTTTAAGCAAGGGTTGTCCAAATGTGACATCACTATATCCAAATAATTACGTTACCCTTATTTAATCACTGAATTTCTGTCGTTAACCCTTTCCGGCACAGACAAAGTCTGGTCGTAAAATGAGAAATTGCTGACTGACACCGGAATTTACAGAAGACTTTTTTAGAAAATATGAACTCCTTATTTTAAGCTTTCATTATAGAAACAAAATTTTATTAAAATACTCTCGGTGTCGAATGCAAGTTTGGAATTAAAATTAGGTGTGCCCGGAGGGGGACCACTGTGCCGGAAAGGGTTAAATAAGACAAAATACACTTCTCAGAAATAGTGGGAGTTTTGGACAACTCTGTTTTAAGTCGTGTACTGCGTGATAAATACGTCTCACTACTAGAAAAGAAATACATAAACATAAAAAAAAGATACTGACACGTTTTAATTGCCCAGTTTTAAAATGCGGTAAACACTCTTTGATGATGATCTTAAAATTAAAACAGAATTTCAATTTTAACTGAATATTCTACCGCATGTTTTGGTATGATAAAATAATTTTAGCATAGGAGGCTAACCCATTTGCAGAATTAGCATATATGTATCAATTGAGGTATTTCTTTTTTATTCAATAATTCCGAATTCGAAACAGAAATTTTGAATGCCAATTTTCGTTTTATGTAATTACAGACGTTTCGTGATTTCATAAAGTAAAAAAAAAAAAAATTTTTCGAAATTTCCATTATGGATTTGAAATTTCGGGATAAAAAATAAATCTCTTAAATGCCCACTAATAACGTAAATATGGGTTAATTGCAATATGTTTCAAGATACAGTAGGACCCGTGTTTAACGAGGAGCTCGGGACACAGAAAAATGCTCGTTAAATCCGGTCGCTCGCTAAATCCAAATCCTAGTTAATAACTAATAGTATATACATAAAAAACAACTTACGTGAATTACTGCTTGGTAATCTTTATTGAGAATTGGAAAAATATTCATCCAAAGATGATTCTTTGAGTTTACAAAATTTTGTTTCTTTCAATTTTCGTCTTAAAACACTTAATGCATTAAATGTTGCATCATCAGTATTTTTCATTGCTTCAAAATACTGTTCTAGATTTTCTAGTGATTCTTTAGCACAATCACGTGTCGGCGTTTTAAGTACAGTGTCTTCTTCCGAGTCACTATCACTTGCATCTTCCTGCTCTTGGGCTTTCACCACTTCCACGACGATATCCTCATTGGGGAGTAAGCCCGACGTTAAGACACCGTCATCAACGTTATTGAACTCATCGATGTTTAAAACATCGTTAATCTTCTCAATGTTATTTTGTTGCAATTAGACTGAGAGTGGCAAGTCATCTTCATCTTCGAAGTCATCTTCATATCTGTCAATCCATCCAGCTTTCCTGTAACAATTTTGGATACAAGATTGAGTCACACTTCCCCAAGCATCTGTCATCAGGAGTATAGCGTCAAAAACAGAAATTTTAGGATCTGATCTTTTTTATTTCTCTCTAACATCATGAGAATCAATTGCTTTCTACAATAGCATTTGAAGCTCCGAATAACTCCTTGGTCGAGAGGCTGTAACGCTGAGGTTGTGTTAGGCGGTAAAAAAAAACAAGTTTTATGTTTTTTTAAATTGCTGACTTGCGGGTGAGCAGAACAATTATCAATGATGAGTGCAATCTTTCTTTTCTGTTTTTGAAGCACCTTATCCCACTCGTGCAAATAAGATAAAAATAATTCAGAAGTCATCCATGCCTTTATTGTTCAATTTGTAAGTCACTGGGAGACTTTTTATCCCTTTAAAGCATCTTGAATTTGCAGATTTACCGACGATAAAAAGTTTTTTCTTGTTTTTGCCTGACATGTTGCAACACATTAACACAGTTAAGCGATTTTTCAGCAACTTACCGCTCAGACATTTTCTACCTTTAAACTTCATCGTTTGATAAGGAGTTAGATTGTAATAGATGCCGGCCTCATCAGCATTGTAGATGTTATCGTCAGCATAATTTTCACGTACATCTTTCCATGTGCAATCTAACCAGTCTTTCACATCCTTGTCGTTCACACTGGAGGCTTCGTCGATGATTTTTTCTGTGCAGATGTTATGACGTTGCTTGAAACGATGTAGCCATCCATTAGAGCAAGAAAAATCTGTGTAATCAAGCTGAGCTGCAAATTTTCCCGCTTGGATTTTAATGATGGGCCCAGTTATCGGTAAACAAGAATTCCGTTGCTGAACAAACCATTTTAACAGCGCTTCATCCAAGTCCTCTTTTTCACATTTCTTTAAGGTTTGGAATCGGTCACATTCGCTTCATATGCTTTCATTAACGACTCCTTGTTTTTTAAAAGAGTTGACACAGTTGAAGAAGAAAGTCCACACTGCTTACATATTGTAACATTTTTTTCACCTTTATCCAAGAGTTTTATAATTTCCACTTTTTCTCTTACAGATAAAACTTTTCTTTTCGACGTTTTAAACAGAAGAATAAAAAACACGCTCTCAAGAAAAGGCACAAGCCGAAAATAATTTTTTCTTACACGCAGTTGTGAAACCGGTAATTACACCTGATTTCGATTGGGTCAAGTCGTTGAAGGGAGGAATCGTCATGAACGACGTTACTTGACAACGTCCCTAACCCCCCCTCTTCCCTGCGTCCGCCATCTTTAACCACTATAAAGCACCAAGTGATTTGGAATTCCATTCTTTGTGAGTTAGGATTCCTTCATTCTCTCCCGTACTCTTCCTGGAAAAAGACAATAGGACTGGCATCCAGTTAACACCGCCTCCCTTCCAAGAATCTATGCCTGTCTCTGATGGTTGCACCTGTTGTTGGATAACTTTAAAGAATGCTTATTTTTCCTTTACAACAAGAGTGGGGAAATTATAGAAAAACTGTATGTTTTTTATTATTATTTCTGTAGTTATTTCATGCTTCAATAATTATTTCCCTCGTTAAATCCGAGCAAATTACAAAAATTTGCTCGCTAAAAGAGTATATTTCAATACATTTATTTACATTATACAAATCAAAAGACTCCATTTTCCTCGCTAAATGCGGAATCTCGTTAAATGCGGGCTCGCTATAAACGGGCTCGACTGTATTCTGTTGAATATTACTTCGAGCTTTCATGTTTGTACAGTTGTCAAGTACTCTTAATATAGATAAAATTATTTTCGGTTTTATATTTGATATTTTTCTTGTGTGAAATAAATCATTTTTTATATTAAATTATTCAAATTTGTATTAACTAAATAATAATCTCAACTGCTTTGTTTTCATAAAAATTCCATTTTCGAAATTTGTTAAATCTAAAAGTACGTAATCTTTGTACGTTGACATAATCTAATTATTGAATTCATTTTTCAATAAAGAACGACATATTAAACTTTTGAACTAAAAAATGCATAAATTTTATTCTAGTTGTTTATTAAAAAATATTTTTATAGAGTAAAGGAATAAAATCCATTCTTTTAAATTTAATGGTTATTTACATAGCTGCCAACTGCTACGAGTTTTCTCACCATTTTTTTGAAGTGCTTCTTTTCGCTTTATTTTATTGCAGATTTCTGTGATTAAAAAAAGTGCAGATATTTGAAAATAGTGGTAGAAAAAAATCGCAACAGTGGCAGTGATGATTCTTCATGCCAGGTGTAACCGCGTGCCGCATAGCTTCCACCATTTCCGTATAGAATAATTTTCCGTTTTTAATGGCAGAAATTTTGAGTTTTAATGAGGCGCAGATTTTAATTCGTAAATAAAGGTGAAAAACCATTTCCAGGGAATAAGGTTTGACACATCTAATTTTTAATGTACATACCTGAAAAAAAAGTGATCACCCCCTCCCCTAATCTTTATCCTCCCCTAGTAAATCTGGTGCAACTACCCGTATGAAAAAAAATATACATGTGCCAATCGACTAGGGATAGCATGTACTATTTAATGCTATGCATAAAGTATCATTCGGGAGCTGTCTAGTATTAGAAATTTCGTAAACATTCGTTTTTCAATTGGTAATGCATACTTTTGATAGTTTTTCAAGTTTTTTGGATCAGATCAGCCCAAAAAAGTATACAGTTTATGCCAAAGTTATCCAATCTGCAGCCCGTGGGCTGGAGAGTTACCATAACTTTCCTTTGAAAAGAATAATTGGTCATGTTTAGTGACAGAAAGTATGCGATTAGATAAAAGGAAAATCGTTATTTGGAAATTAGTGATTAATGACTTTCAGGCAAAAATTTGTACTTGCCTGTTTTATGCATATTTCTTCAACCTTCATGCAGTTAGAAGGGTTGAAATTGTGAGGAGGCTAATGTGAATTTCACGTAATACATTTAAATTTATATCTTCCATAAAAATCAGCGTTTGAAATGTGCCTTTCGTTATGAGATACATCGAATGGACCCAAACAAAATTCAGTCACATTTTTTATTCAAATATATATTTTTAGTTTGGAAGATTAATAAATAATTACTATAAAAATTATGACTTTTGAACTTGATTAATTTTTACACAAAAAGTATAAGAGTAATTAAAAACACGTGTGAATGCTTTTACAGATCATTATTGTCATTAATTTTAGAATTTATAAAACATCTTACTTTTCGACAGTTTAAGGGGATCCGTCTTACGTTATCGTCATTAAAAAAATATTGAACAATCACCGAAAAAATTAGGACAGACTCCTACAATAAGGTAGGCAGCTATACGTTCAACTGCTTTGTTAAGTCTTTATTGTAAAATTAGAATGGTTCAAACTCTGACAAAGATAATGTTAATTCCCCGTGACAAATTTGGACTTACATCTTCCCTAAAAATCATCCGATTGAAACGTAACTTTCTTAATGAGATACATTGAATGGATCCAGATATAATCCAGCCATTCTTTTGATTCAAATACATATTTTTAATTATGCAAATTAATAAAATACGGCAATTTCCGGCTTATAATTCGCTGGACAAACGATCATGTTTAAACGCAGAAATTTTATTTTATAAAATGTAACTAAGTAGATCGCTGTAAATATTTGACTTCAGTTATTGAATAAAAATTATGTGTCGAAACATGATTGTTTGATCCGCAGATTATAGACAGCAAATTACGGTAATATTATAAAAATTATGCTTTTTCATTTAAATAATTGTTTACAGAAATGTTTCAGCGTCATCGATAGCATGGGTATGTGGTGTTACAGCTCATTCCTATCCTTAGTTTTCAAGTTACAGAAACATTTTACTTTACGACCGTCTAAAGTAGAGGGTTTTCAATCTTTTTGTCTGAAAATATTTTGCAACTACAAATTCAAAAATATAGTATTCAGCTCATTGATTTGCAAAGTTCTTGTAATTGAATAAGGCAAATTTTTCTATTGTAAAATAGTGGTAACTTGGTGGCCGGTGGGCTGAAGAACACTAGTCTAACCAGAAAACCACGCCATTAGTGTAATAATGAAAAAATCTAAATAAGCCGGAATCAAAAGAGCATTATGAAATGTGTTTTTTGACGCATAAATCATTTGCCCTCGTCTCCCTGTTATCGAGATATAAAGTCTTAAATTTGATAATTTATGGATTTAATAGGATGGAATGAGGAGTCGATAGGATTGAATGAAGAGTCGATAGGATTGAAGGAGGAGTCATCGCGTTTTCAACATAGCAACATCGTCAAACTCTAGTCACATGTCCATTTCCACTTTAGTATACTACAATTTTCTGACACGATTCGCTATGCTTGGTACAAGTCTGGGTTCGTGCAAACTCGGCGACTTCCTGTTAAAACGCGCTTGCTATTTTGTTTTTCGCAGGAGGTTGATCGTTGTTATCATTGTACTAGATTTCAGTTCATGAAATATTCTTGGTGCCATGATTTTTTACTCTTCAATAATTTTTTTTTTTTTTTGGTTTAGTGTCATATTTGTCAATAGAATTTTTTTGCGAGCTTCTTTCGTTTTTATATTACTATATTTAAATATGTTTTGTATTTCATGTTAATCTGATTATTAAAATTTCTGAATCAAAACCACGCCTTTTTCCTTAAATTAAATAGATAAATTAGCAAACTTTAAGACTTTATATCAAATGATTTATGTGTCAAAAAATACGTTTCATAATGCTCTTTCGATTGCTGCTTATTTAGATTTTTTTCATTATTACACTAATGCGTGGTTTCCTGATAAGCAGCGTCAGGGCCTGATTACCTGCAGGGCAAAATTCCACCGGAAAAATCGAATTGAAATTGTTCCTTTATCTTTTAGAGAAATTTTGCATGAATATAGAGTTTAAGCAAGTTGAAAAATTCTATTTAAATTTGCTGTTGGAAGTTTTCCCCGCCGGTAATCAAGACCTGAGGAGCGCGCGTGGCCTGAAGGGGATTTCCTTAAAAATAAGCGCGGCGCTCAACGTGTTAAATAAAACTTCTTGCTTAAAATTAGTGTATATGAAACTATACCTCACAATTATACTATAGTTAATTTTGCCCTGTGTCCATAATGAATTGTTTATTTTCTTTCTAATCAATTTGTATGTAAATTCTTGTGACATTTAATATTTCAACATGTTAAAAAGAGAATTACTTTGTTTCTGAGAGGGATAATAGGTGACACCCTGTATAAAGTACATATTAAAAGTCAATCTGGTACAAAGTTTTGAGATGCGAGTAAAGTTATAGGTTACGTAAGCGAAATAATAAAATTCATTTTTTATTAGCCACTAGTTTTTATATATATAATATTGTATTCGCAAAATTTCTGT
This sequence comes from Maratus michaelseni, assembly GCA_963931845.1. Taxonomy (NCBI): domain Eukaryota; kingdom Metazoa; phylum Arthropoda; class Arachnida; order Araneae; family Salticidae; genus Maratus; species Maratus michaelseni. Next base: position 164,293,996 of record OZ007586.1, read on the forward strand.
AATTGATATACGCGACTAGCGAAAACACAAGTAATCCAAGCAAATTTTCGACATTCATACTCTTTAATCGCAAACGCACGTGGGAACACTGAGTTTGCGCACTGGATTCGATATTTTGTGATTCATCCTGCATATGTAACATAGTTTAATTTTATATAGTAAAATAGCTTTACATTATTTCCGGGAAAAACAAAATATTTTCGAAAAAGAACATTATATATTAGATAAATGGAAATGCATAAGCAAGTAAAGCTTATTTTTTTATTTTTTAAACATATATAATTAATAAACAGACATACATACATTCAATACAATAATCCAACATGGAGTGAAAAATTAGCCAGAGCCAGGAATCGAACCTGGGTCCACAGCGTTACGGGCTGATGCTCTAACCACTGAACAACTCCGGCCGACCCCTGAGTCTGCGATTTCCCACTAATAAAACATGTTGGAGAGAAGGTCACCAGCCATCAACCAGACAGCCAAGACGACCGGACAACGGTGAATAGATTTTACTATTCCACCGATCTACGAATATATATTAAATTACACATAATTAACGTCTGCAGTCATCGTTTTTTTATTTTTTAAACATATATAATTAATAAACAGACATACATACATTCAATACAATAATCCAACATGGAGTGAAAAATTAGCCAGAGCCAGGAATCGAACCTGGGTCCACAGCGTTCCGGACTGTTGCTCTAACCACTGAACAAGTGGTCAGTTTAGAAGTTCAGTGGTTAGAGCAACAGCCCGGAACGCTGTGGACCCAGGTTCGATGATTAACGATGACTGCAGACGTTAATTATGTGTAATTCAAGTAAAGCTTGTGTGAAATTACGTCAAAACGTTTTAACCCATTGATTATGGGCCAGGGTTGACGAATATTTTTATGTTTAATCGCATCACAATCTACAAAAAAATTTCTTTATGGTAGATTTATCTTGAAAATATTTTAATATAAGTATATGGCAGAGATTTTTTTGTTAAATATAGAATGGATAGAATAATAAAGAACTATTTTTTCGTTATGTTAAAGGAGCCGGCGAGAAAAAAAAAACAGACAACAATAACAACAACAAATCGAGAAGAAAAGGTATTTCTTTTACAACTAGAAAACAATATTTTTTAACCTAATTTATATACGGACTGTAAAACCGTTATATATTTAGAACCGTTAAAAATTTCAAAGAGTTCGGACAACAAGAATTTTTATTTATTTATTTTTTTAAACTATGAAACGATCCTACATCACAAAACAAGAAAATATATTCTTAAAAGCGCTTTTATCACAAAATATCAGTTTTTTTCACGAATTTGTTATTTAAAAAGTATAATTTCATATAAAATTAAAGATGTAAAAGTATATAAACTTGATTTTTGTTTAAATTTATTATCACGGGGTCGGGCAACTCCAGGCGTGTCAGCTAGTATGTAATAAAATATAAATATAGGTAAAAGCCAACTTTTGCGCTTTATTGTTAACATTATAATCGAATAATATACCTTGCGCTATTTAATCACAGAAATTCAACGCTTAAACATGACGAAGATTGCTATTCGGAAATGGTAGTAACAAAAGCTTAAACGATGGTATCTATGCGTCGTCACTTTTCTGAAAACTCAGTATTTTAATTTCATGGAATCTGTAGCAGTGGTTTTTGAGAAAAGTGGCTTTTTTTTCAAAATTTAGAATTATTCCAAATCCATGAGGGCGTTTGCCACACTTTTGCACATAAATTAGTTTTATACTTAAAATATATATAGCCTAAAAATTAGATTACATTTTTTTATGTTTTCCGAACATTTGTCTAACATAATATAACAACGTAAATTTTCTGAAACATGAGCCTTATGTCTAAAAAAGAGTTCATGTGTTAACAGAAAATTAATATTTATTTTAAGTATGGAAATGATGATTTAGAAAATCGATGATTTAGAAAATCAATGCTGCTATATTACGATAGACAATTGTTGGGTAAACATAAAAAAATGTAATTTAAAAGTTTGGGCTTTAAACAATTAAAGTACAAAGTTAATTTGACTGTAAAATTGTCAGACACGCCCATACCCGAATGCATGGATAGAGCAAATACCGTAATTTCGCGGGCATACGCCGCATCTTAGTTAAGTCTTTTTCAAACCAGAAATTTTATTGAAAATAAGAAGTCAAATAAGTGCTAAGCAGAAATAAGTCACATTTTATTTAAAATAAATTCTAGTAGGAAATCAAATTGTCTGAGGTGCGGCGTATACGCACGAAATTACGGTAATAAACCATTCCAGTGATGGAACAACTGCTCTCCAAAGTACAATTGCCACCATTAAATTTTAACAGGATTTTTTGCCTTATTAAGTCTCAGAAATTCTGTCATTAAATAAGGCGAAGAATACAATTTAAATTTAATGGTGGCAATTGGCCCAAAGGTGTGAAGCTGATCCATCACTGCAGTTCTCAGAAAACAATAAGTAATTCCAAACCAGTGTTGCTAGTGGGCTACTTATTTAAAATTCAGTCATCTTTATTGCCACCATTTTTTTTGAGAAAGTAAAATTTGCCTTATTTAAGGACAGATAAAATAAGGTGAAAACAAGGCAAATTATACCATTTCAAAACAGTGGTGCCAATCAAGCACTCTGACTTATAAAAAGTAGCCCACTGACAACACTGTTCCGAACTAATATTAATATTTATTAGATAATAGTTGGGAAAATATATTGTTATCTAAACAGGAATATTTGACAAAAAAATTAGCAAGATTCTTTCAAAATCATGAATCCCATGTTTAAACGGGTGTGTCTTTTAGCGTATTTCAATGATAAAGCTTCGAGAAATAATTTTCATAAATTTTGTTGTTGAGAGATAGACCAGATACTGTTTGTTTTACATTTGTTTTTGATACTATTTGTATTGTTATAATTTTTATGGATTATCAAATGTATGTTACTAATACAAACGTAGCTTAATTTTGTTTAGCCTATATTGATTGGCATTATGTCAGGAGGGAGGCGGGGGGGGGGGGGGCAGGCAGACTTCCCACCACTTTTTAGATAAATATCGAGATATTTAAAAACACATAATTTATGTCTTAAAGAACGCGAATAATTCTATTCTAAAAAAGTGGTGGACGTTTGTCTTTGCCACACTCTTCGACGTTATACCCATATACGCATTGTTATCATGTACACCTGTATTTCTCACAAATAAATTAGGTATCGATATGTTAAAATAACTTTTTTTATCCTTTAGCTTACGTTTACATGGCTACCAACTTCTACGTTTTTCAAAGTCAAATAAACATATTTCTTCCACAATATTTATTTCATAACAACATAAAATATGTACAATACTTCATTAAATAAGTGCAGCATACAATTTATTATATATTTTTCTTTAATAAAAATACATTTATGTGTTTTAAAAATGGGTAGAAGGTCGCGTGCCTCTATTTAATATCATCCCTTCTTGTTCATCCGTCGCACCAAGGGCACAAAGTCGTCAAGCTAGGCACTCATGCCCAGCAGGTAGGGGCCTGGTTAGTGCTATAAAAATAATAATAAAGGAAACAGCCTTCCACACACTTTAAACTCCATTCCCTCTATTCTCAGTGCAGACTCATGTTTGCCCATGAAGATTTTACTTATATCTAGGTAGGAATCTTAACGACATCACAAAAATTCAACGCATTTCCATTTCAATAAAAAAACACATATTCATTTAAAAAATATATTTTTCCATATCTGCCAAGGCTTCCGTATTTTAAAACCTTGAAGGGCGGTAGTATATTATTTATAATACTTAATTTTAACATTAGAATGGCTGGAATTTTTACTCAAGTTTTATAAAAATATTTTACACCATAATTTTTATTAAAAACTATTTAACTTATTTCTGTGTTTCATATATTTAACTTATTTTATGAAGAAATTCCTGGTTTGAATAGAAATATATTTATTTGGTACTGCCCAAAATGATCGCTATGGCTGTTCTAGTGTTACCGTATATACTCGCGTATAAGGCGATCCTCAAATTCGAGATGAAAACCGGTTTAATACCAGTAATTCAGAATAGTTTTATACGTCTTATTAAATTTCATTAAATTTTAAATTATTTAAGCTGCTGAAAACCATTCTGAATTACGGGTATTAAACGTGTTTTCATCTCGAATTTGGGGGTCGACTTATACGGGAGTATATACGGTAATCAAGATTTGTACCAATATTTATAAAAAATAATTACTTTTATAGCTTTGGTGAAAAATAATTGTAAAATTGCATTTAAATACTTGTAAATAAAAATTTTCGAAAATTCTAGTGTAAATTCAGCATTACAGAAAGACAATTACTGGTCCCTGAAAAGATTAAGTACAACTATTTCCGAAAAGAAATATTCTCTTTAATAAATGGCAGATTGTTTTTGCATTAAATAAAGCGAATATTTCTATGTGGAAATAGAGACTTATGCCAGGTTTTTTTTGTCCCGGATTTACTATGTAAGTATATATATTTCAAAATACTGTAACATTATTTTACACAAAAATATAATATGAAATTATGTAAGAGGAAAATTATTTTTAAGCCTCTGATAAGCATCTTATCTCTTTTTAATGTCTTTGAAAAAAGACATTCTGACATATATCTTATTCCGGGTTTTATTTCATTATTTTTTCCACTTAGATACCTGAAGTAAATCAAGTAGCCCAAAAGAATATAAATATAGAAGTTCTGTAGAAACTTTGCTTGTTTTATTTTTTAATAGAAGCATTTACAGCTATACAGAGTATTATTTGAGATCCTTATCCGAGTAACATGTCTAGAAAATAGTTTCTGACAGACTGAGAAAGTGATAAAAGTAAAATATTTGTCGGCATATCGTATTTCTACATGAACGAGAACATCAATATTGTCTCTAAGATGTCAAAGTTATTTTTTAATTCGGTTTAACTTCAAAATTTGCCATGTACTTGTTAAAAAACCCCTTTCACAACTCAGTCAAGTCATCAAAAAAGCCTTTAAAGTTCAGCGCAATATGCAAAAAGAACTGTCTTTCCGTGTCAGCGCATCTGCCTTTATAAATCAGCGAACGCACCAACAAACATCTCGCAACATCGCTACTAAACTCGCAGCAGCTGGCGAACGCCTGCATACGAAGAATTTCTCTCGCTGTATCTTCTTCCATCGGCGCGCGAGGTAGTGGTAATACCGGATATTTTTCGACCAAGCTTCCTTCACTCGGAATGGCAACGCATCTGAATGACTAGTGTTTTTTTCAACGAGCAGTGTGTTGGATGGTATAAAGTCTCAAGCGAAAGAAGGGTGGTATCCCATTCATTCGAGATTTTTTCTCGTGTGAGGAGCCACCCTAGTTAGTTCTGTGTTTTACTTTAATATGTGATAAGGTGAAGAAATAGAGGTGTATTTTGTTTGTGTGTGAAAAATCTGTCTACAAATTTTAAGTATGTGATCGACATCTAAAAAATAGTGAAAGTGTAATAATTGTGAGTCTTCAAAAGAAATCTTCTGTTCGTCAGTGTAAGATGATGTTCAGTGTAAAAATGTGCTTTCTGCTAGAACAAGCTTTTCTTCAGTACCAATATTAAGTATCTATGTTTTTTAATTAAAATTAATTGTCCATGGATGATATAAGATTTAAATGTTCATAATTTAAACGCAGTTATTTAGCCCACATGTATGATGTGTGAACAACCGTGAAATATATTAATTTGAATGCATCTTTTAAAATATAAATATTTTATTAATTGTGTAACCTTAAAATATGTTTTATATATAAATAAATTAATCGAGAATAATCTCTAAAGTATTATTATTTTTTGTTTAATTAGCATGAAGTGTTTTATAATATGTACTTTTAGTTTTCAGCTATTTCAGGTTGTTGCTCGGGATGCTTAGGTGGTTTGTTATTGTGGCCAACATTTATTGGTACGGAATCACTATTTCGATCAGGATTAGGAATTTAACTTGTGTTCCCTTTTGAACATTTAATCGTGTCCCCCTTTAGTTTATTTTTATTTTGCACCATGAAGCCTTTTTCCATCAGCCAAATTTATCATCATTTTTTATCATTTGGTGCCGCGTGCAAAAGTAAAATTTAATAGGTTGAGAATCTGGTCTCCACAATAGCTTCCTGAGTATATTTTTACAAAAATATACACACCATTTATTATATTTTTATCTGTGATTTTTTTAAATGCATGATTTATATATCTTAAGCTATTTATGATTTTATATATGTATTGTAATATTGATATTGTGTAATTGCATGTTAGGAATGTGTAAATTTTAAGTTCCCCTTCCCCCCTCCTCCCCCTTAAAAGTCTATATTTTGACATTTATTTCTGTTATTTACTATGGCTCGTAAAGGGATCATAGATTTAAGTTTGGCTTCATCCATTCCCACTTTTAGCGGAACTTCTGATGAAAATGTTGAATATTTTGTCGGACAGGTTAGAGATGTAGCAGTATTAGAAAATTGGCCCGTAAATAAAAGAATTTTAATTCTAAAATTAAATTGTAGAGATGCTGCCCAAAAATTTCTAATTGACTCCCCGCAGGTAGCTAACATTCAAAATTTTGATGAATTGGCTGAATTATTAATTAAAAAATTCAAAAGATGTCAACCATTTGATGAGATACAATCAAAATTTAATAACATCAGGCAAAAACCAAATCAGTCAATTCAGAGCTTAATTGATGAAATAAACTCTTATGCAGTAAAATATTTATCAAAGATAGATATACAAACTAGGGATTCAAATGAATTCATTGATTCCATCAAATTGAACAAAATTTTGGATGCTGTTAGGCCTGAAATTAAGGTCGAAATTCTTAAATTAGGTCCAAAAAATTACTTAGAGGCATGTAAACATGCAATTAATGTAGAAAAGGCTCTTGAGGCTCAAGAAGTCATTATTAACAACAATGTGTGTCAAAACTTTGAACTAAATTCAATAATGCAAAGCCAGTTAGAGGGTAACAAACAAATTCAACAGTTAAAGGAAGAATTGGAAAGAGTAAAATCTGAAAATAATGCTAGCAATTCTTTTCGACAAAGTCAAAATGAAAGAGTCCAATGTCATATATGTGGAAAAAGTCATGTGACAACAAAATGTTGGTATTTTCCACAGGGTAGAAATTCCCGCAGCAATAATTTCAATCATAACCCCAACCATATTCCTATTTCTAGAGGTAACAGCAGTGGAAGGAATTTTGGCAATTATAGAAATAACCGTAGAAATCACCCATATAGGCGTAGAAATCATTTAAACTTATAGATGGTTCTTGTAGTAAAAATAGATCCCATTTTACAAGGACCAATAATTATAAAATTGTTAGGGATGAAAATCTATTGGAATCTGTAAATAATTCAGAATCAATTGAGAATTCAAAATCTAGTAACAATTCAGATTCAAATTCTAGTGAGGAAAATTTAGAAGTAAATGATAATTTAAAATCTGTAGAAGAAAATTCAAATTTAAATGAAAACTTAAACTCTGTAAATGAAATGCAAAATTTTGATAATGTAACAATTCAAAATAATTGTGAAGATCTTGAAAATCTCCATGTAATGTCGTGTAATTTTGATAATAATACAAATCACCTTCCTATTATTAAGCTTAAATTTGGTAATTTAGAGGTACCCGCTCTTCTCGATACCGGTGCAAATCTCTCGCTGGTGCAACCAGGCATCTTAGCAGAAATTAAGCAACAAGCGAAAGTTGAGCATATTTCTAGAGCAGTCAAAATTAAGACCCTTAATAATACCACTATCCCATATTTGTCAGCAGTCAATATAAAGTTCAAAATGAAAACTCGTTGGTTTCATAACATATTTTTTGTCACTCAGAGTAACTGGAATTGTAACTACCAAATAATTTTAGGGTATGACTTCATTCAGAGAAACAAAATTCTAATTGACACATTCAATAAAAGACTTTCCATCAACAAAACCCATTTTGAATTTGAAGAAACTTCTCCGCAGATTAAAGAAAATACTGTAATTAAGGATAATGATAAACCTCAGATTAATGTAATTGCTAAAGCTATAAATAACATTAAAATTAAACCTAATTCATTTGAGATAATTAAATTGGAATTTCCACAGGGTATTCATAATTCTAAAAGAGTCATGTTAACCCCATTAAAAGTCTCGCAGAAGTGCCATATTGAAAATTCTTTGCATACTGTTGAGGACAACAAATATATTTTGACAATTGTTGAGAATAAAACTAATGTTGCATCATATATACGTAAAGGTCAAAAACTAGGAAATGTAGAAATGTTTGAAGATGACGAGGAAATCCAACCCACTGAGGACCAAATTTTTCAAATCAATAGTTTAAATTTAGAAGAGATTAGTAATTTGAGACAGGCCGAACTTTCAGAATCTGATTTTAATCTTAAACATTTAGATGAAAAAGAGAGAAAGGAGATTTTGGAATTATTAATGAACAACTTTAAAGTATTTTCTAAAAGTTATAAAACTCTTGGTTCAACTGATGCAGTCAAACCCGAATTTAAATTAATGCACAATTTCCCAATTCAAACTAAACCATACCCTATTCCAAAAATTGCCAAACAGTTTGCACAAGAAGAGATTAAAAAATTGTTAGATGCTGGTTTAATTGAACATTCTTCCTCCAGTTATAATTTCCCTGTTATATTTGTCAAAAAGAAACCAATTCCAGGCACCTCTCCTGAAGAAATCAAATTTCGCATGGTAGTGGATTATAGACTGTTAAATAGCATCACTGAATCTTACACTATATGTTTGCCAAAAATTTCAGAAATTCTGCACAGTATTGCTGGCAAAAGGTATTATTGTGTGCTTGATTTGAAGTCGGCATTTTTTCAGATAAGATTGCAGGAAAAAGATAGGGAAAAATTAGCATTTTGCTGCGAGATTGGTAACTACCAGCCAAAAGTCCTACCTTTTGGAAGTCGCAACTCAACTTCATATTTTCATACACTAATTTCTAAATGTTTATCTAGCTTAAAAGGACCAAATTTACAATTCTTTCTTGATGACATTATTGTCGCTGCAGACAGCATATCTGAAATTAAAGCCTGGTTACAGAAGGTATTCGATAAGCTCATCCAATTCAACTTAACTTTAGACCCTGCAAAGCTTCAGATTTGTCAGAAAGAAATAACTTATTTAGGATTTAATGTCAGTGCTGATGGTTTTTCTCCTTCAGAGGATAATGTAAACAAAGTTTCAAAATTTCCCATACCCAAAAATGTAAAGCAAGTTCAACAGTATATTGGTTGTTTAAATTATTTTAGGCACATGGTTTATAAATATGCTGAAATTGCTAAGCCAATTATTAATTTAACCCGTAAAAATGTTCCATTTGTCTGGACTTCAGAGTGTCAGGAAGCTTTTGATATTTTACAAGATCAAATTCTAAATAAACCCCTTCTTAAAAACATTAATTCTGATCTTCCATTGTATTTAGTAACTGATGCTTCTAAAGTTGCATTTTGTGGAATTTTAATGCAAAAATACAATGAGAAATTTTATCCTGTTGAATTTTTTTCAAAACAATTCAATCCAGCTCAGTCTAGATATCCTTCCATCCAAAGAGAATTGTACGCAATATTTGCATCTGTCAAGCATTTTCGTGAAGAATTATATGGAAAAAAATTTACCATATATACCGATGCAAAATCATTAACATATCACATGGAACTGGACAATCAGAGTGAGATTGTAGCTAGGTGGCTTCTGTATCTGGATCAATTTCATTATGAGATAGATCACATTCCTGGTGTTATTAACCCTGCTGATTATTTATCTAGAGCATATAAAGATGAAACCTTAAATGTAAATAATATAAATATTTTTCAAAGCAATTCAAATTTAGATCATAATAATATTGTAAATAATCAACAAAATGATGAATTTATTAAGGAAATTATTCAAAAATTAAATGATAATGATGAGGAAACTGCAAATAACTATTATATTGATTCAGAAACTAAAATTGTAATGGTAAAAATTTTCCCCAAGAAGCCGTTAAAGAAAAAAAAGTATCTCAGTAGAATTTTAATTCCAAAATCTTTAATTAAGGATTGTTTGGAAGTTGCTCATGCTCCTCATTTTGGCACTCAAAAAACCTACAATTTTGTTCGCAAAATCTATTCTTGGAAAGGAATGTTTAAGGACACTAAAAATTTTTGTAGCAATTGTGAAAGATGTTTAAAAGTTAAACCTAAACCTAAAAATACTGTCACTAAAATGATTCCAAAAGCTGATTTAGCTCCAGGTGAGATAATAGCTTTAGATATTGTAGGCAAACTTCCTAGATCTCATGACAACAAATTTTTTATTTTAACAATAGTTGATCATTATTCCAGGTATCTTGAGGCTATCCCATTAAGCAATACCACTTCTAAAACTATAATTAATCAACTTAATATATATTTTTCCAAATTCGGGATCGCTAGGACTGTTTTGACTGATAATGGACCATATTTCCGTTCAGATGAATTTGAAGATTATCTTAAGACTATGGATATTAAGCATAGAAAGAGTTCAATCTATTATCCGCAGAGTAATGGTTTAATCGAGAAAATTCATCTTTCTATGAAAAACAGCATAGCAGCACTTTCTGATCAAGTATTCGAGTGGTCAGATAGACTATTATTTTTTAAACTTCATTATAATTCCTCTAAGCATGCAGTAACTCAATTTTCACCGGCTGAACTATTCTTGGGCAGAGAACTCAATATACCTCTAAATATTTTTGAAAAACCAAAAGTTGCTGAAGAATATAGTAAATATCTAACAAAATTACAAAGTCATTTTCAGGAAACTAGAAAATTAGTTAAGGAAAATGAAACTAGTTATTTTAATTATCACCAACAATATGTGAAGGACAGAAGTAAACCTTCCTTAAATACTGGTGATGAAGTTTTTCTTGTAGATTTTAAACATCATACTGCATTACAACCTAGATATAATGGACCACATGTAATTGACAAAAAATTGAGAAATGATAATTATTTGATAAAAATTAATGAAGATGGTCATGAATATGTAAAAAAAGTTCATGTCAGTAAAATTTTTCCAAAAGTACCTTTAAATGATAATATTTGTAACAAAACTGAGGAAAATAAGAATTGAGTAGCGATTCTAATATTTTTGTGAAATATGTGTATGTTCGGAAACTTCAAAGTATATATATACTATGCTCAAGTCAAAATTCTATTTTAAAAATTTTTTTTTTCTATTTCTTCTCTCTCAATGTTTGTTTTCAATATACTGGTAGAATTGATCACTTTGCTAGTGAATAACATTTATTGAAATATTTTTTTTTAAACTTTACCTTTTTAATTTTGTATTTGAGTCAAAAAGGAAAATATGTGAATGATTTCCTCATATGTATTTTCATAATTGTTTAGAATATCTGTGAAATCTTTTTTAAGTTACAAAGTAAATTTCAATATTCATTGAACTTAATTCAGAAAATTGAATAATATATGGTACAATAAAAAGTAGTTTGAAAAATGTTGAATGTGGCAACTCAAAATATATTGCAGAAAGTTAAAGCAATCTAGGTATTTCTGTAGTTTATATTTATTGGTGTGTGTGTATTTTTGTAAATATTTTCATATTCATGCTGGTTAAATATTATTATTGAATTTTTGTATCATATAATGTGTGGTGTATACAATTCTAATGATTACAGTAGCATTGGGTATAAAATTTTTTTATTTTTTTTCACGAACATTTCTTTAAGTCTGTATGCAGCTGTGAAAATTTCAGTGACTTTTTCGCAAAATTCTCACGAACATTTCTTCATCTGTGTGCATTTGTGAAACTTTCAGTGACTTTTTGCAAAATTTTTTCACGAACATTTCTTCATCTGTATGCATTTGTGAAACTTTGACTTTTTCGCATACTCCAGGACATTTCACATCAATTTTCAACAATTATCAACTATTCTTCAGAACAGTGTTCGCCTCTTTTTTTGCTGTTGGTGGGGGGAGATGTTAAAAAACCCCTTTCACAACTCAGTCAAGTCATCAAAAAAGCCTTTAAAGTTCAGCGCAATATGCAAAAAGAACTGTCTTTCCGTGTCAGCGCATCTGCCTTTATAAATCAGCGAACGCACCAACAAACATCTCGTAACATCGCTACTAAACTCGCAGCAGCTGGCGAACGCCTGCATACGAAGAATTTCTCTCGCTGTATCTTCTTCCATCGGCGCGCGAGGTAGTGGTAATACCGGATATTTTTCGACCAAGCTTCCTTCACTCGGAATGGCAACGCATCTGAATGACTAGTGTTTTTTTCAACGAGCAGTGTGTTGGATGGTATAAAGTCTCAAGCGAAAGAAGGGTGGTATCCCATTCATTCGAGATTTTTTCTCGTGTGAGGAGCCACCCTAGTTAGTTCTGTGTTTTACTTTAATATGTGATAAGGTGAAGAAATAGAGGTGTATTTTGTTTGTGTGTGAAAAATCTGTCTACAAATTTTAAGTATGTGATCGACATCTAAAAAATAGTGAAAGTGTAATAATTGTGAGTCTTCAAAAGAAATCTTCTGTTCGTCAGTGTAAGATGATGTTCAGTGTAAAAATGTGCTTTCTGCTAGAACAAGCTTTTCTTCAGTACCAATATTAAGTATCTATGTTTTTTAATTAAAATTAATTGTCCATGGATGATATAAGATTTAAATGTTCATAATTTAAACGCAGTTATTTAGCCCACATGTATGATGTGTGAACAACCGTGAAATATATTAATTTGAATGCATCTTTTAAAATATAAATATTTTATTAATTGTGTAACCTTAAAATATGTTTTATATATAAATAAATTAATCGAGAATAATCTCTAAAGTATTATTATTTTTTGTTTAATTAGCATGAAGTGTTTTATAATATGTACTTTTAGTTTTCAGCTATTTCAGGTTGTTGCTCGGGATGCTTAGGTGGTTTGTTATTGTGGCCAACATTTATTGGTACGGAATCACTATTTCGATCAGGATTAGGAATTTAACTTGTGTTCCCTTTTGAACATTTAATCGTGTCCCCCTTTAGTTTATTTTTATTTTGCACCATGAAGCCTTTTTCCATCAGCCAAATTTATCATCATTTTTTATCAGTACTCTTAATATTTTTAACTATCAGTTTAAAGGTAGGAAATAGTTGTTTTAAATGTACATGAATAGTATACAATTATATTAACATTTTCGAGATGGCTGTCGTAAAATCAGGCATTCTTCTGTGAGGAAACTGCTCCTGATACATTCGTAGGGCAGCCCTGGCGTTGCCATTTGCACGACCATACATGAAATACATGTCGGCTTTTTCGGCATACGTAAAGTCTTCCATGACGAACGATAGCACAATTCAAAATGGCGATTTCTTCCACTTGAATGCAAGACCTCCTTATCATAGTATCAGACCTCTCAATCAGCAAGTTTCCTTTGACCGCTATACTTGTCCTGCTACTAGCTCCATCAATCGTCAGTAATAGGAGTATTTACGACACGAAATAACACGAAATTTTTTCACAGATTCATTTGTTCTATACATTTTCTTATGAACTAATATCGATAGCATAGCTGCCAACTTTTACGCTTTTTTCCTACCACTAAAATTTTATAGTAAATTTTATCTTATTAAATTGACAAGATCGTGTGATTACATAACGAAAAAAATTCTATTAAATTTTAGTGGTAAGAAAAAAGCGTAAAAGTTGGCAGCTGTGCGGTAGCAGAGCTGCTAGATTTTTCTATTCTCTTTTTGGATACCAGTTTTTTAGTACAGACAATTTTGTTTTGTTTAATCGGAGAATTCTGGGATTTAAAAGAGCAACATTTTCTCTAAAAATATACTGGTGTTCAAAAAGCCGGAGACTTGGCAACTCTGCGGTAGTATCCACCAGGCGGCGATACTTTCCGGAGAAAGTCAATTAATAAGTTGGCAATTACCGCGGACATTTGCTCCCATAGACTTTCTCCGGATTGTCAAGTCTGATCTATGATATGGGAGCCTTGATTAAATGCATGGTATTGAACGGCGACCAGTCACTTACTACCCTCTACCGCCAGTGGAATCAACCAAAAACTCCATTTCTATTTCAAAAAATGTTTATTTCTATTTCTATTTTCATTTCAAAAATTTCGATTTCATACCAAAAATTTTCAAAGAAGAATTTTATTATCAAATAATTATGAAATTTCAAGAAAAGGATAGCATAAAAATTTTCTGGTATGAATGAGAAATTTTGAAAATTAAAAAAGGGGCTTAAAAAGTTTTTTTCAAGTACAGTATGGAACCGTACATCCGGAGACATGGTTGCCAAAGGTGCTTACTTCGGAATACCACAATTTTCGAATAGTAATATTCACGTTAATAGTAACAGAAAGCTGCTATTATGTAAGGATACATGTCCGCCCAATTTATACTTTTTTCACCAAATGTACACTGTCTTCAAAATTAATATTAAATCTTGTCTTTTTTATTCGGCGAAATCTGCGATTAAATATGTCAAAATTTTCTTTTAAATTTTAACGGTAACAAAAAAGCGTAAAAGTTGACAGCTACGATACTACCATTCGGAAATAGTAATATTCAGAAGTAAGCTCTCGCGATAAATGTATTCCGCATAAACGTTACCATAACGTAGTAATCTTAACCTAATTTAATCACAGGAGATTATTAAGTGTTTTGCGATAAGAACTACGAAGATTACAACTCGTAAATAGCGAAAAACATGTAGAGCTTAAAAGTAAGAACCTTGCAAACCCTGTCCGATGAGAAAGACCTCCTTCAAATACATTAAAAATATACGGAGTATATTCACTGTGCTGTACCTTTTAGTGACATATTTTGAAAATCAAGAATTAATTTTAAAATGCAGTACATCCAATTAAAAGTTATTTGAAATTTTAAACTAAGTTCCATTATAAACACTTATGATTTGTTATAGATGATAAACGTTAACAGGGATATTCGTTCATGAAAAAATTTGTTTATAAACAGTTTGGACTCTTCATTGTCCGTCGGATTATAAATGAATAAATACATATTTTGAAGATTCTCGTTACTTTGTCAATCAATATAGTTCAAATGTGTATTGGCATAATCAGAAGGGGGTATGGTGACCATTAATTTGGAACAGAAGTTTTTCCATATTCAATTTCAGAATTCTACGATTAAAAAGACGAAAATTTCTATTAAAAATGGTATACATAACTCCCTCCTTTTAGTTACTGAAATGCTAGAATGATTTATGTTTTTATTATTCCATGAACTTCAATGAAAACTTTAAACCATAAACTAATCTATAATTGTTGTCATGCGTAGTTATTAGTGAATTAAAAATTTATGAATCGTCTCCTTCCGAAGTATAGTTTAAGACACTGAGCTCCATCTTTAATAGGAACTCTGAGTCGGTTTTCAGAAGCTTGCAAGGCAAATGAAGCTTACAAGGCAACGGGATAAATAGTCCGTGTTGTCAATGCTAGATATTACTGTTCTTATTTACTATTATCTTAATTTATGCTTCTCTAATTAAGCAATGCTTATTTAATTAATAAATAATTCTCTAATCATGTACGACAATGCGATAAACAACATGTTTTGCATGAATGTGAACTAAAATTATCGTCACTGTATCCTCCCGTGATGTCCGTTGAAATCATGTTGTGGAATAAGAAGACAGATTTCCTGTAATACATGGAGCTTAGTGGTTTAAGCACAGCGCTATTCATTGACGCGCTCTAAGAATGTTTTTTACCAGGAACTAAAGATAATATAATTTACTCTTTGAATTTCCTACTTATACCGACATGAAAAAAACGTACCCTAGAAAGATTAGAATTTTTCCTAACCATCTTTTACTCCCTCTAGACGTTATGCAACTGAAACGGTTCCACAAAAATTTGAGAGATCACAGTAAAAACAATCAAAGGTTGAAATTTTGTTAGTCAATATATGGAAATATTAAGATGAACCACAGATATTCTATGTTAAACCTAGAACTACTGGAAATTTTACTCAACCTTGATTAAAAACATTTCACGCAAAATTTTTAATTGAAACAATTTAAATTAGTTATTTACTTTAGTTCTCCGTGGTCCATATTTAACTTATTTTATAAAACAATATCTGGTTCGAATAGTAATTTTAAATTTACCTGTCTGGTTCGTCCAACCCGTCTGGTAGGCAGAGGGTTAATCTAGTATTAAATAACTCTGAATTTTCTCGTTTGTTTTATCACGTGCTGCTTTGCCTCAATTATAAAACTGGTTACATTTTGAGATGTGAATCTTTCATAAATGTAACAAAACCTCATGATAAAACGAAAAATGCTAATAAATTCTTTGTACATATGTATTGAATTATTCTTTAAAAAATTCATTTGATCGCTACTCTTATTTGTAGCAAAAAACTATAGCATCCATTTCTTCCTCTTCTTAAAAAACAATTGGAATTACATCTAAAATTCCCAGTGCGATAATATCTTGTTACCTTTTTCATTCTCTGTTTATCCTAATACTGTCTTATTTTTCATTCACTTACTTCTTATTATTAAATTTTGAGAGTTAAACATATATATATGATTCCATTCACACAGAGAACCAGAAATGAAATGCAAACTCAAAAATAACCACCTTTTTATTTTTCTCTAAAATGTTTTGTGGGTAGGTCACGAATAAAAAAATTAATAAAGCCAATTATGCTTCTACGTTTACTATGTTCTCTGTATTAATAAAAAGCTTTATTCACACCGCATTATCACCTTAAGATTTCAAAGAAACTTTTGTAGATGTGCAAAGAAAATATTTGTAAAATGTTTCTATCTTGGTTACAAGATTCTACGAAGTTTGTAAGATTAATTTTTGTAATTCTATTTTAAACCTCTCATGTAATCTATATCTAACAAAAACATAACTGTGAAAAAAGGGAGCCAAGTTCTGTAGAAAAAAAAATCATCACTTTTTGTACGGTTACAATATACTTTGACGCTTTACTTAATGGTTTTTAATGTATTTTCAACTGACTATTTTATTCACCAAGCAACATTCAATTTTATTTAAATTTCCTTCAACAAAATGTTTGGCTGCCAATTTTCGGCAGAAATCTATATTTTAATACTGCTGTATTTAATGTTTTTTTAAACGAAATGTATTGATTCGAAATTTTTATTGTTTCTGAAATAACAATAATCATATTGACATAATTTTATGTTTTACCGTTACAGACTCATAAACATATAAATCAACAGTCCGATTCATATTTACAAATAAAATGACGAAGCTATCCAAATAATATCAAACAAATAGTATAAAATTTAAACAAGCACTAACAAGAAAATTCAGCTGACTTTTAGCCCTTACTAATGCAGGTTTTTAGTTTGGTGAAAGAAAGTATTGGCTCAAACTATAATTAAAAACAAAATGCTAATGCACCTTTTGCTTAATTGTAATATTTATTTGACACACAGCATACAAACTTGAAATTAAACAGACAGTAATTATTCAAAATCGAATTCGTTCACCGAAACTACAGCATAGCAAGAATTTGCACCTTTTATCCAACATTTTGAAAGTTCGTGTCGCTATCGAAGGACATCGAAATGATACTTGATAGTTCTCTGCAAGCATTATCTTTATACTCAGCGGCAATCGGTAGAGTACCTTTATCCGCAGCGGAAATCGATAGAGTACCCGTAGCACTGACGTTGAGAGTCCGAGACACCTCAAGGTTGTCCACAGCTACACTGTGATGTTGAAATATATGCGTATTTCGATACATGTATTATCTCAAGATGTTTTTGTTTTTTCACAATGTATCTAAAAAGGTAATCTTTATGCACCATTACACAAAAAATTATTTCTCTGAAATTAGCCAAAAATGGCTTATAATCAGGTGATTTTGTTGCAAGTTCAGCCCGTATTCAACATTTGGCGGCTTTTTTGGCAAATTAAAATTTCGCCTAATAGGCGTAACGTTAAAGTAAACTAGTCGTTGGAGGCCACCATAATACTTATACCCATCATGGATATGCATAATATAAAATATGAAAATAAAACATGTGTAAACTATTTATAAAATGCATTGCAATTCGAATAAAATTGCGGCTTGATGACGTCATAAACCTTAAAAGCTCTATTACTGAATTTCGTAAAAGAAACAACCTCATAACTCCAAAATTGGTAATCCTATTAACTAACAGTTTACTGCGTCGGATTAAATGTATAATTTTCAATTAAAAATATCTTTGAATTGAAATTTGAATGAAATACAGGGTCATGAAAAATCGAAGAGTGTGTAAAATATGATTGCAAATATCTCAGCAACTATTTATTCGATAGACATAATTTTTTATGCAAAATTTATGATTTTTTACTGTCTCTTATATTCACTCTTTAAAATAAACAATTTCGAAAATTTGTGTATACCTTTTATCAGAACGAATAATTAGACAGTCCGAAAAAAATAGTTCCGTATAATCGAGGTTACTGAAATTCAATAAGCTTTTACCCATTATTGCATTATAAGTACATACTAAATTTCAAGTCTCTATCTCAATTTGTTCGGGAGATAGAGTGTTTAAAGACATACACACAGACACGGAATCCCCAGTGTCTGAAATGTGTAAATCGGTCAAATTTTTTTTTTCGATTTTCAAAACGATTACAAGATTTATCCTATACTACGTATGATGGGTAAGTAAAATGGACACCCCCCAAGAGGGTAATTAATAGATTTTCAGAATTTTTTCTTCGATTCCTTATAGTGTAAACGAACTTCGCACCAAATTTGAAGTCTGTAGGTGCTTTAGGTACATGACATCTTTTTGATGAGTGAATGAGTCAGTGATAAAATTATCGATTATCAGATATTTTCAAATATCATTATCTCGGAAACTAATTATGCGTTATTTATAAAATTTTGAATTCTGGATAATTAAAGAGACCTTATTACATCTAAAACTACAAGTACGTAGGTCAAATAGATTTTCAGCAGTAGGGTGTCCAAATTTGGCGAAAACAGCTCGAAATGGTTCGTGTAATATAACACACTATTATGTCAGACGAACGTGGCTGACACACAGCCTTGTGACTAGATTTAACTTTATATAAGATGAATGTAATCGAATTAAGTAATTTTTGTGCACTTCGACAAAACCTGTTTATGTCTAATTATTTTACATTTTTGTTCAACAGCAAATCAATATTTTGAAGAAAATAAAAATTGCAGGAAAACATATATGTAATGTAAATGAAAAAAATTCTTACATTTCCACATCTAACAGATGAGAGAAGAAAAATATATAGTTTTGACAATTTAACAGCAGTATAAATAAATCATTTACGATTCTCACTAGAATTTTTCTACCTCCCCCCGAGCTCCTTAGGCCTACGCGCTGACACAAAAATGGCGGCTGTCATAGGCGGATCTTTTTAATTGTTTGTACGGTCCCCTGAATTTTGACACCAGTATTTTCTAAAAGTTGTTCTACCGCCCTCTGAGCTCCTTAGGCCGACCCGCTGACACAAAAATGGCGGCTGTCGTAGACGGATCTTTTTAAGTGTTTGTACGGTCCCCTGAATTTTGACACCTGTACTTTCTAAAAGTTTTCTTTGACTTATTTAGTTTAAGAAAAATAAGGCTTTAAAATCTTTTAGAAGTTATTGATATTGAAATTCAAGGGACCGTACAAACGCTGAAACAAGTTTGCCTTTCACAGCCGCCATTTTTGTGTAAGCGCGTAGGCCTAAAATTCGGGGGACGGTGTTTGTTCACTCATCGACGTATATTGCATTTGTTTCGCACTAGCAAGCTATTAAATAGGGAAACTTATATACTTAACCAGTGTTCCTACAGGTCAAGGAATTTCCCTGACTTTAGGTCAGAATAACACCGCAGTATTTACTTAGAGAAAACATTGCCTTCCATAATCGCACAATTACATAAGTTGAGTTTTTTTTTAAAGAAAATGTTGTATTTTTCAATATTTAAATTGGCATTTTTCGTGAAACTGTAGGAACCCTGCTAACAACGTTGAACACCACAGATTGAGAAGAAGTGGCTTTTTTGACAGAAGCGGACAGTAG
This sequence comes from Maratus michaelseni, assembly GCA_963931845.1. NCBI lineage: Eukaryota > Metazoa > Arthropoda > Arachnida > Araneae > Salticidae > Maratus > Maratus michaelseni. Next base: position 164,314,103 of record OZ007586.1, read on the forward strand.
TCACAAAGCGGTTTTCAGTGTTTATTCAGCCAGTTCACAATTCGCAATCGCGGCAATGTTTGTTAATTTTATACAAATTGTCAATTTTATACATTATTTATTCAAAAATATCAAATTTTCGTTCTCTTTACACGTTGAACGCCAAACTGAAATCACTGAACCTTCCTGGGGGCCCACGGGATACTTTTGTCTAAGTACATGGTAATAAATTACCAATAGTTCCGTTTCATAGTGCTGGGCAGAATATTAACTCTAATATTTATTGCTGGTATTGTAATAAGACTGTTCAACAAGAGTATGTTGCGAGCATTTAGAATACTTATAAGTAATAAAATTAAAGTGAGCGTAAAATAAATTCTAATAATAGGTAACGCGAGCCAAAAGGGATAAAATAAGACAACGCTCACTTTAAAAGTAACAATAAAATTTAAATTAAAATTTGCGTTCTGATTTTAGACCTCCTGTTATTTATGAATCATCCGCATTAAAATTAATATTAAAATAAATACAAAGGAAAACCCTTTACAATATCTAAATGACTACCCGAAAATAAATACCTAAAAGAAAATAGTTGATTAATGACAAATAAAAATGACACATATGATTGTGGTACATAAAGAGATTTAAATTATTTAAATTACTAATTTATTTACAACACAGATATTAAAGTTTATTTGCAAAAAGCTTATAAAATAAATTAATTAAACCTAGAAAAGACATTCTCCTTTTCTTTACAAAATTCCTGATATCAGCATGTTGCTGAATATGCTTAATAAAGATAATTAATTTATTTAAAATCCCGTGGATTCTAATTCTACTATTCATAAGTTTGCCTTTGACAAACTTTAAATCTTAAATTAATTAAATTGATTACAGTTTGGACTATACTGTACATGCCCTATTTTTTTTAAATATATATATTCAATTCTAAGACACAAAAATTTTTGTTGTATGATAAATCATACCTGACTTCAGCACCCCGTGCTATACAGATCAAAGGCTTGGTGATTCTACATACTGCCTTGCATATTTCTTATTGTGCACTTAGTAAGAAAATATGAGATACCTATGATATCAAAACTTTAATTTAAGCATAATATTACGCTTTATTCAGCAATCTAGGCAATGCCTCGGAAGATATGCAATCTATTGATTTAAAATAATCTTCCATAAAATAACTGCATAGCACTTTAAGAGCCTAAGCCAGTCACGCGTAAATGCGCTTAAGCTAATGTTAAGTCTATGGGAAGGTTCTTGCTCGATTTCTCGCTCGCATTTTAATATTTTTAAATATTTTTTTAGCATAGGATAGCTGAGGTCGGTCTCTAACGTTGTTAGTTTTTACTTTTTCAATTTTGGTTCCAGTTTTTTTATATAAGGGTACTTTCACTTTCAGAACCTTTTCCAACCGGTTCCAAAATTGAAAATGTCTGCTTATAAAAAAAACTGTTACCAAAATCAAAAAAGTAAAAACTAACAACGTTAGACATCGACCTGAGCTATCCTATGCAAAAAACATCATTTAAAATTATTAAAATGCGAGCAAGAAATCGCTCAAGAACCTTCCCATTAGAGTTGCAAAGACTAGAATAAACCTGGTTTAAACCTGGGAATAAACTGGGTTTTTTGGAAATAAACCGGGTTTTTTGGGAATAAACCAGGTCTTTTGGGAATAAACCTGGGAATAAACCAGGTCTATTGGAAATAAACCTGGGAATAAACCCCTTCTTTGCAACTCTACTTCCCATAGACTTAACATTACATTGGACTTTTTTCGCATGACTGATGTAGGCTCTTAAGGCATGAGAAGCGCCCGCAAAATGAATCACGGAAAGCAACTCCATCGTTTTTACTTCTCCTCCTAGAGAATTGCTTACTGTACCACACAAGAACAAGTTATTTTTTCAACTGTTACTAAAAACACACTATATATATTTTTACATACATGATACAATTACAATTAAAATTTACATATACAAAATTCAATTCATGATTGATCTTCTATTTCGACCAATCAGAGACTCGTGTCCAATGGCAATAAACTTATTACAGACATAGTGAAAATTTGCATGTAATGCACCGCATTATGTCTGCCTGTTTGTGTGACGGTTGCGTAGGTGGTCCAAGGGTCACGCGGGATAATTTTTATAAATTTACTCATAAATTTATCTGTTACTCCATTCACTGGAAACTTCAAATTTGACAAACCAGAGTCTAGCTCCTATAAATATTTCGTCGCTGTAGCCAACTTATGCGTGAATTGTCCATAAAATCACTAATACTTGTTAATTGATCGTGGTTAACTCATGTTTATCGGTTATTAATTAATCCTCACGAGCAGGAAAGATTGAGCTATGCTCGTTCAAAATTAGCTTTGAATTCAACTCGGTATATATTTATATCTGTTCTATTACTATAATGCCTTTTATTTTATAAAAATAGCTTGATTCATAATGACCCATAATCAAAATTACTCACTCATAAAATTTTCTCGAACATGTGACCAAGCCCAATTGTCTTCTCGTGCCCGAAACCCGTAGGATATAAAATTTATTCAAAATAGTCTGAGCCGTTTTTAGATAAAATTATCTTGACCCAAAGTGACCCAAAAATGACCCACTAAATGGATATTCTCGAGCATGTGACTTAGTCCAATGATTTTCCCAAGCCCAAAAACTGTAGGATACAAAATTTAGTTCAAATAGTCTGAGTCTTTTTAAGATAAAATTTGCTTGACCCATAATGACCCATGACCAAAATGACCCACTAATCGAATTTCTTCGATCATGTGATCTAGCCCAACAGTCTTCTCGTTCCCGAAAACCATAGGAAGAAAAATCTAGTTTAAACAGTCTTAGCCGTTTTTTAGATAAATTAGCTTGACCCACAGTGAACCAAAAATGACCCGTTAATCGAATTTTCTCCGACAAATGACCTAGCCCAATGATTTTCTCGTGCCCAAAAACCGTTGGATACAAAATTTAATTCAAATTGTCTGAGCCATTTTTAATATAAAAATAGCTTGACCCATAATGATCCATGATCAAAATGACCCACCAATCGAAATATCTCGAACATGTTACCTAGCCTAATAGTCTTCTTGTTCAATAAAACTGTAGGTTACTAAATTTAGTTCAAATCCTCTGAGACATTTTTAAGATAAAAATAGCTTGACCCATAATGACCAATGACCAAAATGACCCACTAATCGAATTTTCTGGAACATGAGACCTAGCCCAACAGTCTTCTCGTGCCCGAAAACCATAGGATTCAAAATGTAGTCTAAATAGTTTTAGCCGTTTTTTAGATAAAATTAGCTGACCCACAGTGACCCAAAAATGACTCACTAATACAATTTTCTCGAAAATGTGACCCATCCCAATAGTCTTCTCGTGCTCGAAAATGGCAGGATACAAAATTTAGTCAAAATCGTTTGAACCGTTATTTAGATATAATTAGCTTATATAAAATTTTATTGATATGCATTTTCTATCGCAGTGTAATCATGATACTAAATTTTATCCTATACTAGGAGTTCCTTGTTGTATATATTTCTTAGTTAAACAGATAAAAATGTGACACTGTAATGTAGTAATAATATTGAATTGTTTTTGCTGCCGCACAAATTTGTTCATACTATTTTTCAACTGCACGTCGCATCTTGCTCGCTGACAAAATAAATCCTTAGCTGGTAAGATTTTCCGAAAATTCCCCACTCTTGTCAGAGGTCGATGCAGGATTTTTTCTTGGGACACATTTAAGAAAAGTAAAAGTTATTTTTCTGAGAAATGTATTATATTTTTGTGAAAAATACATTTTGTAACAAAAGATGAAATCCAGTTAGTACTCAAATTTGGATAATTATTAATTGATATTAACTTCTTTAAGCCATTCTACTAAAGTTTTTCTATCTGATGAATTTTGTTTTGTTTATTAATTGCACATTTTGAAATCTAACAAAATAAAATAATTAATGAATGTTTAAATGAAATAGAATTTTGTGAAGGAATCTAAATTTCGCCTCGATCAATCCCTGCTTGTTTCTAGTTTAAAAAAAATGAAAGTTTTATCTTTCATTACACATAATATATCAGAAATTTATAGGTATTTATAGGTATAATTATTGTTAAAATAATTATTGAAATTATATGAAATTATTATTCAAATTATAAAAAACACTGTTGTAATCCGATAGAAAAATATAATGCATTAACAAACTCAAAATATTGTCTGAAGATATCGAGGCTACCATGTCAAACTATCGAATGTGAAAAAATGCATTTTTCATTACTTTTAAAACCGGGCCCGTTTGTCACCACCAAATTTTAATAGTGTTTCATGGTTGTAACATCACCAGGGTTGCCAGTTTGGCCTACTTTTCCATTCAGAAATGTCAATTGCATCCCGGAAATTTAAAATAGAAATTTTTGATTTATATAATGACAGCCTATTTCGTGATTACTTAAACTGAAAATTTTCCTCTCAAAATTTCCGGTATGAATTCGGTATCTCTGAAGAAGAAAGGAGGCCAAATTGGTAATCCTGGTCTTCACAGAGATTTTATTAGTATATTTACTAGGCGAAGAATTCTAATAAAATTTAGTGGTGACAATCGGCCCATTTTTAAAAGTAATGAAAAATGCATTTTTTCATATTCGATAGTTTGACATGATAGCGAAGATATGAATGCATTCAAAAAACTGAAAATACAGCCAAAAAAGAGAGCATTTTCTAAAAAAAATTAGTTGGCACTTTTGAAGCAAAGATTTTGTGGTTGCATATTTTTAAGTCAGTTTCTGAAAACATATACAGGGTGTTCCGTTAAAGGGGTCCAATATTAATAGGGGTAATAGAGGAGATCACATGGAGCATAAATCAGTATATAAAGCCTGGTCGGATCTCAATAGTTTTCAAGTTACAGCAAATAGAATGAAAATTCGGAAAATTGTAAAAGAACCCTCATTGCTAAACTCTCGATAATGCTACATAAAAACGAAGCACATATTTAGAAAGAGCAGAAAAAAACCTACAAAATGACATCAATTGTATTAAAATAGCAATATTTATTGACGAGTTACAAGCCCTGAAACAGTGAAAAAAGTACGAAGTCCAATATACATCAAAATAGTTAATCGTTAATTCCAAAAAGACAACTCTAGCTACAACAAGGAAAATGTAGTAAAATTTGGTCCATTCCGAAAACTTTCGAAAAAGCTTACAATGAACGATATCGGTTTAATTGTGTGAGAGAAATTAATCAGTTTCTTAGTTACAACTCCGCTTTCTTTGACACTAGCAAAGGTTAAACTCCGCCCATCACGATTGGAAACACCGCCTTTTTAATTACTCTCAACTATACATTTTCGATCATGCTTCTTCTGAGATGCAACATTTTTAATTATTCAAGAGTTGAATGAACCAAAATAACTTTACAATAATAGTCTACATTTTAAAGTGGTCTTTTATTGATATAAAGCTTAAGTTAAATTCCTTAAAATTAAACTGGTTGTGAAAATTCGGAAATAATTAAAAATATTGCGATTTGTAACTATGCAAGAAGTTTCAGTACATGTTTTACATGGACAATTATTGTATGTATATGTGCATCATAATTTATGATAGGAAATAATAATAACAAATAGCATAATAATTTTATTAATTATAAATTTAAAAAAGACACTAAATTTTAAATTAATTCATACAAACTTTGTAATTTACAATTTGAGTACACCACAGTCTGTGACTTACAAAATACTGTGCCAAAAAGTGTTGAAAATAAAATAAAAATGACAAATAAAGAATTACATTCCACGTACTTTATGACATATGTGAAGCATAGTCTTCTGGCCTGCGCTGCACAGTTCAATGTCGGAAGGCAAACGAACGGACATTATTATAATAGGTGTTCGAAGTTGCGCCCATTAACAGAATCGCACAGCCGACAGCGACGTCGTAAAGATTGGCGACCACGCCGAAAAACTCCGACGGAGTTGGGAATGTCTCCTGCAGCGACAACGATTCGCGCTAGTAAATCCTCCGGTGTATCCACAGGCGTTTCATACACCAGCGATTTAAGGTGTCCCCAAACAAAAAAGTCTAACGGATTGAGGTCTGGAGAGCGTGCAGGCCAAGCAACAGGTCCACTGCGTCCAATCCATTTCCCAGGATATGTTGAATTGAGGTGATTGCGAACACCTATGAAAAAATGTGCCGGTGCGCCATCGTGCATAAACCACATATTGTGGCGCAATGTTGCTGGCACATTTTGCAGTAACTGTGGTAAGATATCCCGTAGGAAAACCAAGTACGTACTGCCATTGAGTACATCTGGGAGTAAATATAGTCTTATGAGATAATCGCCGAGGACACCTGCCCATATGTTCACACTGAACTTTTGTTTTGCGTTCGACGGGAAAACAGTGTGCGGATTTGTATATGACCATGTGTGCATATTGTGCGTGTTTACCACGCCCTCTCTCGTAAATGTTGCTTCATCAGTAAATAAAATATTTTCCAGAAATTGTGGATTATTTTCTGTTACATTAAGCAACCAGCGTACGAATTCTGTCCGCTGAGCACAATCTGTTACTGATAACAGTTGTACCCGCTGCACGTGAAAGGGGTGCAAGTTTTCTGCACGCAGAACACGCCACACACTTTGGTGAGAAACACCGACTTCAGACGCAGCAGCTCGTGTACTCGTGGAGGGGTTATCTTTAAAAATATTCAGTACATCTTCTTCCATTGCAGGTGTTCGTACATGTCGAGGTTTCCCTGCATCAATGCTTGCTGTATTAAACGATCCAGTCTCCCGTAATCGTCTATCGATTTTTATGAAGAGTTTCGAACTTGGGCAACGTCTCCTTGGAAATTGTTCACGGTACATGCGCTGTGCTAGACATGCATTTCCATGAGCTTGCCCGTACATCAGATGCATGTCCGCATATTCTTCGTTAGAGTATTCCGGCATAATTATTATACATCAACTTACTACAATCCCACTTACAACAGCCTCCCTTTAACATAACGCCCACTGATGACTGCTGTTTTATTACACTTTTCTTCCTATACACATAGAAAATTTGCATAAAAAGTACTTCTTCTTCATCATCCTGAAAGTTCATGGAGGAAACGCAGCAGTCACGGAGTTTGCTTTAAGACAAGGAGAGAGCTGCACAATATGTCATTCACTTGACCAGACTGAATAATGAAAGGGTATTGATAGAGGTTGATCAGAAATGTATAATTGAAAGATATTAAAACGGGGTGTTTACAATCGTCATGGGTGGAGTTTCGCTCTTTCCGAGCGTGCAACAGTACAGAGTTGTAACTAGGGAACTGCTTGATTTCTCCCATACAATTAAACTGATATGGTTTATTGTCAGCTTCTTCGAAAGCTTTCGGAATGGACCAAATTTTATAACATTTTCCTTGATGTAGGTAGAGTTGCATTTTTGGAATTAACGATTAACTATTTTGCTAAATATTTGATTTTGTATTTTTTCACTGTTTCAGAGCTTGTAACTCGCCATTAATTCTCAATATTCTAAAACAACTTATGTCATTTCGTAGGATTTTTTCTGCTCTTTCTAAATATGTGCTTCGTTTTTATGTAGCATTATCGATAGTTTAGCAATGAGGGTTTTTTTACAAATTTCCGATTTTTCATTCTATTTGCTGTAACTTGAAAATTATTGAGATCCGGCCAGGCATTATATACTGATTTATGCTCCGTGTGATCTCCTCTATTACCCCTATTAATATTGGACCCCTTTAACGGAACACCCTGTATACCGTAATTTCCGGCGTATAATCCGCAGCTCAAAGAGTCGTTTTTCGACCCAGAAATATTATTTTATAAAATGTAACTTAAAAGATCGCTGTAAATATTTAACTACAATTATTGAATAAATTTTCTGGGTCGAAAAACGATTCTTTGAGCTGCGGATTATACGCCGGAAATTACGGTACTGTTCGACTATGTTTGGTAGGTCATTAAAGATAATTGATTCTCAGTTTATATAAATATAGAAAGAAAATTGATAAAAATTGAAGGTATGCTATATCTCTTTCATTCTTTATTAATCCTTACCAAATAATAAGCTGCCCTTTTGATAGGAATATGTCCAATTGCAAAAATGTTTGAAATGTTATTGAATTATTAAGAATTTTTATTGTTTTCTAGCCCTAAAATATGTTTTTAGTTGCTGAACATGTTTAAATTTCAAATTATCCCCCTTTTTTCCAATAAAAGAATAATAAATTTTATTTTCTGTGAGAGAACCACAAAATATGTCTTTAGAAATAAAAATTCATAGAACCAAAGAACCAAATACAAACTTTTACAGAAATAAATATCTTGACTTTTGAGTGGCTTCTAAGATGATTAACAAAAAAAAAAAAAAAAAAAAAAAAAAAAAAAAAAAAATTCAATTCACAGTATCCCTCTAAAATGGAAAATTTAGAAATTACTTATTAAACAGCAATAAAAGACACCTTGTATATAATTACAGAAACTCTACAGATTCCTTTTATCTAGAAAAATTAGATGTACTTCATTTATATAATAGTATTAATGGATTATTCAAAAGAAATTAAGATATACGTCAATTAAAATAGATCTAATTAGCATACTATATATATATATATATATATATATATATATGCTCTAATTATGCAAATATTGCTAGGAATATAGCTGATTTTTATTATATGGCGTTATCACAAGGTTATCCGGTTCAGTTTTTGTCCGATCTAACATACAAATTTATCAGAAATAAAGGTTATAGTGACGAACTGTTAGGAGTGTTCAATACGAGTGATGTTTTGTTGATGTGATATTTGTGGGAGTGTCGGTGTAGTGGGTTGTTTACCGTGATGTAAGTTGAGAATTTGATAGTGTAGTCTGGTTTTAGTTTGTCGGTGTAGAGGGTTGTTTACCGTGATGTAAGTTGAAAACTTGTTGGTGTAGTCTGGCTATGGTTTGTCGGTGTAGTGAGATGGTTACTGTGATGTAAGTTGAGAACTTTATGGTGTAGTCTAGCTATAGTTTGTCGGTGTAGTGGGATGTTTGCCGTGCTGTAAGTTGAGAACTTGTTGGTGTAGTTTGGTTATAGTTTGTCGGTGTAGTGGGTTGTTGGCTGTGATGTAAGTTGAGAACTTGATGGAGTAGTCGGGCTTTAGTATTTCGGTGTAGTGGGATGTTTGCCATGATGTAAGTTGAGAAATTGATGATGTAGTCTAGTTATAGTTTGTCGGTGTAGTGGGTTGTTTACTGTGGTGTAAATCGAGAATTTGTTGGTGTAGTCTGGCTTTAGTTTGCTTCCTTTTGTTATGTCTGTTTCATTCATTTTCAGTCTGTACTTGTCAGGTATGGGGGAGTGTTGCATGCGTAAAACTAGTTTAACCCAGCAGTACATGTCTCAAGCCATGCCACCTGACACAGGTTGTTTTAGCTTTTCTTTGTTGTTTATTGGCTTTTTTAATTTTTGCTACAATTTGTTGTGTTCTCTTGTTTTGAGTTTAAGTAGTTAGTTGCGTTTTCTGGTTCTGTGTAAATGTAGTTTGTTTAGTTTTGTTTTTCTAGTATTGAATTTATGTGGTTTAAAGTTTTTGGTTGGCTTTTGTGATAATGGTTCTGCAAGTGATTTTCCATTGGTGTTTATTATTATATCAGCCGGTAAAGCATATGATGGCATAGCTACAGCTTTATTAGGTTTGGATTTTTTAATTTGAATTTTATGAGTTGTTTAGAAAAATGTTTTAGCGAATTTTGGGCAGTGTCGAATTTGCTATTGCATATTGTATCGATTATGTATGGGATTGTAGCAGTAACCTTGTCACAAACTGCTAATGTGTTATACATTTTGGTTATAAATTTAATTATATTTTAGTTAGTTGTATTATATTTCTGTGATATGTCTATATTCTTTTCTGGTTGTTTTTTATTGTCATGTAGTGATATTTACCGTCATTGTTTTAATTTGTATGTATACTTTGTGTTTTCAAAATATTATTATGAAGTACAAGAAATTTAATGGTATCGATACCGGCAAGAAATGGAATTTTTCGAAAGACCATTGTGCTCGGTCGGCTCCTAATAACATGGTAGGGGGCGGACCGTCAGAAAGTGACCATGTGGTTAATTATGTAGCGATTACAAGAAATGAGAGTCATAATGGATATGGGGAAGCAAATGGCAAAGATTACAAGAATGGTTTTATTTATAGCAAGAAGAATAAAATACTAAATAATAAAAAAAGTTGTAAAAAAATATATGATAAAAATTGTGAGCATGATAATGGTATGAAAAACGAGAGTTCAAGAGATGAACGGAGTAATGGATATAATAAGTATAGTACAAGATATATATTTAGTAGTAATATTGTACAGGTGTTTAAACAATGTGGAATGAGGACTGATAAAATTACAAGATATAAAACTAGGTGGTTTTATAATAAAAATATAGTGAAAAATAGGGAGAGAAAAGTTTTTAAATTAAAGAAATGCATGGATAGGCGTTGTAAGGTGTGTTTGTACGTAGGAGAGGAGTACAGTAATATTGAAGATGAGAACTGTTTGAAGTTATGTAAGGTTTATAACTGTGTCTACAGACTCAGATGTAAAATCTGTAATTTGTCTTATATTGGACAAACATCAGGTCCAATTAATAAAAGGTTTAATAATCACAAATCGGATATAAATCATTGTAAAAGTGGTAAAGAAGAGCAAGAAATTGAAATTACCCACTTTAATAAACATGGCTTAGAGAATATAGAATTATCAGTTCTTCATATAATTCCGAATAAGAGGGAAAGATTGCTATGTGAGAGAGACATGATGATAAAATATGGTACTGTTTACCCATATGGGTTAAATGTTATGTTTAACCAGGTTAATGTATTAAAATGCTTCAGAGATAAAGTGTTGGACGTTTCTATATATGAAAGAACTAATCATGATATAAGAAATGAAGATATTAATAATAAAGGAAATTATAAAGATTTAATAAATCTTAATAACATTATGGAAATTGAAAGAGCCATACTTGGTTGTGACATTAAAGATAATGTAAATGGAATTAAATTTATTATATTCAATTTAAAGAAAAAACTTATTCCAGAACTGCTAAGTTCTATATATATAAAAAATAATGGTGGTATTAACATCGATATGAGTTTGGATTTGTTAAGATTTAGAGTAAGAAAACAAAGTCTAGAAGAATATTTGAAGCTACAGAATAAACATGATAAAATTGATAATAAAGTGTATTTTGTCATGGACTATATTGGTCACAAAATGAGTGGCATTAATTTTAAAACAATACTAAACAAATATAACGAATTATTGCCAATTAAGAAAATTGAGATTGTAAAGGCATTTAGATATGATAAGCCATTGGGACGTGAAATATTTAACTATAATGGATATGCTAAAGAATTGCAAAAGGGAATTGATAGTAGCGTCTGTCATTGTAATGACGCGAAATACAAGAGTTTTATAAATGAAACGTATGGACATGTTTTAACAGGCAATTTAAATATCGTGCAAAACATAAACCTTAGAAAATATATGCGTTACGGTACGAAGTATCGCCTGAAAAGGATTGTTACAAAAACTCATGCTATACAACGTATAACGAAAAATGTAGATATTTTTGTTCAGAAATTGATGAATAAATATGGCTTAAACGAAAGTGTTTTTTTGGAGTGGAAATTTAACATTTTGAAGGAAATGAACAAGATTTACAATAAAAAAAGTGATGGAGTTACGGGTGAATACTATAATGATTTAAAGAGTTCTATTAAGCAGCTTCATAACAGCTTTATTATCACATACGTTGATAAAGCAAATTCTAACTATGCAATAATATGTAAACAACTATATGGAGACATTCTACGTGGTAGTTATGATAATAAGGCGAATTATAAGCTCTTAAAATCAAGCAAACAAGTAGTTGGTAATAGGATCAAGGCTTTCTACAAGAAATTAAATATTAAACAACATAGCAACGAACTGCCGTATCTCGTTTTAGTCCCTAAATTTTACAAAACTCCTTTGACCTTTAGAACTATTACATGTGGTTTCGGTTCATATTTGGTTACGGCAAATAAAAAGTTTCTACACATTCTAAACAAAATATTTGCTAAAGTTTTAAAAGAAAAATCTACATGTATAATTAAAAACAGTTTTGAATTGATTGACAATTTAAGAAAATTGTGCAATATAATGGAATTTCATACTTATGACTTTGAAGATTTATACAATAGTATTAATTTAGATGATTTAAAGAGTAAAATTATGGATTTTTTTAAGGAGTTCAATACTACAAATATAAGCTCTGAACAGTTCACAACTCTTTTTAATTTTGTAGTTAAAGAAAATTATTTTTATGATGGTAAACGGGTTTACAAACAGATTAAAGGTATTCCTATGGGTGGGAGCTGCAGCTCCATCCTAGCTGATATTTATTTATATACATATGGAAAAGAAGATACTGCAAATCAAAATGTAATATATTACAGATACATAGATGATGTTCTATTAGCCGGGATTAACAATTCCTTGAAAGATTTCAGCTTTAATCACTATCCAAATAGTTTAAGCCTGAAAATTGGGTCAAATAATTCAAAATGCGTCGATTTTCTGGATGTAACTTTAGATGTTTCTAATGGTGAACTGGTAACAAATATTTACGATAAGAGAAATTATTTTAATTTTGATACTATTAAAATGTTACATTTCACTTCAAATGTGCATTTGTCCATTTTCAGAAATAATTTCATAAATGGTTTATGCCGTATTGAGAAATTGTGCTCTAATTATGCAAATATTGCTAGGAATATAGCTGATTTTTATTATATGGCGTTATCACAAGTGTAATGGTGAAGACTTGAGTTAGCCGTGAAAAGTGATCTTGAAAATAAATAGTGGGAAATAATTAATGCCAGGTTCCTTTAGAAGAATAAAAAAAATCCCTTTCTGGAAGAAAGATTGAGTCGAATACATCCATGAAGATTTTGAAGAACTTTTAATAAAAAGCACAAGCACAGCAGCATAAAATAGGCTAGTGGGTGGTGCCTTAATGTTCGTACAATAGACTTACAATCTACATGTTTTCAGGCCGGCAATCAGAGAAGGAATGCTGATACACATACGCTGCAAATTTCTTCGTTTACATTTTTTCTGGCATCATACATTTGGCGAGAGTACATGAATCATAAAGTATCCGTTAATAAGGAACATATGGATAACTGTTTGAACTTATAGCCAAACAAGTAATTTAACAAAATTAAACACTGCCAAAAATTACGTTACAGAAGAATTTTCGCATCCCATGAGAAGTTCCTAGATAGACAAAATAAGGAGTGCTGAATAACCTTTTATGAATCAGAAAGAAACAACTGCATAATGAAAAAAATATAATGAATGTGAAAATGAATAGAGTTAATTTGGAGGCCGAAATATTTCTTGTAGTTTTTGTTTTTATCCGATTTAAGCGTTTGATCGCTCGTCAGGACTAAAGATGAGAATTTGCATGGGAGCAGAAAAGCTGATCTAATTCTTATTTTTGTTCTGAATAAGAACGCAAAGAGCTTAAATAAAATTTATCAAAACTTTAATAAATGAATTATAGAAAGTGAAATTTATTAAAGTAAAAAAAAAATAGCTGATTTAAAACTATATGTGATTTCACATCACATATATCTCCCCTTTCACCGGAAAAAAACCCCTGTAGAACGAGGGAGTAGAAGCGATCATATGCTCTCGCCAATACATCTTGAATAATAAATTGTCACTCAAAATATAAATTTCCACAAAACAAAAAGTAAGAATATATATTTATAACTAACACATAACAATGAAAACTTGGCACACACCCACGAACACAATACACAAAATATCTAGAATTATAATGAATTCACAAAATTCCAGAATTCAACATGCATGTTTTGTTGATAAAATGAGGTACCTCTTTATATTTAAATGTCTCATAAACAATCAGCTGCAGCATATGTTATAATATTATGTGTGCACACTACAATAATTACATAACATAGTCATTTAGACTAGTTATATAACTTGACCTAGATTTTATGTATAAGATAATCAGTCCATAGGTCATTTGGCCATATATTAAAGTATATTCAATTATTTTAAGGCCTTTAATATGAGACATATTTTTTTTTGTATCAGCAGAATAAATTGCTGTACATATATAAGAAAACTGGAAATAAAGATAAATGCAAATATACACATAGCATTCTTGATCATGAATAACAATATAATAGAGAACTTGGCAGAAGTAGCATATTCAGAAAAAAACTGGCATAATTTTGTACCCAAAAATGTAAAATGGCATATGTTGAAAATATTGACGAAAAATTAAGGACTATCAAAAATGTGTAAAAATGAAAAAAAGTTTCTATGTAGGGTGAGTGATCTCTCACTACAACTTACCGTCCACAACATATTATCAAATATGACACATGAATAACAACTTCATACGTTGTTGTGCAGGGATGGTAAGGTAAAAAATGCAATGGAATATTACATTGTATTTAAAAGAGTAAGAAAAATTATGTGAACTATTTAAAATTGCAAATAAAAATATAGCATATGTTGTATTAAATATGAAAGGCAATTTAAATGTGAATTAAAAAGTGTGACATCATGTAAAAGAAATGTGACTAAGTGTGTTAGAGGACTAGTGCAAGATGAAGTATGAGCAAAAGAGAACATATAAACACTGTTCGTTTAATTTTGTACCTACATTTACAAAAAAATTTGAAACTAAAAAAAAATTAGCGACAATTGTGTAGAACATTCAATTGTGTGAAAAGAATTATTTGAGAAAGTATGTGTGTACAGTCTGAAAGCAACCATTAATATAACTTCCACCGAAGAAATGACTGGTACAAACACCAAAGGTTGCAATTACATAACAACTGTGAATAAATACATCCACAAACAAGTGTAGTGTACGAAAAAAGTTCGAAAAAATGTATGTCTTTAAAAATTACTTATATTGAATGAATAAAGAAGGTAAATTTACGAGCATTGAGTAGGCAAAACAAGGGATGAAATTGAGGTGTGACACTTACTCCGTGGCGGAAAATAAATCGAGAAAAGTGAAATTAAATTAGAACAAATAAAACGAAAAGTTATCTATTGTTTGTACTAAAATATTTTACTATTTAACATGTCAGGAATATAAAAACAAAAAGGAGAACTAGTGACAAAAATTCTTAAAGATATCTAAAAGTGTGACTGGTGGACTGTAGTGTTATAGTAAGTAAAACGTGTAAGAAAAGGAAATGTGTAAAAATGTTGTGATGTCCACAGAATGAAAAATTGATGCCTCTATTTCAATAATTTAATGAAAGCGACGTGCACTACAAGAAGAGGAAAAAATTCCTATAAAATCTTATTATGAAAATAATAATATTGCCATACTGGCATGATTCAGTAGTGCACATTTTTTCATTTTTCAACTGTAGACAATATTTAGCGAGAAAAAAAAAATGGTTATTTAACTTATTTTTATTAAAAAGAATATGTGATTATGTAAATATGACAGAAAATGTAGAAGTAAAGTAAGTGATGAAATTAATGAAAAAAAATAGTATGTTACCATGATAACTAACATTACCAAAATTGTTGCGATTGCAGTAGGTAACTAAGTACAGTGTTGTTTACCATAATTGGTGCATATAGCGAATTCTATGAACTCCTCCAATAAATATATGGTATAACTAGTACCTAATTTAAAGTTACATGGAAAACATGATGAGATGATACATGTGAAGAGATTGTGTTAATGAATTATGTTGAATATTACAAATAGTGTAATTAGAACCTACAAGTAAGGTATATAATGTCAAAGAAATTGGTGTTAATTAAAAAGGAATGAATGTGAAAAGCTCAGTTGCACATTGAATGGTGGAGCAAATACTTTGACTGGTATTATATATTTATATATCCTTGATTGGTAATACATGAAACATTGATTAGTAAAAAAAAACTGTAAATGAGAAAACGGAATGCATTAAGTATATATTATAGAAGTATGTGTAAATTTACAGGATGAAATACTTGATGCGTTGCACATGAAATTTTCATGAAATGAGTGCATTGGACAGAAATCTGAGTAGATCTCTAAGAATCGTAATATTAAAAATAATATAATTACCCTTAAGGCCTGATTCAGTAATGCACCATTTATTTTGCATCAGCAAACAAGTTTTATTTAATGAAAAGGTAGGATTAAAAATAGTATGCGTTTATTTATATATATTGAGCAAAGTGTTTATTAAAGTGGAACTATAGATGCACAAAAAAATGTATGTAAAATGAAGAAGAAGAATAGTAAATGTTGTATATTTTTATAGACAAAAGAAAAGTATCACTATCAACCTACAAATAAGATATCAGCATTACTGAGAATGCAACAGGTAAATAAGTATAGTTGTTTACCAACAATGGCATGTATAACAAATGTTATGTATCCATTTAAAAGTGTATGGTGTAACTATTACTTACAAATAAACCATGAGATTACTAAATGCAGGTGATGTGCACGAGAAAAAAATATCACTATTAAAAGGTATAAAAAAATGAAGAAAAACAAAAATATAACAATTAATGGTAGAGGGTGTAACAATGATTGGAAATGTGCATAATAACTGGGCCTGATTGGTAGTATGTGTACAGTGACTGGTAACATTGACTAGTAGAAATACTGATTGGTAGTGTAATACATTAATTGGTGACGCTGACTAGTAGAGTGGGAAGCAATTATTTGTAACCTTGACTGTTGGTGAGAAATAAAAAAAAGTGGGGTTTCATATTACCAAAATGGTTGTAGGATATGGTTAAATCTGTGTAAAATTAATCCAGGATTGCTATATACTTTACTTATGTGTAAGCACTGTAAAACTACTTTACCAAAATTTGATAAATTCTGAGAGTGCAAAAAAAATTTTGTTTATTTAATGTAAAAAAATGCAAATAAATGTAATTGAAATTTTGAAATAATAAAGATGTACCATCTATACTAAAATTACAAAATTTACTGAAAAGAGTGATATAAACAAATACCATCTGAACTTGGTACAAATTTGGCGACCAGCACCACAAAGAAATAACCAAACAGAGACGGTAACACTTTCACAAAATCGTCCCCGGCCGTGGAACAATGAAATGAAAGGGGTTCATAACACTCTAAGAATAATAAAGCTAAATTAGTTATACCTATCTTAAATTTAAAAAAGAAAAAAAACAGTTTATCTGAACTATTAAAGAATGCAATAAATATATCGATGGCACATGAACATTGAGCTGTGTGAATGATAGAGAAAAACAGTATTTGTAATATAAAGAAAAATGAAAGGTAATGACTGATGAATTGAGTCAATTGGTCCTGTATTGGTGCAATCTTTTATCAAAACATAAACTAAATAAATATCTTCCTCCATTTTGTTTTTTTACATGTAAAGAGGTGATGAATCCATAGTGTATATGGAAATGTATTAATAGAGAAAGTGAATAATTTAAAATGGACCTTGCACTAGTAACTAAATTGTTTATAGGAGAATTATCTCCTTTTGTTTTGTTTGTATTATTGTAAGGAAGATTGCGAATCTTATAGGGTACTAGAAAACTTCATGTCTCACAAAGTTAATTGTAACTCTGTTATCGAAATCCATAACCTGAAAAATTTTCAAAAAAAAAAATAAAAATGTACAACTTGGTCTTTACTTTCATCCATTTCTTTTAAGCTTATCTGGCTGTCATTGGAAAAACAAGCAAAATATCTGAGATAGAAAACTTACAGTAGAGGAAGACTATTAATATGACTATTATTTATATTGGCTCAAATATATAGGATAAAAGCAATTTACTTCAAATTACTAAATTGCTGCAAAATGTTAAGTCTTTTAATGATACTACACATCATTCAATATTAAAATAATTGACTTATATGTATAGCAAAGCTTTTCCAAAATTTAAAGGAATGTAAAATTTAAAAATTTAATATTGCCACATTATCATTGAAATACGCCAAACATGATACAGAAAAATATATACATAACAAACTAAATGAATAAAATAACCAGTTTACACTTAATAAGGCCTGATAAAATTTTTATCTTAGTGGAGAGAATTATCTTTGTTGATCTCCAATATATGCAAAATGTTTAAAGTAAACAAACTTATGCATACCAACAGTAAAATATAGATTTTATAGAGTATCGAATTTTATAGCGTGATACTCCAAAAATTTATGTATTATTATTGAAATATAAAATGGGAATTAACATTTCAATTAATTTTTAAAGGTATGCATAGTAAGTAATTTAACTAGAATAAAATAGCACACAAAAAAGCATAATTCAAACATTACATAAAATATTCAACGCCAATATTAAAATGAAACAAAAAGAAAAAAATGAACCGCATTTAATGTAGCGTTCTTCTCCCTTTTTTAAAAAAGAAAAAAAAACAGTATGCAAAATATCTTCATAATAGAATATATCAACCTCAAAACATGTAAACAGCATAAAAAATATGCATAAATCAGAAAGAAACACATATCTTCATAGATAGATGAATAAAACTTACCTGATCATCTTTTTAACTTATTGAGGAATATTAATTCAAATTGTTACTTTTGTAACATACTTACTGTATATTGAGACTAATTAGATGAATTATATCTATCAGTCATATCTCAAAATAAAAACTTAAACAAGCAAAATTATGTATAGTAAGAAAATAATAAAAACAGAAAATTTCATTATTCACATTCACTCTTAAATTCTGTGAATAAATTTAGGCAATTAAAACTAAAAATATTGTAAATGGATTTTAAAAAATATATATATTATTCTATAAATATTAAGGTTTACTTGTAATTATCCTTTTTTTTTTTTGGAAAATGTCAATACAGTAATTTAAAAGTAGTCACTGCAAGTCATGTCCAATTTAGAAAAAATAAACTATCCTTTACCATATAGTACTTCTGATAGTTCATAACGTTGTCTCTGAATTATATAATATTCACGACGAATGCTAAAGTTTTCTAAGTACTGGCAGTCACAAAAATGTAGTCAAACTAAATCATAAGAAGGATACTTACTCCGTGATTGTTTTTTATCCAGAATGTAATTTAATTTTCTGTCATACTTAACGTGATAAAAAAATACTTTACTGTGATATTTAAAAAGCAATGATCGTTCACTCTTTTTTTTATCGAGTTCATATGCTGCACACGAATCAAAAGTTTTTCTGTGACAATTTGCTAATAAATTTTTAAGTTAGCTGATAAATCCATTGATTGGCTATATTATTACGATTGTTGATTTACCCGAGCATTTTTTTCTTTTTTTCGAACACTTGCGATGCACAAAAAAAACGCGATTCGGATCACAGAAGCGACGAAACAACGGAAGTAAAGAAATACGGACAAAATCGGCACATTTTCCATTTTTTGAGAAGCAGCGAACATTCTTTGAATGACTCATCGGGCCAATTTATCGCAGAGGCGCACAGTTATGAAGTTTCGCAGATTTACGTGGTCAATCCAGCACTCATACTCATTTACGGCATAAAATATGATTCCCATCTTCCGATGAAACGAGCGAAGAAACAACACATTGGAGGACCCAATTTTGAAAAGCAGTCCTCTGACGTGGCCGACTATAGGAGAAAACTTATTTCACGTACATCTCCACCGTATATCTCCATATTTTTGACACCATATACCTCCATATTTTTACGGCATAGAAACGATGAAGGGGTTGAAGCGTTTAAAAATCCATAACGTTTTGTTATCCAATGAGAACATAATAACCGCCAAGTCGAAAAGTCACGAAAAAAGTATATTATAATTGTCCAAATATTTAAAATATTCAGGCACCACCCCGTAGAAAGTAGAAGATATATCCAGATAGGGCATGGTCATGCATCAATTTGTGTAATGGTGAAGACTTGAGTTAGCCGTGAAAAGTGATCTTGAAAATAAATAGTGGGAAATAATTAATGCCAGGTTCTTTTAGAAAAATAAAAAAAATCCCTTTCTGGAAGAAAGATTGAGTCGAATACATCCATGAAGATTTTGAAGAAGTTTTAATAAAAAGCACAAGCACAGCAGCATAAAATAGGCTAGTGGGTGGTGCCTTAATGTTCGTACAATAGACTTACAATCTACATGTTTTCAGGCCGGCAATCAGAGAAGGAATGCTGATACACATACGCTGCAAATTTCTTCGTTTACATTTTTTCTGGCATCATACATTTGGCGAGAGTACATGAATCATAAAGTATCCGTTAATAAGGAACATATGGATAACTGTTTGAACTTATAGCCAAACAAGTAATTTAACAAAATTAAACACCGCCAACAATTACGTTACAGAAGAATTTTCGCATCCCATGAGAAGTTCCTAGATAGACAAAATAAGGAGTGCTGAATAACCTTTTATGAATCAGAAAGAAACAACTGCATAATGAAAAAAATATAATGAATGTGAAAATGAATAGAGTTAATTTGGAGGCCGAAATATTTCTTGTAGTTTTTGTTTTTATCCGATTTAAGCGTTTGATCGCTCGTCAGGACTAAAGATGAGAATTTGCATGGGAGCAGAACAGCTGATCTAATTCTTTTATTTGTTCTGAATAAGAACGCAAAGAACTTAAATAAAATTTATCAAAACTTTAATAAATGAATTATAGAAAGGGAAATTTATTAAAGTAAAAAAAAATAGCTGATTTAAAACTATATGTGATTTCACATCACAACAAGGTTATCCGGTTCAGTTTTTGTCCGATCTAACATACAAATTTATCAGAAATAAAGGTTATAGTGACGAACTGTTAGGAGTGTTCAATACGAGCGATGTTTTGTTGATGTGATATTTGTGGGAGTGTCGGTGTAGTGGGTTGTTTACCGTGATGTATGTTGAGAATTTGATAGTGTAGTCTGGTTTTAGTTTGTCGGTGTAGAGGGTTGTTTACCGTGATGTAAGTTGAAAACTTGTTGGTGTAGTCTGGCTATGGTTTGTCGGTGTAGTGAGATGGTTACTGTGATGTAAGTTGAGAACTTGATGGTGTAGTCTAGCTATAGTTTGTCGGTGTAGTGGGATGTTTGCCGTGCTGTAAGTTGAGAACTTGTTGGTGTAGTTTGGTTATAGTTTGTCGGTGTAGTGGGTTGTTGGCTGTGATGTAAGTTGAGAACTTGATGGAGTAGTCGGGCTTTAGTATTTCGGTGTAGTGGGATGTTTACCATGATGTAAGTTGAGAAATTGATGATGTAGTCTAGTTATAGTTTGTCGGTGTAGTGGGTTGTTTACTGTGGTGTAAATCGAGAATTTGTTGGTGTAGTCTGGCTTTAGTTTGCTTCCTTTTGTTATGTCTGTTTCATTCATTTTCAGTCTGTACTTGTCAGGTATGGGGGAGTGTTGCATGCGTAAAACTAGTTTAACCCAGCAGTGCATGTCTCAAGCCATGCCACCTGACACAGGTTGTTTTAGCTTTTCTTTGTTGTTTATTGGCTTTTTTAATTTTTGCTACAATTTGTTGTGTTCTCTTGTTTTGAGTTTAAGTAGTTAGTTGCGTTTTCTGGTTCTGTGTAAATGTAGTTTGTTTAGTTTTGTTTTTCTAGTATTGAATTTATGTGGTTTAAAGTTTTTGGTTGGCTTTTGTGATAATGGTTCTGCAAGTGATTTTCCATTGGTGTTTATTATATATATATATATATATATATATATATATATATATATATATTAAAATAATTTATCAAAGCCTTGGAATATCTTTGAAAACACTACAATGTATTTTAAACTGTGATTTATATATATATATATATATATTTCATATTTTATAAATAATATTATTTTATTTGGCTTATTTTTAGATCATAATTTATTTTAATGTTTAGAACAAATAATTCACACAATCAGCGCAGAATCATATATAATAGACAGACTTGCCAAGTCTCCGGATTTTTGAACACCCCTATTATTTTAGAGAAAATGTTGATCTTTTAAATCGAAGAATGTCCCGATTACATAAAACTACATTTTCTGTACTAAAATACTGGTACCCAAAAATCCGGAGACTTGTCAGCTCTAATAATAGACTTTTATTTGATAAATATAAAAATTTTAACCCATTAACGCCACAATTATTTTTCTCTTGCAAAATGGAAATATTCCATTCATACCTCTTTTTTAAAATAGAATTTTTAACTTATTTTAGCAAGAAGTTTTTGGTTATTAAAGGACCAATAATTTTAAATAAATAAATTTTAATAAACTTAAATTTCAATAAATAAATAATTTTTATCCAGGTCATCCAGACCAATCGCTACTGTTCTATGCATAATACCAAGTTAAATAACTTGTCACTGCAGTGTATGAAAGATAACTCTCTGTTAGAACCCCTTACGGTTCCTCACTATCGTGAACAGGGAAAGAGAAATAGAAATTCGAATCGAGGAAAACCGAAGCGTATAGTTTTATATTCTAAACTTTTATTTTTCCGGTTTTGACTGAGTTGTTTAAATCATGACATCACACAAATTCAAAAAACAGTAGATACTCCCGTACATATCGATCAGTGGCGTAGGGTCGTACGGTGTTGCGTCACTTTACTACCAGGATTATTTACACTAACTTTGGCTTTATTTAATTGTATAACGTTCAAATATTAAGTAAGGCCAAATTTAGTATATAATAATATTGCTTGTAAAGTGATGCAACAACTCCTGACGCTATGCTATTTATGTCAACCCTTGTATAGGAGAGGAATAACAGGTTCAATACAAGTATTTACGAAAAGTTTTCTTCGCCTTATTTTATCGCAGAATTGGTAGTAATTTTCTGCTATTAAAGAAGGCGACGATAACTGCTGGCAATTTCTGGTTTTCAACATGTTTTTCTTCTCGGAATGCTTTACTAAAAACATCAACTAGTTTTTAAAGATATGATAAAATGACATTGAGTTTAATAAGAATTGGTAAAAAGAAATGACTGAATATTCAAATATATTTTGGAGTTGTGTTCATTTTAAAATGGATATTCTTCTGATTTTCTGAAAATAGCCAATATGATGGCAAACATTAAGGTGTTACACTATTCATAAATCTTGAAAAAAATATATTTTTATGAGGAACGTGTCTATGAAAGCGCAATAGTTTATGCGTATTTTAAAACAAACCGCATAAACAAATTACTACGTTTACGCTAGTTAAGACCACAAATATATGATGTATTCTCGGAAAAGAACTTTAGTATGGGATACAGTTTATTAAGGAGCATGTACACCATACTCTTAAATCTTCAAACAATTAAATTTTTCGAGAAAAATATAGATGAATGAGCAAAATATTCTGCGCATTTTAAAACAAACCGCATAAAAAGACCTCTAAAATTACTTAAAATATATGATTTATTCTCAGTAAACATTTATTTGACCCTTTTAGGGAGAATGTACTTCTGTTGCTAAAATGCTGAAATGATTGATTGACACCAGGATTTAAAAACGCATTTATTTGAAAACAAGTACCGTAATTTCCGGCGTATAAGCCGCAGCTCAAAGAGTCGTTTTTCGACCCAGAAATTTTATTCAATAATTGTAGTTAAATATTTACAGCGATCTTTTAAGTTACATTTTATAAAATAATACCGTAATTTCCGGCGTATAATCCGCAGCTCAAAGAGTCGTTTTTCGACCCAGAAATATTATTTTATAAAATGTAACTTAAAAGATCGCTGTAAATATTTAACTACAATTACCATAATTTCCGGCGTATAATCCGCAGCTCAAAGAGTCGTTTTTCGACCCAGAAATATTATTTTATAAAATGTAATTTAAAAGATCGCTGTAAATATTTAACTACAATTATTGAATAAAATTTCTGGGTCGAAAAACGACTCTTTGAGCTGCGGATTATACGCCGGAAATTACGGTATTGAATAAAATTTCTGGGTCTAAAACCGACTCTTTGAGCTGCGGATTATACGCCGGAAATTACGGTATTTCTGGGTCGAAAAACGACTCTTTGAGCTGCGGCTTATACGCCGGAAATTACGGTAAATGCTTTTCTTTACGTCCATTATAAATGCAAAATTTTATTTCTAAATTCTGTTGCCATGGACGTATTTGACGATTATAATTAAGTGGGATATATAACATCCCACCGCCCCTCAATGGGATATTTCCCCGCCCACTTTTGACTCGAAGAACGAAGCACTCACAAGGAAGGTCTCCTTAAAGCGCATACTCAGAAATTTTTGAAAAAAATGCTAATGAAGCTACACATGTATGTAATAAAGGAACAGTGAAATTTAGCTGCGGAATCCTAGTAGAAAATCTGCAAAAACATAAAATACTTTCGAGTATTTGGCGCAAAATCACACGATTTGACTAGCAACATTTTTCCTTGGCCAAAAGCAAACGATTTTAATGCATTTTAAATTGAGTGTAAAATGATTATTCGATGCGCAATATTTAATGAATTTAAACTTGAACAATGAAATATTTATTATTTTTTGTATAATATATAAAAGCTGCTTGTTGTTGCAGTTATTTATTTTTACCACTGAAAATATATGTTCTATGTTTTGGAAGTTGAAAATATCTATTTTATGTTATAGCGAAGCTGACATTTCAGTTATGTGTATTATTGAATTATTGAATCTGCATGTTTATTTTCACTTTTAGTTAACAATCGAAAATTTTAAAATATATGAATTTGAAAAGCATATTAAAGTAAGCGAAGAGTTTGAAGAAATTGTTGTTATGAGACCTGTCTATGAGATTTTTGTAAAATTTGAAAGCGTAAAATTGTCATAAGCTTAAAAAATTAAATGAATGGATTATTTCTATGGCTCATGATACCATTCTCTCTTGTTCAGAATCGTTTGGATTTTGCGTCCAACATTTTCACCTCTCTGTAAGTTTGCATTAATATTAATTTAAAATATTTTTAAAATCAGATTAAATAAATCATTAATGTTTTTTTCTCTATTTATTACCAATTGAATGAAATTTTGTCTATTGTTTTATCCTCCATTCTACGATTTTTTCTAATTTAAATGGCTTCAACGGTTGTAAAAGTAATTTTTAAATGTATTTTAAAAGGAAAAGCCCGATGACAAATGGATTCGTTATACATTTCTATAGCGAAAAAGTCGTTGTTTCCGTAGCAGCTAAAACTTCCTTGAATTGACAATGTTCAAAATCGGGCTTATTTTTGAATTTGAAACAATTTTGATCAATTTAAATTTTGTTTTAAATCGTAAAATACAATCGTTAAATTGCATTATATATACATATAAATGTGTACACAAAATTATAGTTATAAAAATGTATTTATTATGTAAGTTAAAGATGCATAAACAAGTTCAGTATGATTTTTTTTCCTTAATAAGTGTTTGTCATAAAAGCGAATTTTTTAACCCCTTAACCCTTTAACGTTCATTGGTTTCTCCACGAAACCACAAAACTTTAATTGCGAAACTCAACAATGATAGCAGAATTTTAATAGAAATGTTTTTAATTTATTATATATGTGAAATATCGCTTTTTTATTATATAAAAATAAATCTGTTCATAATTTCCGGTGTCAATCATTTATATCAACATCTTAACATTTGAAGTGCTTTATCCGTTAAAGGGTTAAAGGGCGGTGGGATATAATATATCCCACTTAATTTTAATTCCCAAATGCCACGGTGACACCGGAATTTTGAAATCAAATTTTACTTTTATAATGTACGTGAAGAAAATCTTTTACTTATTTGAAAATAAATATGTTGTTAAATCCCGGTGTGACTCAATTATTTCAACATTTAGAAACATAAGTACTATGCCCCTGAAAGGGTTCATTTCATCCCGTCGCCAACCGGTAATAAATCGCTAAATAAACGAAAATTTCATATTTTTTTATGGACGTTATATCGAGGTCCGAATTTTTTTATAGACGTATATATCCTCATGAGAAGAACATTCTGTAATTTTTTCAAAAATTTCTGAGTATGCGCTCATAGAGACCTTCCTTGTCAGCTGAGTTTTAGGTCTGATTATTACTGTTACATTTCAATATCGATACATCGGTTTCTACGTCAAAAGTACGTCAATAGTATTCGGTACCAATGTCGAAAAGTACAACGGAAGCAAGATTTAAGAGCAGTATTGCCTTTCAGAGCTCTCAAATGTTCAAAAAACTAGATTTTTAAGCAACTTATACATGAAAGAGTAACATTTTTCAGCGCATTTTAAAACAAACGCGTAAATTCATTCCTGTAATTAGGTTAGTTATGGCTAGGAAAGCAGTACCGTAATTTCCGGCGTATAATCCGCAGCTCAAAGAATCGTTTTTCGACCCAGAAAATTTATTCAATAATTGTAGTTAAATATTTACAGCGATCTTTTAAGTTACATTTTATAAAATAATATTTCTGGGTCGAAAAACGACTCTTTGAGCTGCGGATTATACGCCGGAAATTACGGTACTTAAAAGAATAATTTAAAGTTTTTTGCTTCTAAATGTTGGCGTTTTTTAACACTTTCAAACAAAGTTGAGAATTGTTTATGAATTCGGTTTGTCTCTCTGTCTGATGTCTGTCTGCCGTCTGTCTGTCCGTGCTGTAACTCGCGTCAATATACATAGATTGCCATGCAATTGATATATGTTATTAAGGGTTACTATCACATGTTCAGTATTGAAAATAAAGTGCGTGGCATTTGTTGTTCATTTATAGGTACACTCAAAGGAATTCGGTTACATTACGGCCTACGGGAAATATCGTTTGCGGTGTATTTTAATGATGTTAATATATATCAAACATATTGAAATTGATATATATCACAGAGGTGCATTACAAGATGCTTACTATATATTATGGAGTGCATAGCATTCATCGTTCATTTACAGGAGCACACAAAATAATCCGGTATAGTACTGTCTATGAAGAATAATTGCTGTAAGCGCAATTTAAGTTCTGGCACGCGTTTTTAAATGTAACTAATTTTTTTATTATATCTTTAAAAAAAGATCAAGCTCAATCATGGAAAATTACCGGAGGTAGCTTGTGCACCGGATTTAAAAATGCTGTTCTGAAAAAAAAAAAAAAAAAAAAAAAAAAAAAAAACGAAAAATCATGCGTCAGGCATAGATTATGTAACTGATTTCAACACATCCAAAATAATTTTACAAATTTTACCGTTTAATAAGGTGAAAGATGATGTCTATATTACTATAACGAATTATATAATATTACTATAATGAACTATAACGATTTGGAAAACACATAACTATATTTAAAAACCTAATTTCAGGATTTACCAAAAATATTCGGAAAAATATCGGAATTCTTTTGCGGAGCCCTGTGCATGATCTATACATTTGTATATATACTACATAGAATGCAAAATTTTAGTTCAGTTAGGAAATGCGCAGCACAGTTTAAAATTCCCTTTCTGGAATTTCCGTCAATAAACGGAAAGATACTAGAGATATTTTGTGCTGCCCTGTATATGTTCTATAGAATTTATATACACCAAGTAATAGACAAAAAATGAGTTAAATTTAAAAACGCATCAGCAACTGCAAACGCACTTCCTGAAATTATTGTTAATAGACAGTACCTAATTCTTATATTTGTTCCAGTAAATGAACGATGAAAGTCTATACACATAATATTCTTTAGTAAGCCTATTATAACGCAGCTTAGTGATATATATTAATTTCAATATGTTTCAAATTGTGAAACATTATTAAAATAAAACGCAAACGATTTTCCCTCGTAGACCGTAATGTAACGGAATTCTTTTGAGTGTCCCTGTAAAGGAACTATAAGTGCTATGCATACCCTATTCCATAGTAAGCCTGTTGTAGTGTGCTTCAGTTATATGTATCAATTTCAGTGCGTTTGAAATTGTGTAACATCATTAAAATAAACCGCTAACGATTTTTCCCCATAGACCGTAATGTAATGTAATTCTTATGAATGTCCCTGTATAAAAATTATAAGTGCTACATACTTCATTTTCTATACCGAATATGCCATAATGAACCTCAATAACATATATCAATTACATGACAATCTGAATATATATATGTAAGTTACAGAACGAGCAGACAGACAGACAAACCGAATTTATAAACACATTTCAATCATGATGGAAAGTGTTAAAAAAACGCTTAAATTTTCGTTACTGTTTAATCGTTGCAGCGCGTTTTATTTCTATAGTCAAAATTGCCCTGTTACATTCGATATCAATTTATAATTAATAAAATATGATTTTCGTGTATATAAAAAGTAATTTAACCCTGAAGTAATTTAACTTTGAAGGGCGGTAATATATTATTTATATCACTTCATTTTAATTCCTAACTTCCAAGTGGCACCCAAAATCTATACTAATAAAAGAAAGTTTCGCTCTGTGTGTCTCTCTCTCTGTGTGTGTGTCTGTTTGTCTGCGATGGCTGAGAAAATCTAGCGCACCTAAAAGTCTGAAAATTTAGGTGTGGCTAGTCCAAGGCCTCTCCTGATGCACCTGAGAATCAGAATTTTAACATTTTAATTATTTACCGAAATATTAATTAAAATCTATAAAGAGTACTCATAAAAAATACGCTTTTTTATCTTCAGTTTTTAACTCAGTAGAAGTCATTAAATAAATTATTTGCTAGTCGAGTGTTTAAAATCGATGGATCAGAGATTATATGGCATATAGACAATTTACTTAAATATTAATCTTTTCCAAATGCTAAAAACTTAATTTTAAAATATTTTATGAAATTAATGAATGATAATTAACTGGGTTTGAGGGTTGTTTTATTTTTTACATGACGTATATTAGTATGATAGAGATTATTAATACAGAATACTTTATATCACAGATTATTTGTTATATTTGTGAATTGGTAAGGGGTGGAGGTAAAAGATTTTTTATTAAATATCACAGTTATTTTACTTGACCGCGTGCCACCTGGCGGTGTCTTTTTCATTACTGACCGTTCATAATAATAAATTCAAATCTACTGCTCTGATTTCAACAGAACTACCACATTTAACAAATTTAACATTTTTTGATTCACCCGTAGCGTTTAATTGCAGTTTTCTATAGATAATACCACTATTTTAAAATAACAGTTTTCGTAAGAATTAAATTTATGTTCCCTGTAAAAGAAAACAACCCGTATTCAGTTGATGCATACCAATAGTCACAGTTAGTGATTTGTTGTTGAGGACTTGAACGCGCGCAACCCTGCGGTCTCACCCTCAAGGTTTTTCTCTAACTGTGCTTTATTTCCATAATTCAGCTAATAATGTTCCACATCTCCAAACCAGTTCCATTTTGCTAAATTATCATAAAAATTAGCATTCATAACTTCAGGGTGTATTTCTAGATAGCAGTTAATAGTATTTCCGAATAATAGTCTAAGCCAAATTTCAAATTATGTTCCTACTTTAACTAAATGAATGAATCTTTAAAGATGCATAGTGGTTCTCCTAATTTGTCATTTGCTGAAAGGGCTATTGAACATCCGCTACTCCCGGCACCTCTCTCAAGTCTTTTTCTCTAACTGTACCCTGTTTCGAGATCTCGGCAACTAATTTTCCGACTTCTGCGCAATTGATTCTAAACATCATATTTAACTTAATAATCAACCTCCATAATATTAGAGTAAATTTATGAGTTGCTGTTATCACAATATCCAAATAATAGTTTAAACCAAATTTGTAATTAAGTTCCTAGCTTAAAAAACTAACGAATTTTTAAAGATGCATAGTGGTCCTCCTAATTAGTCATTTGCTGTAAGACACTTGAACATCCCCTCCTTCAATGTTTTTTTATCTAACTATGTCCCGTTTCCAGAAATCAGCTACTCTCCGATTTCAATGCAACTGATTCCAAACATCATATTTAATTTAATAATCCACTTCTATAACGTTAAAGTAAATTTATGAGTAGCGGTTACCACTATTTCCGAATAATAGTTTATGCCAAATTGTAATTTAGTTCCTAGCTTATCCAAACGAACATATTTTTAAAGATGCATAGGTGTTCACCTAATTAGTCATTTTCTGAAGGACACTTGAACATCCCCCCCCCCGGCCCCTCTTTCAAAGTTTTTCTCTGACTGTACATCGTTTCCATACCTCAGCAACTATTTTACAAATTTCAGCGTAACTTATTAATAAACCTCTTAACGTTAAAGCAAATTTATGAGTAGCGGTTACCACTATTTCCGAATAATAGTTTAAGCCAAATTTGTAATGAAGTTCCTAGTTTAACCAAACTAACGAACTTTTAAAGATGCATTTTGGTTCTCTTAATTAGTCATTTGCTGCAGGACACTTGCACATCCCCTCCTCCGGCACCATGCTCAAGTTTATATTATCTTACTGTGCCTTATTGCAATATCTCGACTAATAACTTTACCATCTTCTCTAAACCAGCTCAATTTTGTAACATGCCTTCTGTACAGTGCCATAGGAAGCAGGGAGCTGTCTCACAGGTTCGTTCGGAAAGAGATTTGTTTAGAACAGAATGCTCTCCTGGCGGTGGAAAAGGTAAATACAATTTTTTCCGGAGCTTACAAGCATGCCCGATATACGGTGCCGAATCAGTTGGAGACCCTGGCCAGAATTTCGTTTCTTAAGTGATTTAAGTGTATTACACGGAGGATGAGCTAGTATTTTAATAAGATTTTGCTTTTATCATGTACATGAGAAATATTATTTATTTCCAAACCAGTTGGTTGGTAAATTCTGATGGTATTAAAATTTTAACAACAGAATTATTTTGCCCCTGAAACGTTAAGTGCCAAAAAATTTAAATGGTCAAAGTGTCCCGTAAAACGTGACGTCACAGCAACATCACTATGTCGTTCCATTGTGACTTCACTGACATCGTGATCGTCGATGTAGCGTCACGTGACGTGGATGTGAATGCACAATGACATGGATGTGAGGTCTTTATGGCAGTTTTTAATCCCTTCTGTGACCGCTTTGTGATGTTACTGTGTGACTAATTTGTGAAAAGTGTGACGATTGTAACGATTCTGCATCGGGTCGTTTGGCTACTTTTTTTGACCCAATCCGACCTGATTAAGTTGGCTGTTTTTTTCTGTAGGCAGGACTAATTTGTGAAAAATTTGATATTTTTGACGATACTACACCAGGTCGGCAGTGTTAAATGTGGGCTAGTTTAAAAAAAATCAGATTGCTTGATTTCTACCACTTTTTGAAATGGTACAATTTGCCTTTTTACTGGTATTTTATAACGTGTCATTAAATGAGGAAATATTACTTCCTGAAAAAACTGGTGGCAATCAAAAAACTGAATTTAAAAGTAAGTAGCCCACTGGCAACACTGCAGGTCGGGCGACCAGATTTTATCTGAAACCCGTCCCGTAATTAATGTTTTGGCTGGAGACTTTTTCGTTTCCTTTTTGGCTGTAGGTAGAATTATTTTTTAAATATTTCCTCTCATTTTCAAAGATTTTTAAAAATGTGTCATAAATATATGTTAAAAATTATTTTTAACTACTTTTGAATACAATAAATTACTCGAAATGTTCTCTCTCTCTCTCTCTCTCTCTCTCTCTCTCTCTCTATATATATATATATATATATATATATATATATATATAATTTTGAAAAACAAATATTAATTTAAAAATATAGCACATCAAATAAAATAGTTTTGAAAATTTCATCTAACTTCCAATCTAAAACACTTATAACTTGTTATAGATAATGAACGTTAAATGTGCTGTTTGTTCATGCAAAAATTAATTTAAAAGCCGTTTGAACTCTCAAGTTCATTCTTTGTCGATTCGTAAATGAATAAATACATATTTTACAGTGTTCGTACTCTGTTACCACAATTTTTTAAAGGAATTTTTTTATTTAATATTTAAATAGCAGAAATTCTAGACGCCTCGTTTAATTGCAAGATTTATGAAACTTTTCTGCATTTAAGTAAGCCGAAAAATTATATTAAAAAATTGTGGTAAGAGCGTAAGAACCCTGTTTGTAAATTCTGTTAATCTCGCTAATCAATACAGTTAAAATGTGCACTTGCATAATCAGAAGGTGGGGGGTATGGTTACCACTAATTTGGTACAGAAATCTTTGTCATATTACATTACAGAATTATGCGATTAAAAAGACGAAAATTACTATTAAAAAATGGTATACATAACTCCCTTCTTTGGGTTACTGAAATGCTAGAATGATTTGTGTGGCTATTGTTCCATGAATTTCAATGAAATTTTTAAACCATAAACGAATCTATAATTGATGTCATGAATTGTTAATAGTGAATTACAGATATACGAATCGTCTAATTACGAAGTGTACTTTAAGCACAGTGCAATTCATTGACGCACTCTAAGTATGAAATTAACAAGAATTAGAGATATTATAATACATTCTTTGATTTCCTATTTACACCGACATGAAGAAAACTTACCCTAGAAAGATTAGAATTTTTCCTAACCATATTTTACTCCCTCCGGAGTAATGATAGTGGAACAATTCAATGAACATGTGAAATAGTCATTATATATTATAATATATAATAATGAATAATATTGGGAGTACAATTTAATTCGGTACGTTTTTTGTCTGTTGAAATATGCATTTATTTCAAAACAAAATGAATGAACAGATTAATGAAAGTATTGTCCATCGCTGGATACTACCATTTGCTATCTCTCAGGCAATTTTTGAATTCCATCTCGAAAAATTAACTCGTCTTTTGAAGCATCCAAGTTCGGAGCCAATTTTCGATTTCTCCGAAAGAAATGAACCGGTCACCTGCTAAACCGTGCTGCATCCGTTGAAACAACTAGTAATCAGAAAGAGCAATGTCCGGAGAATACGGCAGGTGCGATAAAACATCCCATTTGAGCGTTTCAAAATAATTATGTAAAAAATCGCCTTTCAACGTCTCTCGGTTTCAGTTCATAAGTCACCCAATTTCCTGTTTTTGAACCATTTCCATGGATTTCAGTCGTACGGAAACGGCTTGTTGACTAACTGCCAATGATTTTGCGAGATCCTGGATCTTCATCCAGTAATGCCTCTAAATCTTTGTCTTCGAAATTTTTTCCTGTCTAGAGTGAGGCTTGTCTTCAACGCTAAAATAACCATTTTTAAAACGTTGAAATCATTCCCTACATAATTTATCAGTTGGAGCAGCGGAAACCATAAACTTCCACAAACATTCGATGGACTTCAGCTGCGTTTTTCTTTCAATTAAAGCAAAAAACTGAAACATCACGCAAATGCTGCTTAGTTAATAAAAAAATTGAACATATTCAACACAGTAAAAAACAATTTTTATGAAACTCAAAGCGATATAAACTGAATATTATTGACTTATGTCTAACCCAGACTTGCCAAGTCTCCGGCTTTTTGGATACCAGTAATTTAGTACAGAAAATGTTGTTTTATTTATTTGGAGCATTTTGCGATTTAAAAGAACAACATTTTCTCTAAACAATTACTAGTGTCAGTGTGCAAAAAGCCGGAGACTTGGCAACTCTGGTCTAACCTCTCTGAAAACACTGAAATCAGCTGTCGCTATAAAACATTCAGAACAGCAGGCGGTATCTTTTAAAAACGGACCGAACTAATTTGTAAACCCAGTATATTAAGGTGAATCACAAATATTCTAAGTTAATGTAGGATTAAATAACTCTCAATTTTCTCGCTTGTTTTATTGTGTGCTGCTATTGCCTCAGTTATAAAACTAGTTACATATTGAGAAGGGTATCTTACATAGGTGTAACAAAATGTCATGATATAACAAAAAATGCTTATAATTCCATTAGTAAATGTGAATTGAATTCTTCTACAAAACTTCCTACGATCGCTACTCCTATTTATAGTGAAAAATAATAATATCCAATTCCGCACGCTCTTTAAAAATATATATTTGGAATTACATCTAAAAATATCAGTGCGGTAATATCTTGTTACCTTTTCATTCTCTGTTTTTCGTAATACTGTCTTATTTCATCTTATTAAATTTCTAATGTTAAATCTATATATACTTTTCATTCACACATAGAATCAGTAATGAAGTGTAAACTGAGAAAAAAATCACCTTTTTATTATTTTCTAAAATATCTTGTTGGTAGGTCACCATTAAAAAATTCCGTAAAGTTAATTTGGGTTCTACGTGAACTATATTCTCTGTATTAAATCAAAAACTTTATTCACACAACATAATCACATTAAGCTTTCAAAGAAGCTTTTGTTACATGTGCAGAGAAATTAATTGTCAAATATTTCTATCTTGGTTAACGAGATTTTATGAAGTTCGTAGGAGTAATTTTTGTAATCCTATTTTAAACCTCTCATGTAATCTATTTTTAACGTTACATAAGATGAATGTAATTGAATTTAATGTTATTTGTGCTCTTTGGTAAAACCCTGTTTTACGTTTACGAATAACTTTATATTTCGGATCAACAGAAAATCAAAATTATCAAGAATATAAAAATTGAAGGTAAACATATACCGTAATTTCCGGCGTATAATCCGCGGATCAAACAATTATGTTTCAACCCAGAAATTTTATTTTATAAAATGTAACTGATTAGATCGCTGTAAATGTTTTACTTCAATTATTGAATAAAATTTATGGGTTGAAACAGGATTATTTGATCCGCGGATTATACGCCGGAAATTACGGTATCTTATATTTTCTAAATCCATATTTAACAGATGCAAGAACAGAAAAAATATAATTTTGACACTTTAACCGCAGTATAAATAAGTCCTTTACGATTCTCATTAGATTTTTTCATTGCTCGGCGTAAATCGCATTTTTTTCGCATAAACAAGCTATTAAAGAAGACAAACTTATATAATTACACGTTCAACATTCACAGATTGCGACGAAGTGGTTTTTTTTACTGAAATTTACAGAGCTATTTTCAGTATTAATCAAGCTAGTTCCTAAACCTCATACGCGGTAATGTTTGTTAATTTTGTACAAAGTGTCACTTTTATAAATTTTTGCTCAAAAACTAGCTGTCCCGCTCGGCGTTGCCCGGGCCCATGATAATAAATTTAAACAAACTTCAAATTTGCATGATTTTATATCTTTAACCTGATTTGTATGAAATTATACTTTTTAAATAAAAAATTCGCGTAAACATATTGGTATTTAATCCTTTGCGCCGCAGAGCATTTCCATTGCTTAACTATTGAATTTAATGAATGACACCATAATTTGAAAACGAACTTTCTTGTAAATATGAAAAAGCGATATTTCACGCAACTAATAAACCGTATTTTTTTTTACCAAAATTCTGGTACCAGTGAGAGTTTTGGAAATTAAAATTAAGTGGTTTCATAGACATACCACCGCGCCTCAAGGGGTTAATGATAAATGCGCTCGTAAAAGAAGACATTTTCTTGTTTTTTCACGCAGGGTCGTTACATAACTAAAAAAAATTCTTCTTGACCGAACACTTTGAAATCGTATCGTTTATAAATAAAACGGATTTACAGCCTGTGTAAAAATATCGTGAAAAAAATTGTTATGTACTTGTAACAGAAATATGCTTTCTTCTTGCTTTTGTTTGTTTGTTTTTGCGTTTGCTCCTTTAACATAACATTAAAAATAGTTCTTATCTTCCAAACTCTCTGAAATTTCAGTCGGATAAAAATATAACTGTGTCCAAACTCTATGTAAAATCTCGTGAAAAAATATGCATATATAGTAGTGAAAACATGAGTCGAAGCAGAGTGAACCACGCCGAAACACCCTGCTTTTTCGCGTTTTTTTTCGAAAATTTTACACATTTTATTTTATTTAAAATACTTTAGCACGTTCAAATGTTTTGAAAATTTTGCATCTGATGTAAATCTTGTATATCAAGATTTTCTAAAAAGATTGTGTCGAAATACGGACGTTTATTTACTTTTAGTGTAGAAAAATGATCGTCTATTTATAGCGCAAAGTGATTCGCGTTCGTCGGTGTTTCTGAATGTGTTAAAATCCCTACTTTTAAAAACCAATTTCACCATTGATTAAAAGAATGTTTTTGCTTTTAGAACTTATTTTTGGTTTGCGATAACTTTAAAATTGTGCCTTGGAGGGGTGTTGACAAAAGGGAGAAAAACGTCCTTATGAAAAACGACCCCTTTTGAAAAGAAATTTTCAAAAGGTTAACAACGATATTTTTCATATTGATTGCAGCATTTGAGACATAACAGTACGATCTTTCGGAATGTTGTTGAATTTTAACTATAACAACTGGTTTTTCCAATTTATGCCGATTTTAAACTACGGAATAACACAAACACGCATGTTCTGGGCATGCACGAATGCTTTTGCCGTCTCGGAAAGAAAGAGATGAGTTTTTAATTATTATCTCAACTAATTGTCAAAATATTAGTGTGCGTACATTTTTACTACAAACTTTTAATAGAAAATTCCTATTTAATATTGAAATAGCAGAAATTACAAACCCCGTGTTTAATTGCATGATTTGTAATAGTTTTCTGTATTTAAAAAATGCGAAAAATTCTATTAAAAATTTGTGGAAAAGGCGTACGAACCCTGTATTAAAAAGCCCAGACTAAGGTGCATCAGTAAAGGCATTGGACTACCTAAATCCAAATTTTCAGACCTGTGTGAGTTGCAGATTTTGATAGCCTTCGCCAACAAACACACAGACACACAGACAGAAACTTTCTTTTATTAGTATAGATATCAAATTTTAGTTATTTTTACACGTTGAACGCCAAACTGAAATCACTAAACATGCCTAGGGGACACAAGGTTCTTTTTTAAAATACATGGTAACAAATTATCGATAGTCCCGTTTCATAGCAATAAATTGTCTTCAATGCAAATATTGATGGCACACGCTTTCGTGTGGTATGGTGCTCCGGGATACATTTATGGCACACATATTTGCGTCATGGCAGTCAATGTGTTAATATGTTTTTTCTGTGCTCTCTCAAATTTACCTGGAACCATTTCACTTTCATCACATCTAGAGAGAAAAAAAAGATAAGATGCTTATGAAAAATTATAATCTTCCTAGGGCACGTTTTCTTCATGTCGGTATAAATAAGAAATTCAAAGAGTGAATTATGCTATCTCTAATTCTTACTAAGATAATGCTTAGAGTGCATCACTAAATTGCACTGTGCTTAAATTACACTTAGGAAGGAGACAAGATCTGTAATTCACTATTTCCAATTCATGACAACAAGTACATTGTGCGGTAGGGTTTATAGTTTACATTAAAGTTCATGGAACACTACCAACATAAATCATTCTCGCATTTCAGTAACCCAAAGCGGGGGATATGAATACCACTTTTTAATAGTAATTTTCGTCTTATTTAATCAATAAATTAATATAAAATAAATATGTTTCGCACACGAAATTAAACTTAGTGAAATATAAGAAATAGAAACTTCTTAAAGATTAGAAACAAAATGTAGTAATTTCTTGTTAAACTATGCATCTAATACGGGAGTTTTAAAAATTGCTGAGGTGCTTAGTGTTGGCTCATGTATATATATTTTTTAAATTATTGTAGTCAAAGTGTTAATTCATGGAAGTGTTTTAAATATAGAATGGAATTTTTTAATATTTGCGCCGGGATTCTTACATTGGAATACCACTATTCTGAATAATAAGATTTGCCTTATTTATTTACAAAAATTGTACGATTAAAAAAGCGAATATTGTTATGCGGAAAGAGTGGTGTCAAAATTAAGCATTTGATTACAGGTCAGGACTGGCGACATTTTTTTAATATTCAATCGTACCACAAATTGTAAAAAAATTCCTTTGTGGTAGATTTCGCTTGAATATATCCTAGTATAAGTACAGTGTCCAGAATACATAGTGTGGAAAACGGTTTTGCCGTTTTTTAATTCAAAATTTTCGAATTGAGCCCGGAAATTCTGAAACAAGAATTTTTATTTTAAGAAGTCACGAAATATCTGCCATTGAGTAACCAAAAGAACATTATAGGGAATTTCTGGTGTGAATGCGAAATTTCGAATTTAAAAAATATAAACTGATAATGCTTTGAAGAGTGGTAAAAATTGTAGGCGATAAACGTGCAACGATGCGGTACAGTAATAGGGCGATCGCAGCGATTTCTGCTTTAAAAATAGATTTACCTCTAGCAAAGGTAACCGTTTCACTATTGAAAACATGAATTTTATTCCTGTTAATAAAATCTTTTTGTAAGTGTATATCTCAGATGTAACTGATTTTGAAGTTAGAATTTATATCATATCAGGGAATTAAGGGTGTATTAAAATCCAAACTATTTATTTTGAGATACATTTTAAATTCATTTTTGCTCTAAAATGCATCCAATTGGCAGGTTCTCCTATTCAGAAACTTTATAATGTCCGTATTGTTTCGATTTTTTGATAAAGGCAGAATATATTTTTAAAAATGCAGTCAAAGTGGACATTTTGAACCGAATTTCCCGAAGCAATAGCGCTGAAAACAGAAAAAAATTATCGTACTGTGAAAATAATTGTTTGTAAATAAATTGAACGAAAAATAAAAACATGGGTCCCTTATAAATCTCTTCATAAATCACGCCACCAAGTTTCATGTTTTTACTTTTAAAAATGAGTCTGAAAGTGTGTCTCAAAAATTTGAGTTGTTGAGCGTGGAAAAATATTTTTTTTAATACCGCCTTAATCTTTTCCACTCTTCCAGCAGCGATTCATACTTTGGTATGCTAAATAGGGATAGTATCTAGTTTCCTGTCTTGTATCGAGTACTACAACCAGGCACAAAAGAATGCGTATCACGTTTTTTGGCCATGATCAATATCATTCATATTTTCAAAGCTTATGAAAATCACTATCCAAGTCAAAGGAAATAGGGTATAATTTAATTATTTAAAATATTTACCACCAGCAGAAACGTTTTCTAAGTTCGATTATTTTACAATATTTGCGTTGAAAAGAGTTAGCAGACAGTGGCGTAGTCAGAGAGGGGGGGATCCAAATGCTCTGGAAATCCCCAGTATTATAAAGTTTTCTTTGCGCTCAATATAGCAGAAAATTCTCCGGTTAAATAAGGCAAAAATATTTTTTTTAATTTGTGGTATTCAGTAGCGTAGCCAGGGTGGGGGTCCAGATGCTTTGAATACCACTAATTTTATAAAGTTTTGTTTGAGTTATCTAACTGGAGAACTTTCTGCGGTAATAAATGCAAAGAAAACTTTACATTATTACTGGTATTCAGAGCATTTGGACCCCCGTCCCTGGCTACGCCTTTGGTGGTATTCAAACCATCTGGACCTCCACCCTGTCTACGCCATTGCTAGAAGATGTCGCTGCGATCGACCCACTATCTTTTCAGCATCGTTCTACATTTATCGGATTCAAATTTTTAGTACCATTTTGTAGCCATTTTCCACACTAAGTATTCTAAGCGCTGTAGTATAAGTGCATGGCGGAGATTATTTTTCAAAAAGTGGTACGAATCGCAGTCAAAGGATTAAACGTTCAATTTACTTTCAAACAAAAATGTACCATAATTTCTTTTCATTAAAAATTGCGTGTATCTAATGAAAATTCGATTGAAAAGTAGATGATGTGTCCACGGATAAAAATTTACAATAATTTATTAAAATAGAAATATAAGGAGGAAGGTGTGTTACAAGGAAAATATATAAAACGTAACACGTAGAAAAATACTGACTGCAGTTTTGGAAACATAAAATTTGGTGCTTTATAAAGATTTTACACATAAAACCTATTTAGTTTTGTTTAAATGTAAGTGTAGCTTTCAAATTAAAAGCACAACTGATACTTAAAGAAAATACAGAACATTTAATGAATACTTTTTGAGAAGTTGAAAAGAGATAAGAAAATTTTTTTATTGTTAAAGTTCTTTTCAACACAGTATTTTCTACTGATATTTGTTAAATAAAAAAAAAACGCGTCTGTCATTCAAAACCGATCGGAAAAAGAACTGACAAGGAAGGTCGCTATAAAGTGCAACCAAAAAAATATTAAACAAGAACGAAAAATCATGCGTCAAGCATAGATTATGTAGCACTTTCCAACGTTTCCAAAATAATTTTACAAAACATACCGTTTAATAAGCTAAAAGATAACATCTAAGTAAACAATTTGGAAAACGCATAACATATTTAAAAACATAATTTCAGGAATTTCCAACAGATACAATATTCGGAAAAATATCCGAATACTTTTATTCAGCCCAGTATATGATCTATAGATTTGTATATATACTATATAGGATGCTAAATTTTAATTTAGTTAGGAAACGCGTAGCACAGTTTAAAATTCTCCTTCTGGAGTTTCTGTCAATAAACGGAAATGTGTTCGCGAACTTTTATGCTGCCCTGTATAGAATCTACAGAATTTATGCACACCACGTAATAGACAAAAAGCGAGTTAAAATTAAAATCGCGTTCAGTAACTTAAAACGCACTTCCATGAATTATTGTTAACAGACAGTAGAGAATTCTTTTGTGTGTCCCTGTAAATGAACGATGACTGTTATGCACACCCTATTCCATATTAAGCTTTTTCTAATGCAGCTTAGTGATATATATAAATTTCAATGCGTTTAAAATAGGGAAACATTATTTAAATAAACCGCAAATGATTTTTCCCCATAGACCGCAATGTAACGGAATTCTTTTGAGTGCCCCTGTAAAAAAACTATAAGTGCTACACACTTCCGTTGAAATAGGGAACATCCTATAGATAACGACAATAACATATAAAAACTGCAGAGCAATCCGAGCATATTTACGGGAGTTAGAGCACGGACAGACGGCAGACGGCCATA
The DNA here is from genome assembly GCA_963931845.1 of Maratus michaelseni. Lineage (NCBI taxonomy): Eukaryota > Metazoa > Arthropoda > Arachnida > Araneae > Salticidae > Maratus > Maratus michaelseni. The sequence goes on from OZ007586.1 coordinate 164,354,966, forward strand.
CGGCCAGACGGCAGACGGCCAGACAAACCGAAGTCATAAGCACTTTTCAACTAGGTTGGAAAGTGCTAAAAAGTATTGAAGAAGTTATGCATGTACACATTAAAGATGAATGAAATTTAGCTGTGGAATCTATCGTTACAAGTTTTACCTCTTTTTGCATTCAGAAATTACAAATTCATACCAGAAATATCGAATAGTAATTTTTGTATTATTTAAGGTCAGACATTTTGGGACTACATAACGGGAAAATTCAAATTCTTCTTTTGAAATTTCTGGTATGAATTCATGAATTCTGAGTAAAAAAAGGTGGCCAGACAGGCAACCCTGATTCAATTTAAACAGATTCTCGAAAATAAACTTAAAAACCTTTCCGCCAGCTCCATACAGATTGGCGAACATTACGTTGTGCATTTTAAAACAAAAAAATTGTGAAACGCTTGTGAAAGCAATGATTTCGACCTTGCTTTTTAAAGAAGTAAATTTTACAATTCTTTGAATTAAAATGCAACTAATAACATAATTTGTGTATTGCGTTTAAATAATAAAATGAATTAAAATAACCTTCAACCACTTAACGCTCCATATGAATTTTTACGACTTTTTTAACACATTCCTACATAACTGAAAAAGTTTATGATTTCTGTTTGTCCCGTTCTCTGGTCATTACTCACGTCCGTGTTTCAACTCGTGTAAATAAACTTGGATTACCATGAGCTTGTTATCTGTTCTTCAAGTTCACCATAGGACATGCTCTAAGGAAAATTAATGGGAAGCATTTATAGTTCGTTTACAGGGGCACATAAAATAATTCCGTTAATGTATGGAAGAAAAATCATTTACATTGTATTTTAATAAAGTTACACAATATCAAACATACTGAAATTGGTGTACATTATTGAGATGCAAAACAATATTCTCTCTGTAAAATGAGGAGTGCATGGCATTTATCATTCATTTACAGGGATACACAAAGATAATAACAATAAAGAATGCCCTATGTGGAAAACAATTGTAGTGTATGTTTGAAATGTTGCACTATTTCAAAAGTAATTAAACTGATGTGCATTTCAGAGGAGCAACACAACATGCGTACTGAGGCCTATGCAGTGCTTAGCATTTATTTATTCGCATACAGGACACCAGAAAGAATTCAGCTACATTCAATGAGCGATAATCTCTGGAAGTGCGTTTTCAGATGCGGTATGCGTTTTAAAACTTAACCAATTTTAGTACATTATGTGGTGCTTATATTTTATAGATCATATACAGGGATGCGAAAAAAGAACGTAAATATCACAGTCTATCGGCGTGAATAGATTAGAGGTGTTTTTTAAATTGTGTTTTTAATTGTGTTTTTTTAAGTACGATTTTAGTTGTATTAAGAGATTCCTATCTGAATTAAAATATATCTTAATATGTGGTGTGTATAAAAATTTGTAGATGGAGTGCTGTACAAAATATTTCTATTTACTGGGCGGTAAATGCTGAAAATAAATTTTTAAATGTGCTTTGTGTTTTACAGCTGAGTAAAACATGTGGAGTGTATTCAAATCTATAAAAATATACAGGACTGCTCAAAAGGATTTTTTATGAACTGTAAACGCTAATTTCTGAAATTTGTTTTTCAACTGTGTTATGCGTTTTACATTATTAACTTCTTAACTACATTATCTTCTTTTACATTATTAAATAGTGAAGTTTCGATAAAGTGATCGAAAGTGTTTCATAATTTATACATAACACAGGATTTTTCTTTCTTGTTTTTTTCTTTTCACGGGGACACTTACGATAGCATTCCGGTCACACGAAAATTTTTGCTCATCACGGGTAACAGACCTTCTTTGAACAGCTAGTTACTGACATCGCTTCTTCCTATTTTTCAAATCAAACACTTACTTTGCTACAACATTTTCTGCCGCTCCCTCGTCCATAAATGTTTCATACAGAAGAGTCTCCAGGGTTATCATATATTTCCCATGCACTAGCTCCGCCGGACTGAAGCCAGTTCACTCATGTTTAAAGATCCGCAAAGCTAATAAGGCATACGGTATTTCATTACAATTACTTTCGGGATGGAAACCGATGGAATTCACTATTTACATACTAAATTTACCGAGGAAGGTGGTTGTGAGATTTTTTGTGAAACAAAACCACAAATCACATTGCAATTCTATCAGAAATCCTACACAACTAAAAACTAATGTCAGCGCATCGACAACAGCCTGTGATATCATGTCCGCTATGGATATGGCTTCCGGGTATTTCGAAGGCACACACATAGTCGTCAAAACGAACTTATTGCCCCTTTATGATTCTAACAAGGGGCCAAATAAGTCTCAACAAGCATGCGAAAAAATTTCAGATACAAAGGGTAGAAGCTTCAAAGGGATTTTCTTTTTTTCTCCTGTCGTTCCCACCCCCTGTCATGGATCGTAAGATTTCCCGTAATTTTCTGTCTCTTTAATAATTTTAGGGCAAAAATTGTGTTTGAGTATCTTATCTTTAGTATTCGTGGTCCCTAAATGAGCGGCTTTCCCTTCGTGACAAGCTCTTAAAATTTTTTACCTGAATTGAGAGGAGATTACTAACTGTTTAGTCTCATTCCTGTGATGATCGTATGCCATTTTAAAAATCAATACATTTTTTATCACAAAATGCAACTTTGTTCTTTCGGTTTTTCACGAATTTCTTTCAGGTATGGATCTGATTCTCGTGCTATTTTGAAATCACTTTTCAATACTCGGGACGAGGCCACAAATTTGTCAATCAATATCTTTTCTGGCTTTTTAATTGGTTGAGGAGAGGTTCGCAATTATATCAGATTACACGACTCTTTTTCATCTGATTCTTTGAAAATTTCGTCCTCGGAAAAATTCCTGGAATTTCGTCAGTGCATCAACGGCTCTCTCCGTCGTTATAAAGTTATTGCCTTTGGAGTGTCAAACAAGTGATGCACATGTTTCTTTAGTTTGCCGGCGTGGGAAACAGGATTTAGATTTTATTTTAGTTAGAAAATCTTATACATTTAGAATTCTTATACAGTGTTTTATTTTCTTAGTGAGAGATCTCACAACATATAGAATATCGTCTGCATGTTATTCAGATGATATATACGATAAAACTGGAACTGATCAATTTATATAAGAAGAAATCCAATTAATTCCGTATAATTAGTAATATACACATTAACATATATTTGGAATCGGGGATGTTTCTGAAGTGTTTGCTGATTGAAACTGTCAAAATAATTTAATCGCTGCCTTATTGACCTTAATAAGTGTTATACATTTATTCATTCATATACAAACGCTCTAATGAAAGTATTTGTAATGAATAAATATGGAATAGTTTTACTTTTCTGAAATATCTCTCTTTTTTAATTAATTATTTTTATTTTCCAATTAATTAATTAATTATTTTTCTTTTTAATTAATTAATTTTTTTTCTTTTTAATTAATTTTTCTTATTTTTTAATTAATTATTTTTCTTTTCCGAAATTTTTCTTTTCCAATGAATTTACACTAAAATGAAATTTTATTTTATTTACGGTATCTTTAGTATAATGATTCTTTTATAGTTATATTTTTCTTCTAAGATACTTTATCTTTATCATTAAACATAGAATACAGTCTTTTTTTTTTGGAAAATTAAAAAACTGGGCAAATGTAAAAACTGTGTGCCAATGGGCCGTTTTTCACCACTAAATGTTATTAGTTTTCTTAGCCTAAATTTTATTAGATGTACTTCGCAGAAATTTTATCAGTATTCTTATTAGGGGAAGAATACTAAAAATTTAGTGGTGGTAATCGGCCCATTGGCGCCCATTTTTTATTCATATTAATACCTCGGCAACAGAGCTATGTATCTCCATTTAATGAAAATTTCATCTTTTTTTTAAACTACTGTTATTTTGAGATTCTGCCCAATTTTTTTATCCAACTATGTATATTCACATAAAGTATTCTTTTGGCATACTTTGGTAGTAATTTTTATTATTTTGAAAATTTTTCGTGCATTCGCGTATTGGTACTGTCATTGTTAACATCAGCGATCATGCGTAGCTATGTTGAACAGCTTATCGCTCCACATTGGAGGAGTTAAACGTCGCAACCTACCAGATTATAGATGCTATAACAGAAGCCTTGCAGATACGGTAACCTTGGTAGAGAGTAGGCAACCTATGTTTAGATCAATTTCTGCTTCAAAACATTTTTATTTGATCCGAGGATTAAACGCCGGAAATTAAGGCATGTTATGTCTATGTCAACATCACTTTTTATATGCACATACAAAACGCACAACGATGAATGAGGGATCTTACGAAATATTTTTGAACAGTCTTTTGACATGGTACACTCACAATTCGTTAAAAAACGTATGAAAAATTTAAATTAATAAAAAATTAAAGAAACTACATATCAGCAAATATTATCAAAGACTGTAGTCAGAAAGGCTCTCACTGAAATAAGTGTCCACTTGTTTTCGCGAAAAAATGATTCACTGTATTTAGAAACCTAGCAATGCTGGATCACGTAGAGGTGCTTATTTCTGAGTATCAGTATTACTGAATAGTAAACATCGACTTAATTAATTGCAGAAAAACATAACAAATTCTGAATTTTAATTAAAATAACTAGCCATTTTTTGACTAGCTATCTTAGTTTTATTTAATAACAGACATCAACACTAAATATACCTCGAAAAGGTGATTTGACAGGTGCTAAATAAAAATATTTCTATTAGCAAAGGAAATTTCTCTATAAAGTAAATAAAATATAACTTACAAAGAAATAAACATAAAAATTTTAAATAAAAATTCTGGTGTGAAATATTTTTATAAAACTTGAGCAAAATTCTCCGTATGTTTAGTATTAAGCAAAGGTGCCAACTATTACGCTTTTTTGTCACAAGTAGAATTTAAAAGAATTTTTATCCTATTTAATTGCAGATGTTTACAGATGTGTGATGAATACGTAAAACATTAATATTTCCTTTCAAATTTCCTGTATGAAATCGGAATTTCTGATTTACAAAAGAAGGCCAAACTGGGAACACTTTATAGGGCCTTTGCAGTCACCATAGTTCGATTTAGGTAAACACTCACCAAATGGCTGACATCTCTTACTATTAATTTTTAATTGTCATTTTTCTTTGCTTATTCGACACAATCCGCAAAAAGAAGTGGCTAAAATTACCATTAAAAATTACGGGCAAGAAATAAAACGTGAAAGGTAGCAGCTACGTACAACGTTTTGGTTAAATCCGTGCGCAGCCCATTACGGCTGCCCACTATCGTGAGCACATCCTTTCAGAATAATAAAGATTAACCGAAGAAGAATGAAGAGTATAGTTTTGTATTCTAAACTTTTATTTTTCCGGTTTTGACTGAGTTGTTTAAATTATGATATCACATAAATTCAAAAAATAGTTTATGTATACTTTGTATATATCGACAAGTGGTGTAGGGTAATGGGATGATGCGTCACTTTACTACCAGGATTATTTACACTAAATTTGGCTTTATTTAATTGTCCAACGTTCAAATATTAAGTAAGGCCAACTTTAGTATATAATAATGTTGTTTGTAAAATAATGCAGCAACCCCTGACACTACGCCATTTATGTCAACCCTTATACACGAGAGGAATAGCATATTCTATACCAGCATTTACGAAAAGTTTTCTTCGCCTTATTTTATCGACGAATTTGTGATTATTTTCTGCTATTAAATAAGGCAAAGATAACTAGTAACAAATAAGTGGTTTCCACTTTGTTTTTCCTTTCGGATTGCTTTACTAAAAACGTCAACTATTTTTTAAAGCTATCATAAAATGAAATTCGGTTTAACAAGAAATGGTAAAAAAAAAAGACTGAATATTTAAAAACAATTTTAGGGCTCTGTTCATTTTAAAATAAAGATTTTTCTGATTTTCTGAAAACGGCCAATATGATGGTAAACTTTATGGGGTTATACTATTCATTAATCTTCAAAAAATTCTTTTTTTTCGAGTAGCATGTGTATGAAACGGCAATAGTTTCTGTGTGTTTTAAAACAAACCGCATCAAAAAATTACTATTACTTTCACGCTTGTTAATACAACAAATATATTATGTATTCTTGGTAAACAATGATTTAAAGAACTTTGCTATGGGTTACAGGTTATTAAGGAACATTCTACTCTCAAATCTTCAAACAATTCAATATTTCGGAAAAATTTAGATGAATGAACAATTAAAACAAACCGCCTAAAAAAAAAACTAAAATCACTCCACTTATGACTAAAAATTTATGCGCTATTCTTGGTGAACAATGATTTAACCAGTTCAGGGACAAAGTGCTTTTGTTGCTAAAAAGCTGAAATGATTGAATGACACCAGAATTAATTTAAAAGCAAATTTATTTGAAATTAAGTAAACGCTTCTCTTTACGTCCAAGGCTGCCACTGGTGACACAATTTTTTAATTGTGGGGGTCGGGGCAAGAGAGTGCCAAGCTACATTTTTAAACTTCTGAGGTATTTCAATTGGAAAATTGGATCAAATAATCAAATGAAGATATGTAACCTCAAGTTTTTCCGCTAATGTCTTGGTAATATTTGAGATATTCTGAGTAAAAATATGGCATTACTTTAATGATATTACTATTACGATTTTTGTCAATTGGATGTCTTCATAGAGGGCATAAACATATGGGGCAAAAACGAAACCTGTCGCATATGCCGCCACAAAGTGACATTAGAAACAAATTATATGTTGGATATTATAATTTACAATATTAAGCAACAGATTACAGTGTTGAATTTATTTCATCAAAAATGTGGCTTGGCACTTTCTTGCCACGACCTCCTCAATTCTATCTCACACCACTTTCTCAAAACAATTTTTGTTTCACCTACACTTTGACAAAATGTGCCACAGAAATTTACTACAATTTTTTTAAATAGTGGTGCGAATAGAATATAAATATAGTTGCCAGTAGCAGTCTTGCACGTACATTATAAATACAAAATTTTATTTCAAAATTCTGTTGCCATTGTCGCATTTGGAGATTGGAATTAAGCGGGATATATTATATTCCACTACCTCCAAAAGTGTTAATAGTCATTTTTTAGCCCACTTATGACTCGCAGAGCACAAGCAACCAGCTGAATTTTAGGCCTGGGGTACGGCTTGATTCTTATTGTTACATTTCGATAGCGAGACATCGAGTTCTACGTCAACAGTTCCCTATTTTATTCATTGCCAATATCGAAAAGTACACCTCAAGCAAGATTTAGGAGTGGGATTTCCCTTCAGAGCTCTTAAATGTTAAAATAAAAGTCGGTTGCAACATAAATATGGGACTTATTTTTCAATTTATAAATTTTTGCTGTAACATTTTGAGTTTTCACGATATTTGACTGGTCTTTTCAATAAATTAACAATAGTGCCGTTTTATAGAAATAAATTGTCTTGAATGAAAATATTGAGGGGCCATGTATTCGTGTGGTATGGCGACCCGGGAAATATTTAAGGTACACATATTTGTGTGACATGACAGTCAATGTGTTAAAAAATATTAAGACATTTTAGAGATATGTCACATGAAATATTGTTGACGGCAATTTTCTATGAAAACTATTAAAGCACCGCCTTCTTCTGTAAACATCATGAGCTTAGATAGTTTTCCAAGGTTTACGTATCAATAAACATTTTCCAGTTACAGTCCCTGGCGAAATTATTAGACGCAGTTGTTGTGATTAGAATATTTGGTATGTGATGACCCTAAAAACTAATTCAGCGTGGTAATATAGTTTTAATTCATTAAAATAATGTACGCCATATATTTTCCTAATTTGAGAAACTGCTTTTGTTGACGTGTCGAATTATTACACTGTCTCAAGGTCAACCGAACTAAAACACGTCATGACAGGCTTCAATTACGTGGCTATGTGCGACGATCATGGAGGTGTTTGTGGCATTATAAAATCAGTTGTTAGATGTTTATTTGTATTTCTATTGTGAATATATTATTTTTAATTGTAAATATATTATTTGTAATTGTAAATATATTATTTGTAATTGTAAATATATTATTTTTAATAGTCAAAATACTATTTTTAGGTAGTTAAAATATGGGTAGAAAAAGAGATTTCTCAACAGAAAAGAAAGGCGAAATAAAATTTTAAATATTAAAATTATTCGAATAGAGAAATTTCAAGAAAAGTGAGTGTTTCTGAAGCAAGTGTAAGGCGGGTAAAGACGAAACTTGAACTTGGACTTCGACAAACATTGATCCCAAAAAGAAAGAATAAATGTGGAAGAAAATCTGTATTTACACCAAGGATAGAACGACGCTCAAAGAAGATCTGCGTGGAAAATCAATTTGCTACTACAAAACAGATCAGATCGAAACTCGAAGAGTCTGATGTTGTTGTGTCGTAACGAGCTGTGCGAAGAAAACTAACAGCTATGAATTTCAAGGTTTTTAGACCAGCCAAAGAACCAAAATTAACCGTAGCAATGAAAGCTAAGCTACTGAAGTGGGTTAGAGAGCATAAACACAAGAAATTGAAGTTCTGGAAATCGGTAATTATAAAGTTATTCTTATTTTATTAATACTTAAAACATTTAACAATGTCTGTCTTTAACCATTAGATAAATTCTTCGTGTTACAAATTCTTTATTTCAGGTTTGCTTCAGTGACGAAACCACTTTTGAAATTTTAGCAAACAAATCCCAGTTGTACGTCGTCGTCCTGGCGGAAAGTTGCATCAAGATTGTGCCGTGCCAACTGTCAAGCACCCAATAAAGGTCATGGTTTCGTCTGTCATAAGTGGCAAAGGCAATGGACATCTTTACATTGTCAAAAGAACTATGAAAAAAGAACAATACAAAGAGGTGTTGCAAAGTCGGTTGGTTCCACAACTAAATGAATGGTTTCCAAATGAAGAAACTTTTACATTTATGCCAGATGGAGCTCGTTGCCACACAGCACGACCAGTAAAGGCTTATTTACAACAAGAAAAAATCCCTATATTGGACTGGCCGGGTAATTCACCAGATATGAATACCATTGAAAATGTTTGGGAGCTGATGAAGAGGGAGTTGGCCAAAGAGGTCATAACGAACAAAACCCAATAGATATAAAAACTTATCCATGTCTGGAATCATCACCCACACATGCAAGAAACTATTCAATGACGAAGAATAGAGGCATTGATTGCCGCCAAAAGAGCCTCCACAAAATATTGACATTTTCGAATTTTAAGTAAAAAGTTTTTCAAGTTCAATAATTTTAATTTGACTTACAGAAATAAATAATTTTAAAGTCACTGGCGTGCTTTTTATTCACTCTGACCCTACAACTAATGTTTATTCTGAATTTTAATCGTTTATACATTAATATCATCTCTGTGAAGCTAGTAATATCATTTTACACAAAAAAATACGAGTGCGTCTAATAATTTGGCCAGGGACTGTATATAGATTTAATATAAAATTTGCTACAAGTCTAATAAAATAGGATAAAGAAAATTATATTAATATATATATATTCTGTGAAAAGCTTACAAACGCCTTATGCATGAAAAATTGCACAGGTGGATCGAATGATTCATAGCACGCGTTTGTCGATTGGCGATTGCTTATAAAGGGGTAAAGAGATGCTGTCGTGTAAATGAATATATCTTTTAAATATCGAAATTACAGAATCAGGGAATAAGAAAAACTCAGCTGAGTGTTTCCGCAATGCCATCTAGAAGTAGGCGTGGTAATGATATTTAACCCGGGAGAAGTCGCATGGGGTATGACATACCCCGAGTGCGTACGGATTTTACAGTTATCACCACTACTTTTCGAAAAGTAATCTTTAGCGTATTGTTTTTACAATTTGTAACAGTTGTCACTGACTAAATAAGTTGAGAATTACTGTTTGTATTTATTGGTGACAAAGTAAAAACTATTCATACCCTAAATATGCGCGATTTCTCCCGGGTTAACCCTTTCCGGCACGGACAAATTCTGTTCGTAAAATGAGAAATTACTGACTGACACCGGAATTTACAAACGACTTCTTTAGAAAATAAGAACTGCTTATTTTAAGCTTTCATTATAAAAACAAAATTTTATTATAATATTCTTGGTGTCGAAGGCAAGTTTGGAATTAAAATTAGGTGTGCCCGGAGTGGGACCACTGTGCCGGAAAGGGTTAAATCACTGTACCCCGAAACTAAGTCATATATTTTTAATCATAACTGGCGTAACTGTAGGAATTTTTGGCAAAATCCTAGAATAATCGAGACACCTGATTTGGCGATTTTTTTGACGCGCACCAACCGAAAAATCAACAACCTCCAAATTCTATTCAACCAGACAACTCGGTACTTACACATTTCATACGGAACTTTCTTTCATAAAGTAAACATTGATTTTATTCCGTTTTGTGACAATTTACATAGTTTTTTCGGGATTTTTCGATTTTTACAAATTTTTAGCTCTCTTTTCCTCCTGTATTTTTTGATTTTTACAAATTTTTGCTATTTTTCCTCCAGATTTTTCCATTTTTCAAAATGTTTATCTATTTTTTCTTCCGGATGTTCCATTTTTACAAATTTTTAGCTATTTTTTCTCCTGATTTTTTGGTTTTTACAAATTTTTAACTATTTTTCCCTCCGAATTCTTCAATTTTTACAATTTTTTAGCTACCTTCTCCTCCGGATTTTTTCATTTTTACAAGTTTTTAGTTGTTTTTTCCTCCGGATATTTTAATTTTTACAAATTTGTAACTAATTTTTACTCCGAATTTTTCCATTTTTACAAATTTTTAGCTACCTTTTCCTCCGGATTTTTCCATTTTTTTTATTTTTTTTTCTCTGAATTGTTTTAATTTTCCAAATTTTTAAAACATTTTTCCTCTGGATTTTATAATTTTTACAAATTTTTAACTTTTTTTCCTCCCTATTTTTCAAGTTGTTATTATTTTCATTTTCTATAATTTTGTAAAAATTGAAAACTCTCGACTCAGAAATTGCTAAAATTTTGTAAAACTTAAAAAAAGTTCTGGGGAAAAATTACTTAAACTTTGTAAATTGTCGCAAAATAGAATAATATCAATGTTTATTTCGTGAAAGAAATTCTTATAGGAACTGTGTAAGTAGAAACTTCTCTGCCACAAATAACACGGGTTTTAGTTTTGCAGAATTTCGAGAATGATGATTTTTCGACTGCACGAAATCCATTCAAGGAGCATCAGTAACTTATGTGTGTGTGCTTCGCGCACATTAACCTGAATAAAAATCACTGGACACCTCAAACTCGCTGCGCAGCAATCTTTAGAATGCACGAAATTCATTCAAGCAGTGGTCAGTAACTTATGTATGAGCGCTTCGCGGAAATTAACCGAAAATAAACATAACTGGATACACGAAACTCTCTGTACAGAAATCTCTAGAATACATGAAATTCATTCAAACAGCGGTCATAGTAACTTATGTATTCGGGCTTCGCGCATATTAACTGAAAGCAGACATCACTAGACGTATGAAACTTGCTGTATATTGCAGCCTATAGAATGCATGAAATTTATTCGAGCAGCGGTCAGTAACTAGTATGAGCGCTTCGCACATATTAACCGAAAAAAATCACTGGACCACTCACTGTAACTCACTGAAACTCACTGTAAAGCAATCTCTAGAATACATGAAATTCATTCAAGAAGCAGTCAGTAACTTATGTATTTGAGCTTCCCACACATTAACTAAAAAATAAACATAACTGGACACACAAAACACACTGTACAGCAACCTCTAGAAAGAATGAAATTCATTCAGGCAGTGGTCAGTAACTTATGTATGTGGACTTCGCGTACATTAACCGAAAGCGGACATCACTGGACGCATGAAATACGCTGTACAGCTATCTCTAGAATGCATGAAATTCAATAAAGCAGCGGTCAGTAACTAATATATGAGCGCTTCGAACACATTAATTAAAAAAAAGAACTGGACGCATGAAAGTTTCTGTAAAGCAACCTCTAGAATGCATGAAATTCATTCAAGCAGTGGTCAGTAACTAGCGGAAGAAATGTAAGAAACAAACTGGTAGCACGAAAAACTCATTTATCTCCTTGCCAAATTCGACGTCGCCAAAGGTCTTGCTTGTTCTAGGATTCAACTGAATTGTTTTATACGGCTTATTTTAATATGCACAAAAAAGTTTGCTCATTCGTATATATGTTTTTTCAAAAATTAATTTTTTTGAAGAATTGAGAGTAGTATGCCAATTTTAAAGGCTGTAACCCAGGGGTTTACCGCAGCTCAACCGCGGGTTAAAGGGAATACCACTTTTTGCATATAGAAATATTCTCCTTATGTAATTGCATAAAATCAATTTAAATTCTGATATTAACCCTTTTTCTCCTGACGGTGCTTATAAGTACCACTTTAACCCCTTCGCGACGAGCGTCTTTTACAGAATTTTTAATCTGTCACCACCGGTTTTTCAAATGAGAAATTTTCACCTAATTGAATCGCAAAAATGCTATGATTAGATAAGGCAAACTTTACAAAAAAAATAACTGGTGGGAATAATCGAGGATTCTGAGCATCTAAAAAGTAGCTGGAAAATTAATTCAGGATATAAAGGGTTAAATAAGACAAAGGTTAGTCTACAAATTTATGGTAGTCAAGCGGCCCACGATGGAATTGAAATCCTTGCAGTAACCAGAGAAAAAATATTACAAGGAAAATCCTTTCGGGCTATTTTTTGTGTCATCGAGATGTAACTACTCTAATTATTTTTATGGTCGATGGCCATGCCCTGTATGACCTGAGATGGAATGATTCAGTAGCGGTGTTTTTACATGGAATTCTCTAACAACTCAAATTTTGATGGACGGTGTTCGGACAGTCTTAGTAACAATCACAAAGCCTCGTAAAATATCACACAAGACATGGCGCTAGAGCCCAGCGTGGTTACAGCACTTAGAATACATAGCGTGCAAAACGGCTACAAAATAGTACTAAAAAATTGAATCCGATAAATGTAGAATGATGCTGAAAAGATAACGGTTCAATCGTAGCGACATCTTCTAGCAGTGACGTAGACAGGGTGGAGGTCCAAATGGTTTGGATACCACTAATTTTATAAAAATATTTTTGCCTTATCTAATCGGAGAATGTTCTACAATATTGAAGGCGAAGAAATCTTTATAATATGACTGGTTTTCCAAGCATTTAGAGCCTCCTCTCTGGCTACGCCACTGTCTGCTAGCTTTTTCCAACGCAAACATTGTATAAGAATAGAACTGAGAAAACGTTTCAGCTGGTGGGAAAAAACGTAGTCACAAGATAGTGACTGTTGTTTGTTTACATTAGATCCAGAGGGACCAATTGCCGCAAAGCAAACTTCCACCAGTAAACTTGAATAGAAATTTACACCTTATTTAAACGCATTATTCGTGCGAAATTTCTGTCGTAAATAAGGTCAAAATTTCTATCAGTTTTCACTTATGGAAGTTTTGCGGCATTATAATCTTATTCACTGACCTTTAAAGGAAGATTGTTTATGTAGTCACAATAATGTGGAACTGGAAGGCCAGACTACCGCCAGAGAAAACTTCCACCCGTGAAAATGAAGAGATATTTTTGCCCTAATTATAACAGAAATTCCACATTTATTAAAGGAGAAAAATTCTGTTGAAATTTACTGGTGGAAGTTTGCCTCGCAGGTAATCAGCCCCAGTGGAAACGTTTACAGTTGAAGCTTCACCATTTTGAGAATATGCCAATTCCTCTTTATTTATAGTTTTGTGGTTAATATGATCAAACCTATTTTTAAAAATATTTTGCATCTAAAATCATTTGCATCTTTGCATTTTGTCTTCCCTAACTGCTGATTTTGGCGATTAAATAAGACAAAAATTATTACTAAATCTTAGTGTAATAAAAAAGCGTAAAAGTTGGCAGCTATGCTTTTTTATGTCTCACATGAAATTAATTGTTTTTTTTTTTTTGTATTTTTAAAGTACATTTTTAAATGTCAAATGTTTGCTTTCGATATTGCGAAAATTTCAAACATCAGAGTTTAAACTGAGAGTACCGACGCACTCTAAGAATTATTTTAACAAGAATTGGAGATAGCATAATTCACTCTTTGCATTTTTGACATGAAAAAAATGAACCAGTGAAAGATTAGAATTTTTCCACACCAACTTTTACTCCCTATAGACATAATGCAAGTGAAACGGTTCCACGAACACTTAAGAGAAAACAGTAAAAACACACAAAAGCTGAAACATAATGAACAGAGGAACATGATGAATCTGAAATAACACGGAAACTCTTGTATACCATGTAATTGGGTCATAATGAATAGAGGAAAGTATTTTCAACTAGGTAAATTATATCCAATGGTTGGAGTATCATTGAATCTGAAATAACACGGATACTCCTGTATACCATGTAATTAGGTCACAATGAACAGAGGAAAGTATTTTAAACTAGGTAAATTATATCCAATGGTTGGAATATCAATGGCTTCAGGAGTATCAATGGAGTATCAACGGTTGGAGTAATGAAACTCCAAACATTGGATATAATTTACCTAGTTGAAAATAATTTTCTCTGTTCATTATGACCTAATTAAATGGTGTAAAGAAGTTTCCGTGTTATTTAGTTTCACCATGTAAAATGCTATAGTTATAGCTCGAATGAATGAAATTAGCGCTGCAGTTCGCAGCCTTGTCCAACAAACAAAAATTAAATATGCCAGCCAAGATGTCATTGGGATAGCGCAGTAGGAAGAGCGTTGGCACGGCAAGTCAAAGTACCCATGTTCGAGCCCTGTTCCCGGCATTTTTCGCTCTTTTGGAATAAATCTCAACTATGATACTCCAACCATAGAATATAAAAGTTGAAACTTTGTTAGTCCATATATGGAAATATTAAGGTGAACTACAGATATTCTAATTTAATCTAGGATTAAATAACTCTAAAATTTCTCATTTGTTTTATAATTTAATGATTTTGCCTCAATTATAATACTGGTTGCATTTTGAGATGCGAATCTGTCATAGGTGTGCGCAACTCTCATGATAAAACAAAAATGTATATAAATCCATTTGTACATACCCTAATTTCCAGCGTATAATCCGCGGATCAAACAATCATGTTTCGACCAGAAATTTCATTTTATAAAATGGAACTTGCTAGATCGCTGTAAATTACTTGAATTATTGAATAAAATTTCTTGGTTGAAACGTAACTTTTTGAACCGCGGATTATACTCCGGAAATTACGATATGTATGGAGTTATTCTTTCAAATTGCATACGATCACTAGTCTTATTTATAGCGAAAAATAATAATATCCTTTTTGAACGTTCCTTAAACAAGTATTTGGACATATATCTAAAAATATCAGTCCGGTAATATCATGTTACCTTTTCATTCTCTGCCTTTCCTAATGCTGTCTTATTTCTTCTTATTAAATTTTGAGGGTTAAACCTATATATAAGATTTCATTCACAAAGAGAATCAGAAATGAAATGAAAACTCAGAAAAATTCACATTTTTATTATTTTCTAAAATACCCTGTGGGTAGGCCACCATTAAAAAAAATCCGCAAAGCCAATTTGGGCTCTACGTTTACTATGCTCTGTGCATTAAATAAAAAGCTTTATTCACACCACATAATCATCTTAAGCTTTCAAAGAAACTTTAGTACATGTGCAGAGAAATTATTTGTAAAATATTTCTATCTTGGTTAACGAGATTCTGCGAAGCTTGTAGGAGTAATTTTTGTAATCCTATTTTAAACCTCTCATGTAATCTATATTTACCATTACATTAAGATGAATGTAATTGAATTCGATATTTTTTGTGTGCTTCGGTATAATCCTGTTTTACGTTTACAGATAAATTTCTGTTTAACATTAGGAATAATTTTCTGTTCAACGGCAAATCATAATTTTTAAGGAAAAAAAAACATGAAAATATACATATTATGAATAGAAAAAAATATCATACATTTTTTAATGCACATCTAAAGGATGGGAGAAGAAAAAAATATACAATTTTGACACTTTAACCTCAGTATAAATAAATCATTTCCAATTCTCACTAGGTTTGTTCCCTGCTCCACGTAAATCGCATTTATTAAAAAAAACCCTAGCTATTAAATAAGGTAAACTTATATACATAACACGTTGTACACCATAGATTGGGATGAAGTAGCTTTTTTGACAGAAGTGTAACATTAAAGTTCGTGAAACATTAAGGACATAAATCATACTCACATTTCAGTATCCCAAAGGGGGATATGGATACCACTTTTTTAATTGTAATTTTCGTCTTATTTAATCACAAATTAATATAAAATAAATATGTTTCGTACAAGAAATTTAAATTAGTGAAATATATTAATTAGAAACTACTTACAGATAAGATACAAAATTTAGTAAATAAAATTTTGGTTAAATCGGTATATAATATGGAAGACTTGAAGATGACCTTGGCGTTTAATGTTGACTCATGGATATATATATATATATATATATTAATTATGGTAGCCAAAGTGTTAATTCTTGGTAGTGTTTTAATACAGAATGGATCTTTTTTCTTTTAGCCGGAGATTTCCATACTATTCTGAATGTTTGAACATTCACATTATTTAATTACAGAAATTCAGCAATTAAAAAAGGCGAATATTACTATGTTGAAACAGTGGTGTTTAAAATTAACACATTGATTACACGGCAGGACTGGTGACTTATTTATAGTCAATCCTACAACAATTTATAAAAATTTTCTTTGTGCTAGATTTGGCTTGACCATACCTTGCATACGTGCATGACAAAGATTATTTTTCAAAAAATGAACGAAAGGAATAAAAAGAACGAATATATACACTGCAGAGCAATTATACTTAGAGTTTGTGCATTACGTGTTAAATTTATTAGAGAACACTGGCGCTACTTTACTCTCATGCAGTCGGTAGTCGAAACAGAAGGACACCGAAGGTACACAATACGCAAATTTTCTTCGCTTACTTTAGCGCCACTTACCTCTCCTGTAAAGAGTTAAGAAAGCAAAAAGCTCGAAGAAAAACATAATAGCTACCAGTAATTCGTAAGTACCGTCATCTTTTGCATTGACTTTTAATAGCAGCGTAAGTTTTCAGTCAAGGGTGCAGTCTTGATGTACATTGTCAGTCCTATCTGGATTAATATTTTGTTGTGATTTTTCTGGTCTAAGACATTCATTTTCCAGCACGCAACAGCACCAGTGTTGCCAGTGGGGTACTTTTTGAAAATTCAGATTGCTTGATTTGCACCACTTTTTGGAAATAGCATAATTCGTTTTGTCTATGCTCTATTCAATGTGTGATTAAAAAAGGAGAATTTTACTTTCTACAAAAACTGGTGTCAAACAAGAAAAGTGAATTAAAAAAAAGTAGCCCACTGGCAACACTGAACAGCACTATCAGTCGTAAGAGGGAGCTTTTTTCAATTTGTGAAATTTCTTCTATGCATCTGGTAAGACTTAATATATAATGGCTTTGGTCTACTCTGGGATATATCTGCCCAGAACCACAGTCAAAACATGAAACAGGCTTTTAACTTCTTTCCAACATAGTTAAAAATGTTTATAACATCGATCTGTCCGGACGTTCTGTCTTTCCGCACTAAAACTCACGGAAATATCCTTTGTTTACCATGAGCTTGGTATATGTTACTTAGGTTTACCATAGGAAATTCCTTATTGGAATTGAAACGCGTAGAAATTATAGTTTGTTTACTGGGACACACAAAAGAACTCCGTTGGTCTACAGGGAAAATCATTTGCAGTGTATTTTAATAAAGTTACACAATATCAAGCGTACTGAAATTGATATACATACTAACAAAGGAGTATTAATTTCCAGCGTAATTTCAGCACTGCTTAAAATTTAATTAGATATTGATATACATTATTGAAATACGATACAATGTTCTTTCGATACAAGAGGGAGTCCATGGCATTTATCTTTCATTTACAGGGACACACAAAACAGAATTCCTTTAGACTATTTCCAATAGGGAAAAATCATTTGCTCTGCTTTTTTAAAATGTTGCATTATTTTAAACTTGATTTTTGAAGTGGACTACAAGATGCTTATTTTAACACATGGGGTTAATGGTATTTATTTATTCATTTACATGAAAATAAAATAAAATCTGTAACAGAACTGTCTATTAGCAATAATCGCTCGAAGTGTGTTTTTAGACGCGGAATGCGTTTTAAAACTTAACCAAAATTTAGTATATTACGTGGTGCGTATAAATTCTATAGCCCATAAACAGGGATGCGAAAAACAATGGTACGCATCACCGTTTATGAATGGATATCTTAGAGTGTTTTTTAATCGTGTTATGTATTTTCTAGCTTAGTTATATTTAGTTAGCATACACGAAGACCTATATTTATGTAAATAATTTCATATACATGTCTACGCAAAAATGTGAATATATTACCGTCTATGGATGGTAATTGCTGGAAAAGCGATTTTAGTTGTGTTAAGCGTTTCTTATCTGAATTAAATTTTAGCTCAATATGTGGTGTGTATAAAATTTTGTAGATCATATATGCAGAACTGTGCAAAATATTCCAAGTTACCTTATATGGGCGGTAAATATTGAAAATAAATTTTCAAATATGTTTTTTTGTTTTATAGCTGATTTATATTTTAGAAAATCATGTGGGGCGTATAGAATTCTGTGGAAAATGACAAGGATGCTCAAAAGAATGTCTTATCCACTGTGAGCGTTAATTGCTGATATTTGATTTTCAAGTGTGTTATGTGTTTTCCAAGTTGTTTATTTAGACATCTGTTTTTACATTATTAAATAGTGCAGTTTCGTTACTGCTGGTAATTTCTAGACAGAGCCTACTAATGGCCGGTTACAACTGTCAATAATTAGCTCATTACCACACATAGAGAAAATAAGGTGTTGGGTGCACTTTTACCATAACTCAGAAATTATCTAAAAGGGCTTCTGATTACAGAAGACTCGGTTATCGTGACTTAGTTAGATACTATTTAATAAAGAAATTATTTATTTAGAAAAAAATTATCATCGCATTGTGTATAGACGAGTATCTAATTTATAGCCTTTTGTTTTGAATAGGAGTCTATAAAATTCCCAATTTTACAAAACAACCCCCAAAGATAATTTTAAATGAAAATTCAAATACTTAAGTTAATGAATTTAAAGAAAACATTTAGGTTTTAAAATTAATTACGCAAACAGTTAAATTATGACATCATCTTTTAAACAAAACTAATAGCTTATTTACATTAAAAAACATTTAAAGAAACATCTTAACAATATACACCAACCGTTTTTACAATTTTATAAAACCATTAAAAATTATTAGCTCACAAACGACAAGTTCTCCTGCGAGAAATACCATGCATATTAACGGTACAAATACGTTTACAGAGATGTTGAAAATCATAAAATGAATTCATACCTGAACCATTAGCGGGACTCAAGTAACCTACAAAGTGGCTTAGCCTGGCGTAGATACACTTTTTTACTTGTAGAGAAGATTTGTAGAGACTTGTTTCACCGATCTTGACCCCCAGACCCCCAAAACACCCTCCGTTCAAATAAACAATAAATATATATATATACTCGTGTATAAGTCGACCCCCTACCCCCCAATTCTTACGCAAAATTTTGGAAAAAACTTAATTTTCGAGTATAAGTCGAACCACATTTCATTTCTGGTAGTATGTTGAAAAATGATTTGTAATCGAGGATAAAAAATAATAATAATAAATTTTCATTAAGTTAGTAAACCTTTTTTTTTTTTTTTTAATTCTTTTTACGTTTCTAATCAGACTTCCTTTTTTTTAACCCATTTTAGGCCAAGCATAGAAATTTTATAAAGTGTGGTATTATTTGCATTGAAATTTACTTAAATTACATTAACATTACACCAAAAAAGTTTCGTGCATGAAAGATAATATTTTATTTAATTTGACGTTACCATTATTAATTTACCATTAATAATTTACCATTAAATTTAAATAAAAAAAATTTAAGTTTTCTTATGGCAGTTGTTTAATTTTTATTTTATTTACAGAACTTGCAACTTTACTCCATTATAAAAACATATGATTAATCTCAATTGGCATAATTATACATTTTCAAAAAGTCGAATATGTCAATAACCGTATCAAGTAAAAAACCAGCGTATTTTGAAAATTTCTCACCAGACAGTGATTACTTCAATTCAATTACCAATATTTTATAGATGTCTTCAGAACCCTTAAAAATAGCAGAAAAATAAAATTAGTGAAAAATATACGCCACAGTGTTAATAAAAATATATTTATTGAAATGGTGCGTGTACGCACCTTTGGCCGAAAATGGGTTAATTCAACATTTTAAAATTGTATAATTATGTAAAACTAAAGAAGCTTAAACTATTTTGAAAGCTATTCACATCAATTTAATAATAATAATTATTATTATTATTTTTTTTTTTAAATCTATTCAAGCCTTATTTACAAGGGTAAACAACTTCTTAAACTGCTAAAATATAGTACTTATTTGTATTGTAGGACTTTTAGGAGAGAAATCTAGAAGCATTCTCAAGTTGAACTCTATTTGGAAAGGGGATTAAAATGTTGAAAGGAATGCCCCTGTATTGAAGGGAATTCTATCCCAAGAGAAAATGAGTGCAGAACAATTACAGAGACATTATTGTTGAGCTTTTTTTTTTACCAATCACCACTGTCCGCTTTTATCTGTCGCTCCAACCTAGACCCATATGTGATTACCGTAATTTCCGGCGTATAATCCGCAGCTCAAAGAGTCGTTTTTCGACCCAGAAATATTATTTTATAAAATGTAACTTAAAAGATCGCTGTAAATATTTAACTACATTTATTGAATAAAATTTCTGGGTCGAAAAACGACTCTTTGAGCTGCGGATTATACGCCGGAAATTACGGTAATTAAAAGACTTGCACATTCACCAATTATTTGCAAAAACAATATTCCTCCGGTATTTCACTCCGTTTTTTTACTTACTCGTGTATAAGTCGACCCCCCATTTTCAGCTCCCAAATTTTGTCTAAAATTCTTCAACTTATACACGAGTATGTACGGTATATATATATGACATATGCCATACTGTAACTCTCTTATTTATGAGCCGATTTGGTTGTAACTGAGTATGTGTATATAGGACATACCAAGGTCTTGACCGAGTTCGTTGGTTGGCCAGCTTCATCCGCCATCTTGTTTCAAAATGGCGGCCAGTTAATTTTTTTTAATTTTTTAAAATTTAAAAACATGTACAAAAAAATTATAAATTAATAAAATTGTTTCTGCTAAGTGTTAGACCGTTATACAAGGATTCTGGAACATTTTCTGTTTTTGTTATATTTTAAACAATAGCTGCGATATGGTAGTTTGAAATTCTAGGGTGGCTGAGATTTTGAAACAATCCGATATTTGTTATGCTGTAACTCTCGGATTTATGAACCGATATGAATGTGACTGATATGTGTACAGAACCACGGCCTAACTCGATTTTCTCCTTCCCTTTATACGGCCGTAACAAAAAGTCATTTTCCCTTTGTTCAAGAGGAATAAGAGTTTCTCCCCGGAAGAACGTAGGGGGCGCTATTACTTACCATTACTAATGGAGAATTTCCTTATCTTTGCGTTTCGTTCGTCAAAACTATTTATGAATTGATATATCCAAGACTAATAAAAAAACTTTAGGGGAATGGGACTTAAACGAGCATAAAATAAATATATGCTCATTAATATGTGCAAAATTCTTGCCCATCATTTAAAAAAATATGGCAAGGTATTTTACAAATGAAACCAATTTATCTGCATGTATAACTCTTTATCAAGAAAAATTTTAAAGTTTACTTAATTTTAATTTTATAATATTTAATGTATATTTCACTGTAAAAATTATCAATGTTTAAAGTCTAATCAAGAAATAGAATCTGCATATACCTATAGATACATATATATATACAAGTAGGGTGGATAGATTTATGAATTAATATTTTAAAAATCTGAAAAAATAATCTGTAATTTCTGTAACCACACAATATTCTAAAATTTCCACAAAAACTATTCTCTCATAAATGGAGTACATAATGCTACAGAAAAAAAAAAAAAAAAAAAAAAAAAAAAAAAAAAAAAACTTGTTCATTCTCTAAAATAATAAAACCTGTAAAAATTATTATGAATTTGTTAAATAATCCATGTTTTGAGAAAAAAAAAAGCGACGTGAGTTGATTGCCGGATATTGGCGAAAAATGTTTTCTTATTCTGTTGATATTATGAAACATGAAAGTATATTTTTATTTTTATATACATACTTTTATACCATGACTTTCCAGAACTAGAATATAATATTTAATTTTATATGTAATTCTATTATATTTCTATATGCTTATATATTTCAGATCAGTACCTATAATGGTTAAATTTATTAAAAATTGTTTTGAATGTACACATATATACATATATTTTAAATAATTCAGAATCGTGTAAAAATAATCCATGTTTTGAGAAAAAAAAAATTCAATATGAGTTCATTGCCGGATATTGGCGAAGTTGCTTAATTTTCTTACTATTGTGAAACTAGTAAATATTTTTTTAATTTTTTGCTGTGTACTTTACGCTCAGAATTATCAATGTTTCAAGTAATCCAGAATTTTAATGTATTGAAATTTACTTATAAAGTTTGTTTTACATTTTGTAGTAGGATGTTATTTAAACTATTTTTAATTGCTTAAAGCATTGTATTTAGTTATTTTATCTCTAAATCTTTTAGTTTTTCCTGTTTGTTTTGTTTAGTTTTTTCCTTTTAGTTTTTCCTGCTTGTAGTAAAGAAAACGCCGAAGTAAAAGATAGATATGTTACATATAATGCTTATATATTTCAGATCAGTACCTATAATGATTAAATTTATTGAAAATTGTTTTGAATATACATATATATATACATATTTTAAATAATTAAGAATCGTGTAAAAATAATCCATGTTTTGAGAAAAAAATCGATATGAGTTCATTGCCGGATATTGGCGAACTTGCTTAATTTTCATACTACTATTATGCAACTAGTAATGATTTTTTTAATTTTTTTATTGTGCATTTTACGCTCAGAATTATCAATGTTTCAAGTAATCAAGAATTTAAATGTATATAAATATAGAAATTTACTTATAATGTTTGTTTTGCATTTTATAGTAGCGTGTTATTTAAACTATTTTTAATTGCTGAAAGCATTGTATTTATTTATTTTATCTCTAAATCTTTTAGTTTTTTCTGTTTGTAGTAAAGAAAATTCCGAAACAAAAGATACATATGTTATATATACCTTTTATAATGAATATATTGCAAAGATTCTTGTATTTTTATGTATAGAAGTAACATTTGCTAAGCATTATTTATGGTAAGTATATCGCGCCATCTACCGGCGAAGCAGCCTTTTAACGATTCCGAAACTAAGGGGTGATTGTGAAGGCCGTATGAGGGAAGGAGAAAATCGAGTTAGGCCGTGACAGAACATACCAAGGTCTCGACCGAGTTCGTTGGCCAGCTTCATGCGCCGTCTTGTTTCAAAATGGCAACAAGTTATTTTTTTAAAAAAAATTTAAATTAAAAAAAAATGTACAAAAAATTATAAATTGAAAATGTTGTTTCCGTTAAGTGTTAGGTCGTGATACAAGGATTCTGGAACATTTTTTGTTTTGGCTTTATCTAAAAAAATGGCAGAGATATGGCAGTTTGAAATTCTAGGTTGGCTGACATTTTGAAACAATATGATTTTTGTTAATCTGTAACTCTAATGCTGAAACGCGCATTCAAATTCAGTATTAAAGAAAACCGGTATTGAATCTTCTATAATCGGGTTCCAAGCAATTTAGCTTCAGATATTTGAGTAAAATGAGTTAAATTTTTTAAAACATTAACTGTGTAACTACCTTTCCTCCCGGTACAGATCGGAAGGGCTTTTTTTTAGTAATTTGCTCTGGAGTATCAAGAAATTTTTCATTTCTACACAAGTTTTGCTTGAAAGGTTCTATTAGAAAATTTGGATAACGGTATAATTCGGATATAGAATTTTTCTGAAGGTATATGAAATTCAAATCATACATATTGCAATAAATTACAAATAATTACATGTATAAAAAGAATATAAAAATATCTTACTCCCAAAGTCAGCGTTTTTATCCGAAATCCAAGGTAGCAGAGCAAGAAAGGGGAAAAATTGTGTCGTCACGTGACACGAAATGCTTATAACTCGATAAACAGTCAAAATATATTTTACGTGTATGTACGCTGTTTTTGTGATGTCATTTTACAGTAATTTCTGAATACTGGTTAGAATGTATATACCGGTATAGATGTCGATCTTAGTAGAAAACTTGGCAACTTTGCTGACAGCTTGGTGACATTGTGTGTGAAATTTCGTGTCAAACACTTATGTGTAAAAATCCAGAAATTACAATTTTACGAACTTCTTTAGCTGAATTATGGTCTAGATTATGTGTGATGAAGTCACAAGATTTTTCACGAAAACAAAGATTTAAATAAGATTGTTCAACATTGAATGCGTGAATGAAGTGGTTAGCCATTATTTTCGATTTTGCGGACTTAATCGACACCTTGCATTTAATTCTTCATAAGTTTTCTCTAGGAAAATGACTTACTTTGTTGAAGACTAAGCTTTGTGTCTAAACATTTTTTGCATCATGCGTATTATAATACGCGTTTTTGTGAATTTTGTCATACGAGTGGTGATCAGTGTGTAATGACTCCTCAATATTATCTACAGAACGAAAGAAAAAAAAGATTTACATTAAACTTTATTTATAGATTTTTTGTCAGAGTAAAAAAATATGAAAATTTCGCGACAATACTTTCATAATGTTGGAAAGTGTTTCGCAATCTAAGAACGGCACGATAGTAATATTTCTTGTTAAATTATTATAAGTAAAATTTCAAACCTTGTTTTAAAACACGAAAATATTTCATAGGTTAATGAAATATTTTAAATGACCAAAATAAGTTGTGTGTTATTTTTTTGAATAAATAATTTTAATTTACATATTTTATGTTCGTTTATATTAATATTGCATTCAAGTAATAAAAAAAAAGATTTTAGTCAAGTTTAAAAAAGATACAGACAAATATTTTAGAGAAATAATTTAATAAATAATACATGAATTTAATTAAAAAAAGCCATATCAAGACATAATATAACATAAATAAAACCCATCGTCAAAATATAAAATTTGATTAACTAAAAAAGAATATTCTATATAAATTATTAAAATGAAAGTTCTATGTTCAAAATCAGAAAACATTTTGTCTTTTTAAAACTCCAAAAAAGAAAAAAAAGAAAAGAAAAAAAAAAAGAAATAAAATCATATTTATTTGGGAATCACACAGCAACAGTTACTATTTTAAACTGAAACTTGCCCCACCAGTGGCTGAGAGGTTGTGCTCTCGAAGCTGGTAGACGGGAGGTGCTGGGTTCGATCCCAATCGCGCCCGTCGGCCTAATCGTTCGGAGTTTTCGTGGTTTTCTTCGAGCCGTGGATTTATCCATGCGTAAATACGGGTTAGGTTCCCTTAGAAAGACCCCCACGAAGGGCACTCCCCCCGGGCCTATATCCCATGTGTAGATAATTGGCCGTCAATAATCAACCTTAAACTGAAACTTATAGAAATAAGTGACTATTAACAATAATCTCAAGGCGAAACTCTCTATTTTCTAACACAACCACAAAGACATTTTTATTCTTAAATGCACGAAAGTCAATCCACTTATCAAAAAATGAAGAATGTTGTTCGATTCTAAATCATTTCAATAATCATGCCTGCAAATTTAATGTTTGTATATGTAAAAACAAGTCCGTGAATCTATTATAAAGTTTCGCGTAGTTGAGCGGGTAAAAATGTTTTTTTCTACAAACAACATTAATTGAATATTGTTTGTAAATTTTTGTACGTATATTCAAATTAATAAATTAAGGAAACATTAACTAAAATTGAAACAATTAGTATTCATGACTATATCTAGTTCATTAGTTTTCCTAATAAAGTATACTAGCCTTCCACTGAAAAAAATTTAATCCTCTTTTAAGATTTTTATTAAATTTCCAATTTTTTTTCCGTTTCTCTAGCTTATACTTATTTTTCATTTTCCATACGGAAACCATGTAACTGATTTGGATATTTGGATCGCATATGGGAAGAAGAGGAGAACAAAAATAAAAATTAGAATAAAAAAGATGTATTTCTTAAAAATGAAAATAAAAATGAAAAAAGCGGTAAGGCACCAGAAAAAAAGCACCTTTTATACTTATAGAAAAAAGGATAATGAATTTTTATAATATTCTCATTTTTAAATTAAACGTATATCAGTTAATTAATATAAAATATAGCATTCAAATGGTCATAGATAACAATTACAATGTAATTAGAAATCATCTTTACTCTGAAAAAACCGTTCCAGATATTGCAATTTTATGTGATACTGATTTCACAAACTTTTATCATTTAAAACGGTGTAAAAAAAAGACGTCAAAAGATATTTTCCACATTTGTTGAAAAGCCCCTAAATGCCCAGGATTATAGCAACTTTGCCAAGTTAACAATGACAAAAATACATAGTTGTAAAACATATTTGCTTGTTTTGGGGAGCCTGTCTGTCAAACCATGAAATAGTGAAACAACCGCGCCAGATTACAATAAATTTCATCTGTGACAGTGACAGTTGTACAAAAAAAAAAAACGATTTTCACAAGCAACAGCTAATCAGTTTGAGTCAAAGAGTTTACAGGATAATGTTTAAACTCTATTATTTTCTAAAGCCTTTAATTTGAGTCATTGGGGAGGCGGTAAAGTGGATTTCTAGAGAGCAACAAAACCAAAAATGCCTTACGCAAATCGCAATCTCCATATCTTTTGGATTGAAAAAAAAAGCTTTATACAAGGGTTTTTGGGATGGGTGTGTATGATTTCGGTCTTGTCTGAAAAAAGAAGTTAAAAAAAAAAAAAAAAAAAAAAAAAAAAAAAAAGGAAATAAAGAAAAGTTCGAAAAATTTAAAATGTTTTGATGAAGGGTCGAGTCAATCATGCTCTCGGACGGACAACAAAAATTCCAGGGTCCCCCCCCCCACCACCTTCCTAGTTACGGGCATGGAACTTTTACTGAAATGTTAAAAAATTGCGAGCAATTGGACTAATAAAGCCAATTGCTCTAATTGCTCTAATTGCTCTAAAAAAAATTGCTCTAAAGCCAATTGGACTAATAAAGACAACTGCTTGCAGTCTTTAATTTGATGCCAACAATTATAATGGTAATTTTGAACATAGTGATCAACTGAATGTTTCTAAAAATGAAAAAATTGTGCATAATTTTCTTACATCAAATCAATTCTTCAAGATATATTTAAGGCTCCTACAAATATTGAGGAGTATTAAACTTTAATCAATCAATTTTATTGGTGTTCAGTGAAAATACTAATAAAGGAAAATGATGATGACACATAAACATGTCTTTGAATTAATTGATCAAAAACTTTATTTCTTTTTCCATTACAAAAATGCTGCTATTACATTTAAAAATATCAAATCAAATGTGAATGTTAAATAATGTCTGTGAATAAGTAAAAGTAATATTTCTCTTCTTATCATCTACATTTAAACATCCAAGTACACATTTTTTATATGAAGTATTTTTCTTTAATTTCATATTCGAATAAATAATACCTGCAATTTCTTTCTCTTTTTAAGAGTCAAAATTATAAATTCCTATTTTTTTTCAATCACTTGTTCATGTAATTTTAAAAATCTGATAAAAGTAATAAAAATATTATTTTTATCAGATTTATTTATACTGTACACTCTTCATATATTTATTTAATAAAGCAAAATTCTGATTATTTATAAGAAATAAATTAAGTTTCATTATATAATTAGATAATTCTAGAAAGTTAAAATAATTTTCCATCTACATATATAATTCTAAGAAAGTTAAACTAATATTCCATCAATATATAATAATTATTCTACTATGTACTCTGAATTATTTAACATTCTTGAACTTGCCTATAAATGTAACCTTTCTATATTGATACTTTTTCTGGTCCTTTCAGTATTGTTATAGACAGGTTTCCCTGTTTTATTTTTAAAGTTATGCTATAATTGGTATAGCAACAATAGTAAATTAGCAAATAATTTTTGAAGTGTAATATTAATTTGGTATTATTATTAATATTATTTGAGTATTATTAGATTTTTGTTACTATTACATAGCAAAAGTGGTGTAAGTAAAAAAAAAAAAAAAAAAAAACGAGTTCAGTTATTTAGTAATATATTTAAACAAAATAAATTGAAATACTGTTAGGAAAATAAGAACATATGTATTCATTAAAAGAACAAATTAAATAAATTTAACATGAGAAAAGATTTAAAATAATAATAATTAATGTAATGAATTAGAATCGTACGGACAACAGTTTTAAAATAAAATAATAAGTAAACAATGATATTCTATGAAGTTGCTTCGTTTCATTTTAGGATCTGTTTTGAAATACAATGTCATTCTTAGACTGTACAGAAAATGAAATTCTCTAAGGCATTTTCTAACAAAATCTGTAAGGCATTCAACTAAAATACAATATAAATAATCCAGTTGACAAATGGTCTACCCACAGACAATAGAACCCTTCTCCTATATATCCTATTCTGTGGGTCTACCTATACACCCATTGTGTATGTGGGAAGGGGAAGTGTGCCGATAAACGCCTTCTTTACCGCCCAGTGTGGAACAAAGGGGGGACAAGAACGCACATAGACGGTCATGACCACTTTGAAGTAGAAAATCAGAACCGTTCATACGCGCCCATGACCATTTAGAAGTAAAAAATACTGACCGGCGGTCAGCAATAAGCGGTCACGACCATTTAGAAGTAAAAAACGTTGACCGCGTATACGCGTTCATGACCACGAAAGGGTTAGAAAGCGAGAATGTCATCACTTTTCTGACTTCTTTAATGGGGAAGGTTTCCAAATTCTATCAGCTGATCTGATTCTTCATCAGCTGATTTCATCACCGTCTTTGGAAAAACTCCTGGAATTTTTTCAGCGCATTTACGGTGGTTAAAGGTATTGTTCTCTCCAGTCTCTAGAGTGCCTAAAGTGTGATGTATCGGTTTATTAGGTTTGCCGACGTGGGAAACTGGTCTTAGATTTTATTTTAGTTAGAAAAATTTATGCATGTGAAATTCCTAAACTGAGTTTTGTAGGCGTAATGAAAAATCCCACAACATATAGAATATCGTCTGCATGTTATTCAGAGAATACATACAAAAAAACTGATCTTTTTACAGAAAAAAAAATCAAATTAATTCCATATTATGAATAAGTAACACTATAACATATATGTGGAATATGAAGAAGAGGATGTTTCTAAAGTGTTGATTGGTTAAAAATTCACAAGTAAATTGATCGCTGTCTTACTGGTCCTAAATTGTGTTATACATTGATTCATTCGTATACAAACGTTTGAATGAAAGTATGTTTAACTAATAAACATAGTTAGAGGAATAGGTTTCTTTTCCGAAATCTTTCTTTTTTTTTCTTTAATATTTATCGAAATTTTCATTTTCAAATGCTTTTTACACTGAATAGAAATATTATTTGAAATACGGTTTCTTTAGTACAATGCTTATTTTATAATTATATTTTTCGTCTATCTTATAACTTATCTTTATCATTAAACATAGAAAATAGTCTTTTTTTTATGATTCATTAAATCGTATTAATACGTCGTCAAGAAAGTGATATTTTTCCAAGTAATGAAAAATTCATCTTTTATTATTTACAGTTATAGCGAGATTCAGCCCAAACTTTTGTTCTATTTACGTATATCCACATGAGGTGTATCTCCGGTATTGTTTTCAAAAATTTTCAAGTATGCACTTATGGAGATATTCATTGGGAGAATCTGCGATCGCGCGTAACGATATCAAACAGCTTTATGTTCCCTGTTGAAGAAGGAGTGAAACGGCGATACCACCCAGATTAGAGCTGCTAGAATAGGAGCCTTATTGCAGGTACGGTAATCTTGACAGAGAGTAGGCAATATATTTTTAGCTAAATTTCTAGTTCAAAATATTTTTATTTCATCCGCTGATTAAACGCTGGAAATTAAGGTATACTATTTCGATGACAACATGCCGTTTTATATGTGCATAAAAAAGCACAACGATAAATGAGCTAACTTACGAAATGTTTTTGAACAGGCATTTGACATAGTACACTCACAATTCATTAAAACACTTTGTTTCAAGAAAAATTGAAATTAATAAAAAATGAATGAAACTACATATTAGCAAATATTATCAAAGATCAAATATTATCATTGTGAAAGCCTTGACCGTGTTCACTGGTTTCATTAAAACACGTTCTTCCAAGAAAAAATTAAATTAATTAAAACTGAAAGAAACTATATATTAGCAAATATTATCAAAGAGCAAATATTAGCAGAGCAAATATTACCAGTGTGAAAGCCTCGCACGTGTCCACAGGTTTTCACATAAAGAGAATTTACCATATTTAGGAACCTAGCAATGTTGGATCAAGTAGATGTGCTATATTTTGATTATTAGTATTTCTGAATAGTAATCTTCGGCTTAATTAATCGCAGAAAAACATAACAAATTCGGAATTACATTCATAATATCTAGCCATTTTTTGAAGCTTTATTTAATGACAGACATCAATACCAGTGGCGGCTCGTAACTGGATTTATTTGGGGCACTAAATGCATGGCTGCAAAATTTATTATTTTTTGCCACTATTTTTCGAATGGAAACCTTTCCTTATTCATTGGCAGAGAGTTTTGCTATTACACAAGAGTAAGATTACTTTAAAAAATATATAAGTTACAGGAAGAATAACTTTTACAGCCATGATCTTAGTGCCCCAAAAATTGCCAGTCACTATCCGCCACTGATCAATACTAAATATAAAACGAACCGGTGATTTGACCGGTACCAAATGAAAATATCTCGATTCGAACCGGAAATTTTTTTCATAAAATAAATAAAAAAATAAAACACACAGAAATAAGCTTAAAAATGTTAAATAATTTTCAATAAAAATTCTGGTGTCAAATATTTTTATAAAACTTGAGTAAAATTCTCGGTATGTTTAGTGTTAAGCAAAGCTGCCAAGAAGTATCCTTTTTTGTCACAAGTAAAATTTAAAAGAAATGTTTACATATTTAATTGCAGATTTTTACAGATATTTCGTGAATACGTAAAACTATAATATTTCTTTTGGAATTTCCGGTATGAAATCGGAATTTCGGACTAAAAAATGAGGCCAAACTTGAAACTCTGTGTTATTGTATTCGCAATCAACATAACTCAGATTAGGAAAACACACACCAAAAGTCTGACATCTCTTACTATTAATTTATAATAGTCATTTTTGTTTGTTTATTCGCCACATTCCGCTTATCAAATGAAGGTGGCTAAAATTACTATTAAAATTCAGTGGCAAGAAAACAAAGTGACAGTCAGCAGTTACATACATTGATTTGGATAATTCCGTGTGCAACCCATTACGGCTGCTCACTATCGTGAACATACCAAAGGAGGGAAAAATATAGAACTCCAAATAAAATGAAGAGCATAGTTTTATATTCTAAATTTATTTTTTTCCGGTTTTGACTGAGTTGTTTAAATTATGACATCACACAAATTCAAGTAACAGTATATAAACTTCGTATATTTCGACCAGTGGTGTACGGTCATGGAATACTGCGTCACTTTACTACCAGGATTATTTACACTAAAAGTTTTATTTAATTGTATAGCGTTCAAATATTAGGTAAGGCCAACTTTAGTATATAATAATATTGTTTGTAAAATGATGCAGCCACCACTGACACTACGCTATTTATGTCAACCATTATATACGAGAGGAATAACATGTTCTATACCAGTATTAACAAAAAGTTCCCTTCGCCTTATTTTATCGCTAAATTGGTGATTAATTTCTTCTTTTAAGTAATGCTAAGATAATTAGTAGCAAATAAGTGGTTTTCCCTTTTTTTTGCTCTCGGATTGCTTTACTGAAAACGTCAACTATTTTTTAAAGCTCCGAGAAAATGAAATTTAGTTTAATAAGAAATGGTAAAAAAAATGACTAAATATTTAAAAATATTTTTAGAGTTGTGTTCATTTTAAAATGAAGATTTTATGAAAACGGCCATTATGATGGCAAATATTAAGGGGTTATACTGTTCATTTTCGAGGAGCGTGTATATGACAGAGCAATAGTTTCTGTGTATTTTAAAACAAACCGCATCAAAAAATTACTACTTTTACGGTAGTGAAGACCATAAATATATTCTCGGTAAAAAATGATATAAAGAACTTTGCTATGGGGCACAGCTTATTAAGGAGCATTGTACTCTTAAATCTTCAAACAATTCAATTTTTCGAGAAAAATATAGATGAATGAGCAACACATTCTGCGCATTTTAAAACAAACCTCATAAAAAAACCTGTAAAATTACACCAATTATGAATTAACCCTTTCAAGGACAAGGTACTTCTGTTGCTGAAATACTGATTTAAAAACTAATTTAGTATTTGGAAATAAGTAAACGCTTTTCTGACCGTACATTTTAAAGGCTAAATTTTATTTTAAAATTCTGTTTTCTTTGTCAAATTTGTGGATTAAAATTAAGTGGTATATATAATTTCGTACCGCTTCTCAAGGGGTTAAAGGTCATTTCCCCGCCCACCTGTGACTCGAAGATCGCAAGCTCTGAGCTGAGTTTTAGTCAGGGAGTAGGGCCTGATTTTATGGTTACATTTAGATATCGAGTCATCGGTTTCTACTTGCACAGTACCCTATATTCGTTGGCAATGTCTAAAAGTACAGTGCAACTCAAGCAAATTTTAAGAGTAGTACAGAGTGGTCATAAAGTCCGTCCCTGATTACAAAAAAGTATTACGAAATAGCAGTTGAATGTAATACTGTAATTTTTTTATTATGGAAATATCATTTTCTAAAGTTTCTTTAGTCCAGTCTCTACCGTCGTTCGTGAGTTCCTTGATGACTTTCCTGGAAGATGAATCGGACGGGATGGACCAACTCCTTTAGATTTTCCTTTTGGGTGTACATAAAGGACAGACTGTTTGCAATACCAGTAATTTATATTGAACCACTCAATGTCAGGATCACAGATGCTGTGTCTAGGGTGGCAGTACAAATGTTGGACAATACGTGTCGAGAAATGGAATACCACCTTGACATACTTCGAGCTACCTAGGGTGCTCACATCGAAATCTGCTGACGTAAATAATTGTATTAAAAACTTCATAAATGTCGTTACAATATACTGAAACAAGCTAAGCCCAATTATCTTAGTTTTTCTGCAATAAATTATTGTAAACAGGGAAAGACTTTATGACCTTCAGGCTCTGAAATGTTAAAAAAATTCGATTTTTTAAGCAACTTACATATGAAAGAGTAACATTTTATGCACATTTTAAAACAAACCGAATAAACAAATTCCTATAATTACGCTAGTTATTGTTGGAAACATATCAGATGACCCCTATGTAAGCAATAATTAAAGTAATAATTTAAAGTTGTTTGCTTCAAAATGTTGACGATATTTTATTTTTTAGATGCGCGCAAGATTTCTCTTGAACCATTTAATATATTCTATGCAATTTTCAAGGATTTACACATTATATCTATATGTTAAGGCTAACCCAAGCATGTGTATATTTTAGCAAAATTTATAGTTATAAAATAAAGTTAAAATCAATACAAGTTTATGAATACATAATATTTTTTATAGGTGAAACAATAAACATATTTAGGTTGAGTTTTAAGATATGGATATAACTTCTAGTGATAGAACAGTGGCGCACCCTTTGGGCTTTTTTTACCATTAAATTTTAATAGTATTCTTAGCGTTAAAATATATTAGCAAATAGTGCCTTAAACAGGACGAAGAGTACTATTCAGTGGTGTCATTTGGTTCTGGTGCGCCAGTGTTCTATCACTGAATGTTTAAAAATATCATGCAAAAATTTCGAGTAGTACAGAGATACCATTCGCGTAATTCTGAAAAACCTGATTTTGAAATAATTCGCTTTAAAGTATATTTTATTAAAACTTGGAATATACGATGATCTATTATACTTGTAGTGAATCATTTTTGAGTCAATAATAAATATACATTTTATAAAATGTATTCTTTAACACGTTACGACACAATACAGACACTACAGAACACTACAGATTGCGACGAATTGGCTTTTTAGGCAAACATTTACGAAGCGGTTTTCAGTGCTTATCCAATCAGTTCAAAATTCCCAATCGCGGCAGTGTTTGTTAATTTTATACAAAGTGTTTTTTTTATACATTTGTAATTAAAAAATGACAGATTTTAGTTCATTTTACACGTTGAACGCCAAAAGGAAATCCCTAAACATGCCTGAAGGGCCATGGGGTTCTTCTATTAAATAAATGGTAATAAATTATCAACAGTTCCGTTTCATAGAAATAAATAGTTTTCAATTAAAATATTGATTGCCCACGTATTCGTGTGGTATGGTGTCCGGGAAATATTTCACGCACTCATATATCTGTGACATGGCAGCCAATGCGTTAAAAATAGTAAGAAAGTTTACAGATATGTCACATGAAATAATGTTGACCGGTGATTTTCTATGAAACTATTGAAGCCTCGTCCTCTTCTTTAAACATTATGAGTTTGGCAGGTTTCCCAGGTTTACGTATCAGTAAACATTTCCGAATATATAGATTTAATATAAAATTTGCTACAAGTCTAATAAAATAGGACAAAATAAATGATACTAATACATTCTATTAAATAAATGGTAATAAATTATCAACAGTTCCGTTTCATAAAAGTAAATAGTTTTCAATTAAAATATTGATTGCCCACGTATTCGTGTGGTATGGTGTCCGAGAAATATTTCACGCACTCATATATCTGTGACATGGCAGCCAATGCGTTAAAAATATTAAGAAAGTTTACAGATATGTCACATGAAATAAAGTTTACCGGTGATTTTCTATGAAACTATTGAAGCCTCGCCCTCTTCTTTAAACATTATGAGTTTGGCAGGTTTCCCAGGTTTACGTATCAGTAAACATTTCCGAATATATAGATTTAATATAAAATTTGCTACAAGTCTAATAAAATAGAATAAAATAAATGATACTAATACATGTATTTTCTGTGAAAAGCTTATAAACGCCTTTCGCTCGAAAAATTGCATAGGTGGATCGAAGGATTCAGAGTACGCGTTTGTCGATTGGTGATTGCTTATAAAAGCGTAAAACTAAGCTACACCAGCCGTAGGCGGACGTATTTTACCGCCGAGTCATCTCGTGAACCCTTATGAGAGATCCTCCTGGGGACGTTTGATTTACCTGAAACGATGTACAGGAGAGCTCTTCGGCCAAGAGAAGCACCGCCACGTGCGTATCACTTCACTGCACCCAAAATTTAACGACAAAGGTCGTTGCGATTTGTGGTAGGGACCACCCTCTTGGGACACCACCACGACACACTTGGGGAGATAGCTGGAGTCCCCCGACAGCTTTAAAGCCGGAAACACAAAAAAAATCCGTGACCTAATCTTTACGCCGAGGTTCCCCGACAACTCGTACTCTACCGCTGCTTTCAAACATAGAGTACCTATAACGGTCACTACTGGAAAAGTTGGTGGCGGCGAAGAAATAGGTACCTCTCGCCTGCCCGGGAGGCTGAGAAAAATTCCGTCCCTGGACGCATAGACACGTCCCAACTTTAGGCTTTGGACCACAGGGTCGAAAAAACCCGGCTCCCTGGCCGAGAACTCTGTCTCTGTACTTGTTTCCCTTCCATTTCACACCGGCTTACCGTCCGCTGCGACCACTCCTCACGGAGACTGTACAGAAACACACACCAAGAATTAGTAGCTTGAAAAATATAGAGGTTGCGACTCGTCCATTTGCCTGCCCCCATCGTGTCGAAACACAGCTCGCAGTGCCGGGCTCCCGGGCATCTTCCCCACTCAAAGCGCCGGTTCTGACCACCCGGAAGGGCCGACAGGCTTATAAAAAGGCAAAATGTAGTGAAGCTGCACCAGGATCCGAGTGATCCCTAAATGACACTAAAACCTGAACGAAACCGAGCCAAAGCTGCAGCCAGACGAGAAGAGAGCCATCTGCCAAACACAATGCACCACCTCCGAAGTGAGCGGCGCGGGAGGCCGCGACCACTCACGAAAGTCTAGATGGCAAATCACCGCAATGAATTACCCGCATAGGCACGAAGAAACGACAATGGCCGCAACCAACACCTGTGTCGCGAAAAACAGAGAGTGCCTTCAGCGGACACTATGAGTAGGTGACCGAATTATCGTGACACACATGGAAGATCCTAAAACCATGTGCGGTCACTGCGTCAGAAGCTCATCGCTGCCGATGACTTGATACTGCTCGTGTAGGTGTCAAAGAGACGCAGCATAGCCACGTCCCATTAAAACTCTACTCCCGGTCATCTTCCACACCTAAGTGGCCGAGTCAGGAACACAGAGAGGGACAGGCATAACCCCCTTTGATTGCATAGTTAGTGACTGCGTTCAAATCTGCGTTCTATTAATTTCCATATATGTGTTCAAAGCCTTCAAAGAACAGTGTGCGAGAGCCTAGGTCTCCGCACGACCACCAGCACGATCTAAGATCCTTTTGCGAAGATAACTAACAATAGCAGCGACCCCCTTCCTGCTGTAATGATCATGGTAAAGAGCGGCAATCGTTCGAGTTTAAAAGTCTCGAGGAAAATGATTTTCCCTTACTGAATTCCACAAGTTACACTCATATACTAAGTGTATACTCGTGCTGTTTCCTCTTCCGTAGAAGCAAGTAAGATTGCCTCTAAAGAAACGAGCTTGGTGATCATCTCCGAAGGAAGCGTGTCTCGTCAGAACCTGGTTGACAGAAAAATCTCCCTGAAGCCACCAAGAGGTAACACACTTGGGTAGATCTCATATGTCACTCGGCCATCACCCGAGTGGCCCCACCTGCACTACCATGCTGTCAGAGCGTGAATAAAGAACTTCTACTCGACCTGATTGCAAGAGAGAAGAATCTGATTATCGAAAGAGAGAATTTGCAGCATCCTTAGCCAATGCGTCTGCGCGCTTAATTGTAATCAACGTGGGTTCTGATCCAGAGCATATGGATGCTGACACCACTATGTCTAACCAGATCTCTGATCTCAGCAACTACTCTGTGAAGTGACATTAGAGAGTTAAGAGCCTGAAGTGTCGATCTCGAATCTAAAAAGATGTCGAGGTCGCCAAGACCTCTCTGCAGGGTATCAGTGATCGCCTCCTTGATCGTATGGACCTCGGCTGCAAATACAGTCGCCCCATCGGAAAGTTGGAAATGTCCCACCCCAATGACACCATCCTTGGTGACGAGGAGGAAGGCGCAACCAACCCTTGCATCCTCGAGTCTAGAGCCGTCCGTCTAATACGTATACGCAAACTTATGAATGAATTCCGAAGTCCAAGAAATTCTCCAGAGCTCGTCTTGGGGAAGGGGATCCAAATCTCTGGCCTGAGATCTGTACCATCAATTCTCTCACCCTACCGAGTGAGGGCCTCGAAGTTGCGATCAATTTTAGCATGGATATGCATGGGTAAATCTCCAGACAATACATACAACGCAGCGGTTGACACAGTGCCACAGCACTTGTTGATACATAAAAGAAGGCCACGATGAATGCTCAACAATCTCCTTTGAAGGGCCACTTTGTCAGATTACCAAATAAGTGCAGCGTAAAATTATACGCTTGGCTACCGCCAAATATACTGCTTTGCGGACCTCGGGCTTGACACCCCAGGTAGCTATAGCTATGTTACTCAACTTGTACTGGATTTTGGTTGATTTATCTTGGATGAGATCCAAGTGAGGTATCCAGCTGTAATTCCAGTCAAAAAAAACTTCCAGGTACTTGATTTGTTTGGATAACGTAACCTAAACTCCATGCAGATAACATGAGAGGGTGGGTGCTACATCCTTACCTTGGGTGGTATGACTGTGTACAAACACTTGTCATAACTGAATTCTAGGCTGCATTCAATTGCCCAGGCGTGGATCTCGGCAACAACCTGCCGAAATATATCTGCAAATGTGTAGACAGCTTTACTACAAGCTAGAATAAATAGTCCAAGCCTCATCAATACCTATTCGTTTCAGTTAGCTATTAATCAGAACTAGTCAAAGGATCGGCCAAAGGCATGACCCCTGCAGTACTCCAAAATTAAAGTAGTGCTCATTAGCGTTCGGAATGATCGATCAACTCCACAGAAAATAATCGGTCAAACATCTCCACCAGAAGACGGAGAAATTCAGTCCTACTGGCACTGTTGAATACATTCTTAATGTCCAGGCTAATCAGTCGTGTGTACAGATCAACAAATTTTGACTCTGAAATGCAACGTTTCAAACTGTAAAACGCATCGATAGTGCTATGCTTTCGGCGGAAACCAAACTGTCTGCAATCGAGCACGCCACTAGTCTCCAGGTGTTTTTTCAGCCGAGTTGCACACATTTTGACCAAGACTTTGAAAAGCGCGGAAAGCAGACAAATAGGACGGTAGGAAGCAGGATCGCCCATGTTCCCTCCTTCAAAAAGTAGACGGCGACAGCGCGCTTCCAACTCCGTGGAAACGAAGACTCTGTAAGGCAATGATTGTACAATGAAAGAAGCCTCTGTGAGGGATTTCGAAAGACATCACGGATGATTTCCATACTGCATCCACCGTGACCGGGCGCTTTGTCATGAGCCATTGAAATTATACCCATCTCCAGTTTACCGAAGTCAAACAGCGGTTCATTCAGTGAGATCACGCAATGCTTTGTGAGAGCACCGTTTTACTGTGTTGGTACGCAACCGCAAAACTGCGGTTGACATTAAGTTGAAGATACTTAGGTTTGCTCTCCATGATTTATTCTCCTCAATAATGCCTGTTTCTTTCGGATGTATCACACAGTAGAACCCACAGCATGGCATGTGGGCAGAGTCTTACTGCTATCTGGGGCCATCGCATTGACTTTGAACAGTTCGGGCTCATACAATCGTTGGTGCAGTCTTTTCGAACATGTCCAGTTTACCACAGTTCCCGCAACAGAGAGTACCGCTGCACTTCGTTTGCATATGGCCGTACTTCCAGCAGCGATAACACTGAAGGGGTGGTTATCGACTGCTCGCGAAGCTCGCCGCCTTCCAACCGATGGCCAATCTCTTCTTACGGGTAAGTCGCCTGTACGACTGCAGGTTCAAGGACACAATTGCATTGCGATTACCCTCAACCTGAAACAACTTTTTCAGGACAATATCAGCTCCGAACAGAGCCGAATTTTATTTTTGAGAGCATCGACTAATGTGTCATCTCTCGTGTCTGGGTCAACGCCAATGATTGTAATTTCTGGTTTGCGTTCTCCTTCTTTAGAGATCGTATTATACTTCACCAATTCAGATCCATTAGCCTCAGCCTCCAGTCTTTTGAGATCTGCGACTATTTCCACAATGATCAGAACACGTCCAAGAGAAATTTTACAC
This sequence comes from Maratus michaelseni, assembly GCA_963931845.1. Lineage (NCBI taxonomy): Eukaryota > Metazoa > Arthropoda > Arachnida > Araneae > Salticidae > Maratus > Maratus michaelseni. The sequence goes on from OZ007586.1 coordinate 164,394,670, forward strand.
AGGCCTCTCAAGGCCAGTTTTGCTTTCATAGGATCTACCTGACTGGCTACTAACTTTTGAGTAATATCGGAAGAGATCGTCTCATCATTCGGACGAATCATGAGCACATGTCGAGCTGGAGGAGGATGCCGACCTGCCGGCCTAGCCCTCTTAGCACCAAGCCTCCACAAGGGTTGTTCGGGATCATGGGCGGTGTTCCCGCGTTTTTCTCAAGTTCAATCCTCAACAGTCTCTTCCTTTTACTCTTAGACGTGACGGAAAATTGCACTTCCAAACATTGTTCTTGCGGATGACGTCGAAAAAATGATCACCAAATGGTTTCCCCTCCTTCAAGAAGTTTTCTGGACTTGGAGCATCCTTCTGCCTTTCAGCGTTGATTGCCCTATTTCCAGTGAAAGAACTACCCTTCTGTGAGGCTTTACCGCTGAGATAAACCAACAAAGCATGTTGACGGACAACGAAGTCCTCCAAGCGAGCAATGGAGTCCCCAAAGAAGGATTTTTTCGAAGCAGTTAGTTGCTTAATCTTGTTTAACTCGGTGAGGATTTTTGCATTTAAAGAGTGCGTATCCTCGACGAATACAGTTGACAGGTCCATCATCTCCAAAACGGGGATTTCGATGGAACCCAGCTGATTCTCTGTTTGCAACACAATCTCGACACAATGACTGAGTACCGTTGGTCGCCTGCCTGGATGAGTCCAGGCCTTGGGCATTTCCTGGGCTATTCAACGTAAGAGAAAGATTCCCCCACTGACCGATGGGCCTATAAAAGGGTAAAGAAATGTTGTCGTAGAAACGAACATCTCTTTAACTATCGAATTTACAGAATCGGGCAATAAGAAAAACTCCGATGAGGGTGTCCGTTAGGCTAGCTAGAAGTGGGCGTCTTAATGACATTTAAATCATTGTTAACCAAAAATACGTCATATATTTTTAATCAAAACTGGCGCAATTGTAGGAATTTTTTAAACAGCTTATTTTAATGTGGACAGAAAATGTTGCTCACTCATATATATGTTTGTCCAAAAATAAATTTTTTTGACGAATCAAGAGAATTATGCCAATTACTAAGTAGAAAAATTGCATAAAGGGTGCAATTAGAGGGCATATTGCATATCGGGGGTGGGTAAAATCGGGTTACCTGACATGATCCCCTTTAAATGCCCCAGAGGTTTACTACAACTCAAACCCGGGTTGCAGAGAATACTAAATTTTTCATATAGAAATAATCGCTTTATGTAATTGCAAAAAGTCAATTGAAATTCTGTAATTAAATAAGGTAAAGATTACTATACAAATTTATGGTAGTCAAGCGAACAACTGTAGAATTGAATCTCTTGCTGTAACCAGAGAAAAAATATTTTAAAGAAAATCTTCATGGGATAATTTTTGTGTCATATCGATGTAACTACTGTAATTAGTGTTTGTTAAAACCAAAATGGTAAATGGTCATGCTCTTTCGGACCTCATATGGAAAGATTCATCAGCGGTGTTTTTACAAGTAATTATCAAGCAACATAACTGTTGATGGACGCTTTTCAGACAGCCTTGGTAATAATTACAAAAGAAAGTCCAGGTAAAATGTAAAACAAGGCATGGCAATAGAGTCCAGAGTGGTTAGTGTTATATCCGACCCGAATTTGCAGATTCTATTTAATGGCAACCCGCAACCCAACAATTTTTTTTATCGACTCGCAATCCGATCTGAACCCAACAAATACTTTTTGTTAACCTACAATTCGCTCAGAAACTAAGTATTTTAATCCGAACCTGAAATCAAAGAAAATTTATCTACAATTAAATTCAATTATGGAAAATGATGTATAATTGTGTTTCTAATATCAATTTTATATTTACTTAGAAAAATGAGCATGTAAAGGCTTGTTCTTATTCTAATAATACAGTTTTTCATATGATATATTAATCTTAACTTTCCAAAATCTGGTTAAACCAAATTCGACCCACAAGATTTAAAACAAAACTTGAAACTAACCCGACCCCAAACCCTAACCATAATATAAACAAATATCGATAATCCGACATCGCTTGAAGCACGGGTTGGGGTCAGGTCAGGTGCAGGTAAAATCGAGTTACCTGACATGACGCAAGACTCTATGAATCAGGATACCATCAATTAGGGCCACTAAAATGATATTGTTCATTGAGAGGCACACAGAAGGTGGGACCTATTATGTACAGTCGTGGAAAAAAAACTGGACACTCCCCACTAACTCTGCAACAAATTATAGTAGAAGGAAGTGACTGGTACCAAACGATTGGAAATAAAGTCTGCTTTTAAATGATGTATATAAAATTTGCTTAGGGGGCCATATACATATAAAAACACACCCAAACTTTGTTTTTTTCAATAGCAAGACCCAAATTTGACAACATATTTGAAATCTGCAGTTCAAACTATTCCTAGATACCAAATTTCATTAAATTCCTACGATTAGTTTCTGAGAAATTAATTACTTTATAATGAGCAAATTTAAGGGGCTGTATCCAAATTGAAGTTCGGTACTCGATTGTTGAAATGCTGCAGAATGTCACTTCATTTAATGTATTATGTTTTACCGATATGACCATTTTACTTACTTAATAAGTTTCGGTTATTGTTATATGCGGTAAAATAATGTTAACAAGTGTTGAATTATCCGATTTTAATCCCTTGGGGACGAGCGAAACGTATACGTGACGCATAAGATGCTCAGAATCCTCGATTTTTCCCACCAGTTATTTTTTATTGTAAGCTTTGCCTTATTATATCTTAGCATTTCCACGATTCAATTAGACGAAAATTTCTGTTTTGAAAAATCGGTGCTAAATTATTAAAAATTCTGTAATAGACGCTCGTCAGGAAGGGGTTAAAAAACCATAAGATTATTTGTAATTAAAATAATTTTAGAATATGTAAATATATAACGAAATCTATATAACGAAAACTTCTTCCAGCTTGCCACATGCCAATCATTTGGCCTTTCGTTGCTTCAGTTAATTGTGGGGCCATTTTGTTTCAGAAAATACTCTACGCATATGCATTTATAAGAAACTTCACTTCAAACATATATACTGCAGAAAAAACAATATAGCTTTATTAGACTGGAAAAGAAGCTATAAATAAATTTACAGGTAACAAAAATGATTAAGTTTTTTCTAAGGTAGAACTGATCATATTTTTCAAAAATGAGCTTTATTAATTTAAAAATAAAAGCGAAACTATTTTCCAGAAATGACGTAAACATACATCTCATGCAAATACATTTTACGTAATTTTAATGAAAAATTTTAAAGCAGACATTGAAAAAGTAAAAGAAATATATATATATATACTAATAAAGGCTGGGGTTCTGGTGCCTCGCTATCTTATATCTTACTACAATCACAGGTCGTTGTGCTGCCGCGATCATTCACTTACGCTTCAGTTTAAGCTAGCTTTCAATTTAACGTAAGAACGCGAAGCATTGAAATACGGTTTACGCATTGTAAGACAGACTTAATCTCTAAGTTTTTCAAGTCACTATAATCCCAGCCTATGAGTATAATATTTTCTCAAACAGGGATGAGAGCGCTCCGACCCGAATATCGATTCTTACCACTAAATTTTAATAGTATTCTCCAACGTAATGAATTTCAGAAATTTTGTCCTTGAATAAGGTAACAAATACTATTAAAATTTAGTGGTGTCAATCGGGATTTCGAGACGGAGCGCTCCCATCCCTGTTCAAACTATGCTTTAATGCACATCATAGACAGTCCCTTAAAGCAGCATCTTGCCGTTTTTTAAGCATAATTTGAAAACTACTTGGAAGAAAAATTTGAAATTTTGAATACACATAAAGCAGGGCATAATAAATATAAATCCATAAAAAAAATTGTAGGTTACAATTCATAATTTTTTCGAATATTAATTTCATAATTCATAATTCATATTATAAAATTTTAAAAATTACAAATTTAACGTAGTTATGTTTGGGTTTTTGAGTTTTATAACCAAACAAAACGTTAGCACATTAGGATTTAAATTTCAGGAGATATTAATAAAAATATGAAAATGTAATTTAACATTAGAAGCTCTAAAATTGAATGTTTATAACTCGAAAACTTATCATCCGAATAACTTAAAATTTTGTATCTAGGCATAGTTTGAACCGAAGATTTAAAATATCATGTCAAATGTGGGTGTTGCCATTGAAACAAATAAAGTTTAGGCTGGTTTTAATATGTAGATGGCCCCTTAAGCAAATTTGAGATACATAATTTAAAAGTAGACTTTACTTCCAATCGTTTGGTACCAGTCACTTCCTTCTACTATAATTTGTTGCAGAGTTATTGGGGGGTGTCCAGTTTTTTTCCACGACTGTACACGGATATTAGAGATAAGCAAAAGTAAATGATGGTTTCACAGAGTAACGAATTATACGGTGTTCCAGCTTAGCTTGAAAAGAGGGCTTGTCACAGCCAGTGTTGCCTATTCGCTACATTTTTTTATATTAAATATTCCACATTGAAAGGAAGGGACTTGCTCGTCTAATTTTTTTTTCAAATCAATAAAGACCAGTTATTCCAAAGTTAAGGCACAAATCTAGTTAAATGATTAAAATGTTCATTATAGGCATGCGCATATGCAGGATTCGTTGTGGAGGATGGAGAAAGGTCAATTCAGGGCTCCCATTAATGTGTTTTTTGAATACCAATATTTCCGAAGAAACTTTTTCGTGCTAGGTTTTAACGATATTAGCAACAAAAATTACGCTCCGTATAGGCCTCTACAAAATTTGTAAGAAAAATATAAAAAGAATACATTTCTTAGAAAAAAGAAATATTCAAAAAATGGACCAAGTGCGAGACATGTTAATTGTATCTTTTGGTACATTCTCATTGTACTTCAAGTTATTCTTACTACTTTCAAAGATTTAAAGGGAACGTCGCCCTCCACTTCACCCGTCTGCGGACACACATGCTTGTATGTCTCAAACCAATATTGGTTTTGTCATGATTCCTATATCAAGTTAGTTAGTTGCATAATTTTAATTCATTCGCGACCGCACTCTTTTGAATACCACTATTAATACTTTGTTGACTAGATAAATTTATCGAATTTATGCGTTAGCAAGTAGTTTACTTTATACAAAATTAATATATTTAGTAGAATGTAGCAAAATATTTTCAAATATACGATATAAATACATATTCGTTCTGATAAAAATTGACCAAACTTTAAAGCAAGAAAATACACGTCGGGGAACTAGGTATTTAGGACACGCCTTTTGTCAACGGTTTAGGTTTCAAAACACAAATATTCTCATGAGCGGTCAACAAAGTGTTAAATTGTTATATTACAATTTATTACGAATTTATTTATTAAATTATTATATTACTAATTGAACTTTTAACTACCGCTATTTTAAAAAAGTCTTCTGCTTATTTAATTGTAATTTTCTGTCATTAAATAATGTAAATATTACTGTTAGAAAATGACGATATGAAGTTTGAAAAAATATGTTGGCAGAAAATTCTGCCAAACTGATTAAATGAAGTAAGAAAAACTATGGTTAAAATTTGAAAAATCTTTTTACAATCTTTTTCTCTTTAACATTTATTACAAAACGAGCTGGGATTCAGTCAAAATTAGCTTTGAGTTAAAATATCAAGACCCAAGACCAAAAGGACCCACAAATCAAATTTTCTCAAACATGTGGCCAAGCCCAATTCTCTTCTCGTGCCCGAAACCCGTAGGATATAAAATTTAGTCAAAATAGTCTGAGCCGTTTATTAGATAAAATTAGCTTGACTCACAGTGACCCAAAAAGACTCACTAATCGGATTTTATCAAGCATGTGACCTAGCCCAATGACTTTCTCGTGCCCCAAAACCGTAGAATACAAAATTTAGTTCAAATCGTCTGAGCCGTTTTTAAGAGAAAAAAAGCTTGACCCATAATGACCCACTAATCGAAATTTCTCGAACATGTCAGCTAGCCCAATAGTCTTCTCCACGTCCCCCAAAACTGTCGGATATAAAATTTAGTTCAAATGCTATGAGTCATTTTTAAGGTAAAAATAGCTTGACCCATAATGGCCCATAACCAAAATGACCCACTAATCGAATTTCCTCGAACATGTGACCTAGCCCAACAGTCTTCTCGTGTCCGAAAACCATAGGATGTAAAATTTCATCTAAATAGTATGAGCCGTTTTTTAAATAAAATTAGCTTGACCCACAGTGACCCAAAAATGACCCACTAATCGAATTTTCTCGGACATATGATCCAGCCGAATGATTTTTTCGTGCCCGAAACTCGTATGATACAAAATTTAATCAAAATCGTTAGAGCCGTTTTTTAGATAAAATTATCTTGACCCGCGTTGACCCAAAAAATAACCTACTAATTGAAAGTTCTCGAACATGTTACTCAGTCCAATAGTGCCGGATAATGGTAGGATGCCCGATAATGGTAGGATACAAAATTTAGTCAAAATCGTTTGAACCATTTTTAGATACAATTAGCTTGATCCTGACCCATGGTGACCCAAAATGACCCACTAATCGAATTATCTCGAATATGTGACCTAGCCCAATGTTTTTTTGGTGCCTCAAAACGGTAGGATACAAAATTTCGTTAAAATCGTTAGAGCCGTGTTTAAGATAAAATTTCATATATATATATATATCTATATATATACAGTGGTGCCCAAAAGTGTGGACATTTTTTGAAAGTTTCATGTTTTTCAACTTTGTGTGCTTGTAGAATATATTAATTTTCACTTAAATACAAACGTTTAAATATCGAATTTAAGGTAATTTAATGTAGAATTTAATAATAAAACCAGTATTACAATATCTGTATTACAAAAAAAGTTATGCAACTAATAGTACGATCTATCTTAGATTTGCATTTTTAAAAGTGATACTTACACAACCAATACTTAGTAGGATAACCCTTATTTTTTAATACAGCTTCACAGCGTCTTTTCATCGAGTGAACGAGTGTTTGGAGTTCATCTTTCGTAATCACATGGTGCCATGAATCAATTATAGCTTCAATAAGTTGTCTTTTATTGGATGGAGGTTTTCTTCGTACAAGAATTTTCAAACGTCGCCACAAATTTTCAATTGGATTGAGATCAGGGCTGTTTCCTGGCCATGGTAATATATCTATGCCTTTATTTTGAAACCATGCTTTGCATACTTTTGCTGCGTGGCATGGAGCTGAATCCTGCTGAAAAATAAATGGTGCGTTGTTGGGGAAGATATCCCTGATGGAAGGTATCAATTTTGGTTCCAGGACAGATTCGATGTATTTTTTGGCATTCGGGATGCTATCAATTACTTGAATTCGGCCCACACCATCAGCAGACATACATGCCCAAATCATGACATTTGTTGGGTTTTTTGTAGTTGCTTCAATGCAATCAGGATGAAGCGCTTCTCCTACTCTACGTCTCACGTATTTTCTACCATCACTACCAAAGAGCGATATTTTACTCTCATCGCTCCAGATTACTTGCTTCCATTGATTTTATGACCATTTATTGTGTTCTTTTGCCCACTTAACTCGTTTTTCGCGTTGCTTTTGATTTAAATATGGTTTTTTCTTTGAAATTCTAGCTTGTAGTCCAAATCCTTATAACCTTCTTCTTATTGTTCTTGAACTTACTGCAATACCCGCTGCATTCATTTCACATCTAATGGCATCTGATGAAATTTTTCTATCTTTAATGCATAGACGTTTAATTTTTCTATCGGCAGTAGCACTTGTGCATTTTGTTCGGCATGATTTGGCCTTATTTTCCACTGATTTCGTTTTTTCATAACGTTAACAGAACATTCGTACACAAGAACAAGTCACTGAACCACCAACTTGTCTTGCAATTTCAGCATAAAAGAGGCCATTTTCTCTCAATATGACAATTCGGCTTCTTTTTGTAGATGTCCAATTAGTTCTTCTTTTTGATGACATTGCTTAAAATTAGTTTAATTAAAAAAGGACTTTAAATATTCAAAAACAGCAATACTCTATTTAATTGTACTAGTATGCATCATTCCGCAAAATATTTCCATAACAATAACTCTTTTACCATCCAAATAACCTAAACTATAGTTACAGACATTTGATTTGTCATATCATACAGACATTTGATAATGGTTATCCTACTAAGTATTGGTTGTGTAAGTATCACTTTAAAAAAATGCAAATCTAAGATAGATCGTACTATTAGTTGCATAACTTTTTTTGTAATACAGATATTGTAATACTGGTAATATTATTAAATTTTACATTAAATTACCTTCAATTTGATATATAAACGTTTGTATTTAAGGAAAAATTAATATATTCTACAAGTACACAAAGTTGAAAAACATGAAACTTTCAAAAAATGTCCAAACTTTTGGCCACCACTGTATATAACCACACATGTTTAAAAACAGTAAAAGATTATTATTAATAGCGATAACCATTTTTTATATAAATTAGATTTTGGATTAAAAGTAGAATGTTGAAATAATAAACAAAAATTAAATAAAGCAAATATTTCATTTTGAAATTAGTGGTGCGATTCATGAAAATATATGTTGACAGGAAGCCCTGCCACGTAAATAAATGTGTTAAAATTTTTACAAAGGTCGCAGTTGGACCACACAGATGTATCGTACACGCGGCCATATTCTGAAGATGTGCAATATGGGCAAACTTCCACGACTAAAACAATTAGTAATTTTTATCTTATATCATCATAGATAAATATCCTTAAAATTACTGTGCTTTTTCACTGGTGGAAATTTACACTTACATTTTCAGAATACGGTCCTGATCACACACATGATAAATTTTAAATGTAGTGTACCCAGAGGGAGAGGTTTAAAGGTAGCACTATTAAACAATAGAAATATTAGCTTTATTTAGCTGCAGGATCCTTCGATTAACTGTGGCGAATATTTCTATTAAAAAATATTGTCATACAGAACGCCTTCCCCCTTTTCTCTTTACGAACATGTCAGCCTTACGAGTCGTCTTATTAAACGGTAAAGATTTGTAAAATTATTTTTTAAGTGTTCGAAAGTGTTACATAATCTATGTTTGACGTTTGAGTTTTCATTCTTGTTAAATATATGTTTTTTTGTATATTTAGCAGACAATATGCTGAAAAACATATATACAGTTCAATCTGTGTACTAAGTCATTGAAACTTATCGATTCTCAGTACATACCAGCATAAAAGTCATTGGATAAAAAATGAGCATATGCTATATCTGTTTCATTCTTCATTAATCCCAACTAACTAAATAATTCCTAAACTGTTATTGTTATATGTATACATCTCATTGAAAAAATGTTTCAAATTTTATTTTTGAATATTAAGAATTTTTAGTGTTTTCTAGCGCTAAAAATGGATAGATATGTGTACGATTGTAAGTATAAAAGACTGCGCTAGATGGCAGCACCAAAGAACTTTCAAAGAGACTATGCTTATTCCATCTTTACGTCAGACATTTAAATAAATTAAAAAACATTCTATAGGACTATAAAACTATTCATAAAACTCTTATTATTATTATGTTTTAAATATTCTGTTAATATTATTACTGTTAGATATGTTATTAATTCTCTTTCATTCTTTTTTTATTAGATTTTGTCTGTATGCGAGCCTGCGATTCTGCTGGACAGTCATGTGAACATTTCTATTCTGATTCGGTTGTGTTAATTCGGAACGGTGAAAAATTCTGTTATGATTGTGTTCTTCGGAACGTAAAATGCTGCTGTATTTAAGTCTTAATTTTGAGTGATGTACAAATTCTAATTATAATTCAAGTAGTATTCTCTTCTATTAAAATGTGAAAAAGATCAACTTTTCAAGTTTTTTTTATCAGTGTGAAATCATGCTTCTATTCAACAAATTTAATACCATTCCTTCTACTAAAATTGATGCTGTTTTTAGAGCAATTCTTCTGTGCAAGTTATTTATTCCGTGCGTAAAAACAAAGATTTCAGTATTGAAGTCTACGAATAAGAGTATGAAACAAATCGGCTGATATAGAAATTATGGAATCTGGGCATGACAAATCTCAAGGTACGTAGATATTCTTTTATTTATTTATTGATTCTAAATCTCAACTGTGCTAATTCTTGAAACTAAATATTCTACATAGTTGTTGGTCCGTCGAGATCCGCAGTCGGCTGGTGATTAATCAATTACATCTTATTCAAAATTATAATAATGACGAAAACGAAAGCGGAAATCGCTTCGGAATCCAAATTTAATTTTACCGTAAAAGAAATAAAAAGATATAGGGATCAGGTATCCGATGCGATTGAAAAAGATAATTTGCAGTTATTGGAGAATTTAAAATCGGAACTTAATATTTTAGAAAGTGATTTGAAAAATCATATTTTGGTATAGCTGAAGAAACAATTGAAACTCTTTACGATTTATTTACTTCTGCTAAAGACTTAGTTGTAGAAGATATAGTGAAAATTGATCAGTTTATTGCAACTAAGAACGAAAGTGAAAAAACCCGATGTGATGCAGATGAGAATAGTTCTATTAGGGAAAATTCAATAAAATTACCTAAATTCCAATTGCCCATATTTTATGGTGATATGAGTCATTGGATTACATTTAAAGAGACATTTTTGACTTCTATTCATAAAAATGAAGCGCTTTCCGATCAATTAAAATTTTCGTATTTAATTGCGAGTGTCAAAAATTATCCTGCTGAATTAATTTCAGGATTTTCTATTTCAGGGGAGAATTATAAACAAGCATGGGAAACTCTAGTTAACAGATATGATAACCGTAGAAATTTAGCATATTCGCTATTGTCAAAATTTATTAATGCTAAACCATTAAAATCGCCCACGCAGAAAACAATTCTAGAGTTATTGGATAATTGCAATGAAGTGATTAGAAATTTGAAATCTCTAAAATTTGAATTTAACGAATTTGTTGATTTAATTTTGGTTTATATTGTTCAAACTAAATTCGATGACTCATTAAGAAAGCAATGGGAGTTATCATTAAATAAGGATATTTTTCCCACATGTGATATGTTAGTGACGTTTTTGGAAAGACATGCACGCAGTTTGCAAGGTTGCAATGCTGAATTTATTAAGTATGAAACTAAACCTAATTATAAATTTGATTTTAAATCCCAACAAGGCCCAAAGAAATCTCTTTCAAATGCAGTTGTTATGGACAATGTGAACAAATCTTTAAAGCCCTTGTGTCCAAAATGCAATGAAGGGCATGCACTTTACAAATGCCCAGAAATTCAAAATTTAACGGTTGATCAACGATGGCAGTTAGTAAAAGCAAAAAAATTATGTACGAACTGTTTAAGAGCTAATCATTTTGTTTCTAATTGTCTGATTAGCACTACCTGTAAATACTGTAAGGCTAAACATCATTCAATTCTGCATCACGAACAGTCTAATTCTGCATCACATAATTCTTTTAGACCGCAAGAGCGGGTTACAAATCAAAATAGCGGAAGTAATTCAAATGCACAAGTGGATGAATCCAATTGTTTAAGCAGTCAAACTTTGACTGAAAATTCCCAAACATTACTGGCTACTGCCATTATACATGTAAAATCCAAAACAGGAAAATTTATTCCTTGTAGGTCTATGATTGACAGCGCTTCTCAAAAGAGTTTGATTTTAAAATCGTGTTGTAGAAAACTAGGTCTTCCCTTGAGATCTACAATTCATAAAATATCAGGAATAAACAATTTGGTCGCAGAGACAGCTCTTCAGGAAGTTTCTTTAACATTTTCTCCGCATTTTAATAACGAATCTTTTCAGTTAGATGCTTTAGTTGTTAATCAGATCACAACAAATTTACCGAACTTTCTGATTACTTAAAAGTATTGGCCTCATATTGAAGGATTAAATCTGGCGGATCCCAATTTCCATGTGTCCGATTCCATTCATGTACTCATAGGTGCAGATTTGTTTGCTAACATAATAATCGGAGAGTCCATTCTAGGTCCTAAGGGAACACCGAGTGCTGTTAATACGAAACTGGGTTGGATATTATCTGGAGTAATTTATTCGAATCATTCTAATCATAATTCTTCTGTTAGTTGTCATGTTACGACGCAAATAAATTCTCAATTGCAAAAATTTTGGGAACTCGAATCAGTTCCTAGTTATGATCCAGTTTCACTAGTAGAAGATAATTATATAAAAACAGTATCACGCACGGAATCAGGAAGATATATCGTGGATCTTCCATTTAAATCTAAACCTGTTCTCGGAAATTCTAAATCTCAAGCTTTAAAGCGTTTCATTTCCTTAGAAAATAAACTTCAAGGAAATTCTGTACTTAAGGAACAATATTCGTCATTCATGAAAGAGTATATTGATTTGGGACACATGGAACTCGTTCCCGCCGCAGAAATTTCAAATCCAGATCATTTTTATCTCCCCCACCACGGGGTAATAAGAGAGGATAGTTGTACAACTCGACTTCGGGTAGTATTCGATGCATCCGCAATTGGTTCAGAAGGTCGCTCGTTAAATGATTATTTGGAGATAGGGCCGAAATTACAACCGGATATTTTTCAGTTATTATTAAAATTCAGAATGCATCCAATAGGCTTTAGTGCGGACATCGAAAAAATGTTCAGACAAATTCTTATCAATCCAAAACATGTAGATTATCAACGTATTTTATGGCGGTTTGATCCTAAAGAAAACATTCAAACCTATCGGTTGTTAACAGTAACCTATGGCACTGCTTGTGCGCCATTTTTGGCAATTAGAACTTTAAATCAGTTAGCAATAGGTAACGAACAAACTTTTGAAAAGGCTTCTAAAATTATTCGCGACAATATCTACGTCGATGATTTGTTGTCGGGTTCAGATTCTAAAGAAAATGCTCAATCGTTAATTACGGAACTCATTAATGTCATGAAATTCGGAGGTTTTAATTTACGAAAGTGACTTCAAATGAGCCTGAAGTACTCGCTCATTTACCAGATGAACTTAAAGCTTCTTCACAGACTGTAATCAAAGAAGATGAAGCTGTTAAAATTCTGGGTTTATTCTGGGATTCATCTAATGATACGCTAAAAATAAAGTTTAGCGAGTTCAAAGCCGTGCAAAATAAAAGAGATCTTCTCTCGGTAATATCTACAATCTTCGATCGTCTGGGTTTCCTTTCCCCTATCACGATCAGTTTGAAAATAATGATACAAAACCTCTGGAAGGAAAAAATCTCATGGGATGAAGAAATTCCCAATTCAATTTTAATTAGTTGGAATCAATTTTTGGCAGAAATTAATTTATTAGAAACTATTGAAATTCCCCGGTATACCAATTCATGCCTTAAAAAGGATTGCGAAATGCAGCTACATGGTTTTTGTGACGGTTCCGGAAAAGCTTACGCTGCTGTCGCTTACTTACGAGTTATCACTCCTAACGAAATATTCGTCAATTTACTTGCTGCAAAAACAAAGGTAAATCCCATAAAGCCACAAACTTTACCACGCATTGAACTTTGCGCCGCTCTATTATTAGCAAAACTTTGCTCAACTATCGTCGATACTTTATCCACGAGCATACATAGTGTATTTTTATGGTCAGACTCCCAAATAGTACTCTGCTGGCTAAAATATTTCCTTTAAAAGGAAATCAATTTGTACTAAATAGAGTACGTCAAATCCAAACATTATTGCCTTCAGCCGAATGGAACCATGTTCCAGGAACGCTAAATCCTGCAGATGTAGCCTCTAGGGGTATTCCACCGAGAAAACTCCTTAATCATAAGATGTGGTGGCATGGGCTTCCATGGCTGTCGTCAAAAGAGCCAATTCCAATCCCCTTATACATTCCTGTCGCTGAATTAGATCAAGAAGCTGACTCTGTCAGTAACATAACAAAAATAAATGTCTTACCAGACTTTATTCTAAAATTCTCAACCTTTAATAGATTAGTACGCTTAATAGGTTGGTGTTTGCGATTTATTCATAATTCAAGACAGAATTCTTCAAGAAAGATCGGAAATCTAAGTGCACAAGAAATATCTAGTTCTATCATTTCTATAGTGAGATTAATTCAAAATTATGAATTTCATGCATAAATTAAATTTTTAAAAGAAAATAAATCCTTGCAAGCAATAGCAAATTGCTATCGTTAAATGTCTTCTTAGATTCAGCTGACATATTAAGAGTGGGTGGTCGTTTATCGCAACATGAATCATTCAATTTTGACAGAAAGTATCCTATTCTTCTTCCTAAAAACAGTCTTTTTACAAAATTGTTAATAAAGGATATACACGAAAGAAACTTACCAAAACTCATCTTCTAAGAGCTTGTAAATCAAGCGTACTCAATTTTGAAGAGCTCACTACTTTGCTTTGCCAGATAGAAAGCTGCATAAATTCCAGACCATTAACCCCGATGTCTTCAGATCCTTCTGATCCTCGTGCCTTAACGCCGGGTCATTTTCTAATTGGAGCACCTCTTCTTGATATTCCAGGATCCTCAAATCATCCTGCAATATCTTTAAATGCTCGCTGGCGTTTAATAGAAAAAGCTAAAAATCAATTTTGAAATAGGTGGTCCATCGAATATTTGCAACATCTTCAACAACGTCAAAACAACGTTCTCTTTCATTCTTTTTTTATTAGATTTTGTCTGTATGCGAGCCTGCGATTCTGCAGGACAGTCATGTAAACATTTCTATTCTGATTCGGTTGTGTTAATTCGGAACGGTGAAAAATTCTGTTATGATTGTGTTCTTCGGAACAAAAATGCGGCTGTATTTAAGTCTTAATTCTGAGTGATGTACAAATTCTAATAATAATTCAAGTAGTATTCTCTTCTATTAAAATGTGAAAAAGATCAACTTTTCAAGTTTTTTTTATCAGTGTGAAATCATGCTTCTATTCAACAAATTTAATACCATTCCTTCTACTAAAATTGATGCTGTTTTTAGAGCAATTCTTCTGTGCAAGTGATTTATTCCGTGCGTAAAAACAAAGATTTCAGTATTGAAGTTTACGAATAAGAGTATGAAACAAATCGGCTGATATAGAAATTATGGAATCTGGGCATGACAAATCTCAAGGTACGTAGATATTCTTTTATTTATTTATTGATTCTAAATCTCAACTGTGCTAATTCTTGAAACTAAATATTCTACAATATGCTCTAATGACGGAAAATGTTTAAAATTCATGAAATTCAAATTATCCTAACTCGTCAAAGGTTTGTCATAAAACAATGGAGGATTCTATTTTCTGTGATAGAACATGAAGTGTTTTTTTCTAAATATGGGACCTAGGGGCCAAATAAAATTTTAATTTTGTAACTTTTACAAAAATAAATATTTTGATTTTCAATTGTTTATAAGATGATTAACAACTACGTTTAAGAAATTTTGCTATTGATGTTATAACTTTAAATCTAAGTATTTAGAAATTAGCGATTTAGTAGTGATAAGAAACACCTTGTATTTATTTACAGAAGCATTAAAATTCCCTTTAGCTACAGAAATTATTCTTGTCTATTTTATATAATACAGTAAATAATTAAATTACTAAAATGAACATAAAGTATATGTGAATTATAATATGTCTAATTATTTATCAGTGTTTCTTAAAGAATTTCTTAAGCTTCATAGAACCTTTCCTAAATTTTAAATACAATTTTACACTTTAAACTGTTTTTGGAAAATCTATTATTTACAAGTTAATTTAACCCTTTCAGGGGCAAAGTACTTTTAGTACTAAAATGTTGATATAAATGACTGTCACCGGAATTTACAAAAAAAAATATTTGTAAATAAGAAAAAGGCTATATTTCACATACTTATTAAATGGAAAAGATTTTACCAAAATTCTGGTGCCATTGTGGCATTTTGGAATTAAAATTAGGTGGTTTCATAAACATACCACTGCCCTTGAAAGGGTTAATCTTTGATTTTATTCTTTTATAATCAGTGTTCGTACGCTTTTACCACAATTTTTAATAGAATTGTTCTATTTGATATTTAAATAGCAGAAATTGTAGATGCCTCGTTTAATTGCAGGATTTGTAGTACTTTTCTGCATTTAAATAAGGCGAAAAATTGCGATTAAAAAATGCGGTAAAAGCGTACGAACCCTGATAATATATTACAAATAGAATACTATGTGATTCAAATCATTAATTTAAAAATAAGCTTGATAAAAAATCATCGGGGAATATTTTTCACACACACAATACAAAATAGACTGTAACTAGACTCTTATTTTCTAAATATCATAAAAGTCTCTAACCCAGAATATCTTCTATGGAATAGAATAAAATTTCCGACAAACAAAATTATAGAATGTATAAAAAATGTAAAAAACTTTTTAAAAAATATGCTCCCTTACTTCTTCAATATTAAAAAAATATGGAAAGAATATGTGGCAAAAAAATCCAGAACATTTATATTAAAACTTCGTAGGCGTGTAGCATTTACAGTGTTGTTGAACGTGTAATGGTCAAATTCAGTTATTGCGCATGTGAATAAACATAATAGCCTGCGTCTGAATCACTGCTAGGTAATGTTAAAGAACGTTTTTTTTATTGGAAAAATGTCACTATCCTCTGAGTAATTATTGTCTGAAAGTTCACAATCATTATAAGAATAATCTGATAATATATAAGCACTGTAACAAATCTGACGGATTTTTTATTCAGAAATTCCGAAAAATCACCAGAAAGTTTGGATATTTATTTTTGATTTATACAATGATAAGTATTCCGTGAATAAATTAATTGAAAATCACTATTTAATTTTTTTTGGTGTGAGTACGGAGCTATTTCTCTTCTGTTGATTACGTAACTGAGATTACTGTGTTCAAGCTGAAACGTTTATTCTATCAGGACGGTGATCATAGTCTCTTACCTGCAAGGTGTTAAAATAAACTTGAATTCCGGCTGTTTCTGAAGATGTTAAAATCAATTCAGGCTTAACCCTTTTAGGGACATAGTAGTTCTGCTGCTAAAATGTTGAAATAATTGACTGTAACCAGAATTTATAAACAAATTGGTTTGGAAACAACTAAATGCTTTTCTTCATGCACAGTCGTGGAAAAAAAACTGCACATCCCCCACTAACTCTGCAACAAATTGTAGTAGAAGGAAGTGACTGGTACCAAACGATTGGAAATAAAGTCTACTTTTAAATTATGTATCTAAAATTTGCCTAAGGGGCCATCTACATATTAAAACAAGCCTAAAATTTATTTTTTTAAACGGCAACACCCACTTTTGACATGATATTTTAAATCTTCATATTTCAAACTATGCCTAGATACAAAATTTTAAGTCATTTGGATGATAAGTTTTCGAGTTATAAACATTCAAATTTTAGAGCCTCTAATGTTAAATTACATTTTCATATTTTTATTAATATCTCCTGAGATTATAATTCTAATGTGTTATTTTTTTTTGGTTATAATACTAAAAAGCCCAAACATAAATATGTCAAATTTGTAATTTTTATAATTTTATAATATGAATTATGAATTATGAAATTAATATTCGAAAAAATTATGAATTGCAACCTACAATTTTTTTGCTGGATTTATATTTATTATGTCCTGCTTTATGTGTATTCAAAATTTTAAATTTTTCTACAAGTAGTTTTCAAATTACGCTTAAAAAACGGCAAGATGCTGCTTTAAGAGGCCGTCTATGATGTGCATTAAAGCATAGTTTGAACAGGGATGGGAACGCTCCGACTCGAAATCCCGATTGACACCACTAAATTTTAATAGTATTTGTTACCTTATTCAAGAAAAAAATTTCTGAAATTCTTTACGTTGGAGAATACTATTAAAATTTAGTGGTAAGAATCGATATTCGGGTCGGAGCGCGCTCATCCCTGTTTGAGAAAATATTATACTCATAGGCTGGGATTAAAACAAGATTTTCTCAAATCTTGTTAAATTGTTTGCAATATTACACTAAATGGTTGTTAGATAAAGTATTAACGCGAAAGTATTTGTTACTTAAAAATGCTAATTTAAACTTTTATTAACTTTTGTATATCAATCAAGAATTGTAATCTTTACAAATATGTATGGATGTTCAGTTTTTATTCCATTAGTAACGAACTTAAAATAATTAAACTTTTTCTTCTATAACTTTCGTATTTAGATCTATTCGATTAAACAGGCTAATTGAAGAAAAAAAATACAAGTTATTTTTATGGTTTTCTGATAGGCAAGATTATTTCTCAATCGCTAGCAGTGTGCAAAAAAATCTAATAATAATAATAATAATAATAATAAATGGCAAACGGTAAGTTTTCTTGCCAAGAGGCATTAATGAGTTAATTGTAAAATTTCAAATGAACTACCAGAATAGGTTTAATCATAGAATTATTAACCCTATTCCGAAGGAGAATAACGAATGTAAAGTTATTCAGATGTCTTTATAACATAGATTTAGTTCTAGGTCTTTAAATAAATCGGAATATAAATCCTGCGACACCCCCGCCCCCCCCCCTCGCTACAAAAAAAAGCAATGTCTGGATTTATTTTCAGACTAAAAAACAATTTATCTGCGGTTTTTTTTTTTTTTTTTTTTTTTTTTTTTTTTTTTTTTTTTTACTTTGATTCCTTACGCTGCTTTATACTATTTTTTTAAATTCTACATTTTGTATTTGTCACTATTATTCACGTTTCTGACAATAAGCTAAAAGAAGGCGAGTTAAATAGATGCAAAATCTGAGAAACAGCATTATAAAAGCACCTGTAAAATTCCAATAACATTTACATATTCTAAAACTATTTTAATTACAAATAATCATGGTTTTTTAACCCCTTCGTGAAGTGCGTCTATTACAGAATTTTTAATAATTTACCATCGGTTTTTTAAAACAGAAATTTTCGTCTGATTGAATCGTGGAAATGCTAAGATATAGTAAGGTAAAGCTTACAATAAAAAATAACTGGTGGGAAAAATCGAGGATTCTGAACATCTTATGCGTCACGTATTCGTGTCACTTGTCCCCAAGGGGTTAAAATCGGATAATTCAACAGTTGTAAACATTATTTTACCGCATATAACAATAACCGAAACTTATTAAGTGAGTAAAATGGTCATATCGGTAAAACATAATACATTAAAAGAAGTGACATTCTGCAGCATTTCAACAATCGGGAACCGAACTTCAATTTGGATACAGCCCCTTAAATATGCTCATTATAAAGTAATTAATTTCTCAGAAACTAATCGTAGGAATTTAATGATATTTGGTATCTAGGCATAGTTTGAACTGCAGATTTCAAATATGTTGTCAAATTTGAGTCTTGCTATTGAAAAAAAAAAACAAAGCTTGGGTGTGTTTTTATATGTAGATGGCCCCCTAAGCAAATTTTATATACATCATTTAAAAGTAGACTTTATTTCCAATCGTTTGGTACCAGTCACTTCCTTCTACTATAATTTGTTGCACAGTTAGTGGGGGGTGTTCAGTTTTTTTTTCCACGACTGTACATTATAAAATAAAATTATTTTTCAAGAATTGTGGTGCAGTTGTTGGGGTATATGTAATATATTACCAGCATTTCAATCGATAAAGTAAGTTATTAAGCAGCTTCAAAACAAAAAGCAGTGAGTAGTCTTGATTCTGTTTTTTTTGCTCATTTGTCCCCAAAAAATGGATGAAGTTTCGGTGTCATTCGCAACGTTCGATACTGTCTACGTGAAATCCCTTGTTAAAACAATTACGCTTGCTGTCCATGGTAGTTAATTCTCTGTAGGAACTGATTAACCTCTGTTCACGAGTATATACGGTATTGTATGTGAGTGAGGCTTTATTTCATGATACAGAAGCAGTTATAAATATGTATTTTTAATAGTGTTCGTACAGAGAACGGTTTTACTAGCTAGTAGCTTCTCTGGATAATATTGGCGGAAGAGAAATTTGTCTAACCAGGAAACCACGCCGTTAGTGTAATAATGAAAAAAATCTCAATAAGCAACAATCGAAAGAGCATAGTGAAACGTGTTTTTTGACTCATGAATAATTTTGCCTCGTTTCTCCGTTATCGAGATTCAATGTCTTAAAATTTGCTAATTTATTGATTTAATAGGATGGAAGGAGAAGTCGTTACGTTTTCAACGTAATAACATCATCAAACTCCAGTCACTTGTCCATTTCCAGTTTAATGCACATCAATACTCCAACATGAATCGCTATTCTTGTGACAGGTCTGGGTTCACTGGCGGAAACAGGGAGGGGTCCAAATGCTCTTTATACCAGTAATATTGTAAAATTTTCTTTGTCTTGATTATCGCAGAAAGCAAAGTAACCTTTACAAAATTAGTGGTATACAGAGCATCTGGACCCCCAACCTGGCTACGCCACTGTCTGGGTTAGTACAAACTCGACCACTTCCGTTTGAAATGTCTTTGAAATTTTGTTTTTCGTAGGTTGATCATTGTAAACACTGCACTGGATTTCAGTTCATGATATGTTCCTGGTGCGACGATTTTCTGTGATTCATTCATTTTTTTGGTTCAATACCATATTTGTAAATAGTAATTTGTTTACGGAATTTTTTCATTTTTATATTACAATATCTAAATATGTTTTGTATTTTATATTAATCTGATTATTAAAATTTCTGAATCATTACCACGCATTTTCTCCCTAAATTAAATAAATAAATTAGCAAACTTTAATATTTTATATCTCGATAACGAGGAGACGATAGCAAATAGTTTAAGTGTTAAAAAATATATTTCACTATGCTATTTCGATTGCTACATACTTAGATTTTTTTCGTTATTACACTATGGGGGGGGGGTTTCCTGGTAAGAATAATAATTTAAAAACTAATTGATGTATGCATGTTCAGAGACTATGGAAAAACTATAATGTAACCGGAAAGATAAAAAAGTGAAGAAAATATTTAAAAAATAAGAAAAAAAATCACTGATCGTGGTCTAGAGACATTTGATTACTATGTGCTCATTTTCCTGCAAAGGCTTTCAACGCCGGTAGCGTAGCAAAATTCAATGAAAAATTCAATGTAAGATACTGTTCGTCTTAAACCCTAGAGAATGACTTCTCAACGATTACGCTAGGAAGTGGATGTCATTTGAGCAAGATTAGGGATACCAGTTTGGTCTTTATTTAAATTCGAAAACTCTAAAGAGTAATTTTTGTTTTATAAAATGACAGATATTTCGTGGTTACATTAAGTAAAAAACACACCACTGCCGGAGCACAGTCAACCGAGATACCACTAATTTTACACAGAATAGTTTGCCTTATTTAATGACAGCAACTTTGCTATCATATAAGTAAAAAATTACCTTTCGCATATTATGGTGGCAAACGACTTTCTAGCAAAAGGCTTGTGCTTGGTTAAGGAGTCGACAACAGTTGCGAAATCATGTATAAACTGCGATATTAATGTACCGTTTTCGGGAACTGCTGATGCGATTTCAATACTTTTTTTATATATTTATCGTCGGGTAATAAAGAAAAATAAAAAATACTATCGTTAAATAATTTACTAACAAAATAAATCAAATTTTTCCTTTAACATTAACATAACTACTTCATATTTTATTTTTATTTCTGGCCGAGCGATAAATTTGTAGTTCAACTATTTCAAAAAGAATTAATAAAAAAAGGTTTTGAAATTGCTTTAGTAACTCTAGAGAAAATCATGCATCAATGTCAGTTGTTGTACATAGGAAAATGATTATGCCTGTGAAATGGCGTATTTTAAGTTATTTCCGTACGATTAATTTATAGTTTAGCTTCTGTGAAAACTATTATAAAAATATTGAAATTACATCAGTAGTTCGTGGGAAAAAGGAACATTGATGTCAATTATTTTACATGTGATTTCGCAACTGTTGTCGTCCACTTAAAAAGACTTGGTACATGAGATAATGGGATTTTTTTATTTATTCATTCACTTGGTACACAGCCCTCTCAATCAGATTTGAAAGTTTTTCCCCCTTTTTTATTCCGAAATTCAGAGTTCATACAGGAAATTTAGAAAGATAAATTTTTACTTTAAGTAACAATGAAATGTCTCTGTCATTAAATAGCGTAAAAAATACTTTTTGTAATTTTTTGTATGGATTCGGAATTTCTGGATAAAATTGACTGTCAAACTGGCAACCCTGCTGTGAATACTAGGTCTAGGCGCTGACACAACTGTGGCGGCCATTGCACAGTGTGCTGAAATGATGAAATTCCACGACATAGTTGAAACTTGGATGTATATTTTCAAGGTTTGTCAAGTATGTAGAGTTGTTCTATAAATCCCAAAACATGCAAAATCACATATATTGTTTCACTTCCATGCCATCTAGTTCCCGTTTTTTGAAGTAAATGTATCAGAGAAGTTGCAAAAAGTGATCAAAACCAAAACTGAGTAATCCAACCTGTAGCATGTGGTCCTCAGAGCTTCTACTATTTATTAATTTACTAATTTTTTGTATTTACTGACAGGAATTTGCCGTCTTAATGGAGGAAACATTTTTATTCAGAAAAATTTGTGGCAAACGGCTTTCAGGCAAAAAGGTTGTGCTCCCCTGGCCTAGATTATGTTCGGGTACATAAGTTGTATCTCATTAACAACATTTTAAAGGGACGATATAAATTAAACATTTGAAAGGTATATTTAACAGTTGTGTCTTCAAATTTTGACCAATTCTAAATATATGCATATTTAAGAAAAAGTATATATACTTACATATTTTTGCGGGCTTCTTCTATCGATGGAACTTAAATACAGTGTCAAAAGTGAGTGCTACTTCTTGAAAACAAAGTTGATGTAACTTTTAATATTTGGACGACTTCTATTTCAAAAATTGTATTAATATTATAAAAGAAAATGTTTTCCCGAGGTTAACCCTTTCCGTCACAGTGGTCCCCCTCTGAGCACACCTAATTTTAATTCCAAACTTGCACACGGCACCAAAAATATTTTAATAAAATTTTGTTTCTATAATGAAAACTTAAAATAAAGAGTTCTTATTTTTTAAAAAAGTCGTTTGTAAATTCCGGTGTGCCGGAAAGGGTTAATGGCACATTCACTGCGATTTTGTTGTAACTGATCTGCGAATACAAGCGACGCATTCGTATAGATAATGCCTCAGGACTGGCGACGCTAAATTGTATGACATAGTTGTGGACGGACGGCATTTAATATGTCCATACATTCGCGATGCTGTACATTACCTTTGTTAATTCATTGCGAGTTTCATTTAAGATTATAAATTTTGAAAATAGTTCACTAATGTTCTGCACCCTTTTTTAAGGGTAATTATAAAGCAGACCCTAAATTAGACACTTTTAGTACAGTGCCTAGAATACATAGTGTGGAAAATGGTTTTACCGTTTTTAAATTCAAAATTTTTGAATTCAAACCGGAAATTCCGAAAAAAGAATTTTTACTTTAAGAAGTCACGAAATATCTGCCATTAAGTAAGGAAAAGAACATTAAAGGGAATTTCTGGTATGAATGCAAAATTTCGGAATTTAAAAAAAGCCAAACTGGTAATGCTTTAAAAAGTGCTAAAAATTGTAGCCGATAAACGTGCAACGAAGCGGTACAATAAAAGGGCGATCGCAGCGAGATCTGCTTTAAAAATAGATTTACCTCAAGCAAAAGTAACCGTTTCACTATTGACAACATGAACATAATTTCTGTTAATAAAATCTTCTTGTAA
This sequence comes from Maratus michaelseni, assembly GCA_963931845.1. Lineage (NCBI taxonomy): Eukaryota > Metazoa > Arthropoda > Arachnida > Araneae > Salticidae > Maratus > Maratus michaelseni. Next base: position 164,418,362 of record OZ007586.1, read on the forward strand.
GTGCGCATTTCAGATGTAATTAATTTTGAAATTAGTTTTTTTATCATATCAGGGAATTAATCTTTTCCACTCTTCTAGCAGAGATTCAACATTTCGTATAGATAATAAGGATAGTTATAGGGATAGTTTCTAGTTTGCTGTCTTGTATCGAGTACTGCAACCAGGCACAAAAGAATGCGTATCACGTTTTTGGGTCATGATCAATATCATTCATAATTTCAAAGCTTATGAAAATCACTATCCAATCCAAAGGAAATAGGGTATAATTTAATTATTTAAAATATTTACCACCAGCTGAAACGTTTTCTCAGTTCGATTCTTATACAATGATTGCGTTGAAAAGAGCTAGCAGACAGTGGCGTAGCCATAGAGAGGGGGGGGGGTCCAAATGCTCTGGAAACAAGTAATATTATAAAGTTTTCTTCGCCTTCAATATCGCAGAAAATTCTCCGATTAAATAAGGCAAAAATATTTTTATAAAATTAGTGGTATCCAAACCATCTGGACCTCCACCTTGTCTACGCCACTGCTAGAAGATATTGCTGCGATCGACTCGTTATCTTTCCAGCATCGTTCTACATTTATCGGTTTCAATTTTTTAGTACTATTTTGTAGCCATTTTCCACATTATGTATTCTAAGCACTGTACTTTTAGCTTTCTAAAAGATGAAGAATTAAAAATAAAACGGATTACTGCTGGTCATCGGAAAGATTAAGTTCAAACAAAGCATTGTCAGTTTGATTACTGACAATGCAAATAAGCAAACGAATGCTTATTTGCTGATTTATCAATTCTAAATTTTCATTTTCGTTTTTTATTAACAAAAACCAAAAGTGAAAGCTTCACAATAACGAAATAAATTGAGAATGTATGATTAATAATCTATATTATTAAAACTACATTGGAAGAAATACTTTGAAAATTTTAATATATCTAATATTTTTTCAGGATATGCATATGCCAAGATTAAAACTTAATTATTAAACATGGATTTTTTTGTGCCAGTTACATTTTCTGGTATTTTTGTACGAGAAATAAAAAATTTCATAGCTAGAAAATTTTAGTTTTTATGTTTCAAATAATCAACATTGAACTTTTCTTTGTATGGGATTTGTTTTTGTCATAAAATGCATATGCCTTTTATCCCAAATTTATATCAACCTAATATTAAACCAAATTGCTTGGATTATGTTTCACAGTTTTGCTTGTTTTAAATCAATTTAACAGACAATTTGTATTTTACTTACTTGTTACAACGCATTCTTAAAAAAGCATAAAAACTTCTTAAAATGTTAGATTAATTAATAGCAAACTACTCCGAATATTGCAGGATGGTTGATATAATCAGTCCAACAAATGTGTTCATTGGCCGATCACCGCCCCCCCACCCAAATACTAGCCCTGAGATCTAACACAAAAATGGCGGCTGCCATAGGCAGATTGTTTTTTAGCCTTTTTACGGTCCCTATAACCTTAAAAAAATCATTTATAAAAGTTTTTTATACATCAAATAAGTCAAAGAAAAATTTTAAAAATTAGTGGTGTGTAAATTCTGGGGACAGTACAAACAGTTAAAAATATCCGTCTAGCACAGCCGACATTTTTATGTAAGCACTCAGGCCTAATATTCAAGTAGCGGTGGGTCGATCTTCCGTAACGTCAACACTCAGATCTTAGGTAATATCTATAGGATGTTGTTGATACAGGCGGGTGTATAATATTTTTTGGACACGGACTGTACGATGATATATGATGTGGCAAGAAATAATAAATATTCCTATTTGTAATTCTCATATATTTTGGCATATTCTCTCTTCAGTTGTTGTTTTTACAAATATGTTTCATAATATTTAAAATGTTGAAAAATTCAATTTCTGAATTTTTATATTTTTACGGTTGGATGACAACTGCAAAAGTCTCTGAATTCATGAATCCTTTTCAAAATATCCCAAAACAAAGATTACCGTAATTTCCGGCGTATAATCCGCAGCTCAAAGAGTCGTTTTTCGACCCAGAAATTTTATTCAATAAATGTAGTTAAATATTTACAGCGATCTTTTAAGTTACATTTTATAAAATAATATTTCTGGGTCGAAAAACGACTCTTTGAGCTGCGGATTATACGCCAGAAATTACGGTAGCTATTCTTTAGTAATTATGAATACTTGCATAAATTTTCTGAATCTTGAAAAAATAAACCTTGGCAAGGACAACAGAAAGGTTTACACAACTCAATTCACATAAGTTTCAATTACAGTTGCTTGACAATTGCAAAGAACAGAAGCATTTTACTTCATAACTAAGGATATACATTGTTTAGAAAACTCTCACTTAGTATGTAATTAATTTTAGTACTGATGTATCTTTATTGTTTAAAACCACAGAAATATTACCCCATGACAAAACAAGATGTGCAAAAGAGCAAAAGAACACTTTTACGAAAACTGCTCGAACGTAGGCTACTGGTCAAGGGAGAGCATCGCCACCTGGGCATCACTCTCCCAGCACCCAAAACATCAAAGATGGCGATGTCTCAGCAACGACAGAGCTGTGTACTTACGGAAATTGCCGCATAACACTTGGGGATGCATCCGAGACCCCAGGAGCTTCGGGTAACCCTACATCCAAAAGGGCACATCCGCCTACGCCATATACTAGGCTTCCGATACACGTACTTGCTTTACCAACGCTTCAATGGTAGTATAACAAACAAGAATTTTGCAGCACTTTAATTCTTTGAAGGGTGGTGGGATATTTTATATACCTTATTATTTTAACCAACATTGATCATGTAAACCAGAATTTTTGAAATTTTTTTAAACTTTTTTAGCTTTGGCGATAAAAAGGTTAAAAAATGCATTTCCTTCTCTTCAAATGAAATATTTCGAAAATTCCGGTATGAATTCAATTCTACAGAAACACAATTAGTTGCCCCTGAAAGGGTTAATGCAACATATCGTCGCTACCATGTCAAAATATCGAATGTGAAAAAACGCATTTTTCATTACTTTTAAAAATGGGCCTATTGCATAGCTGCCAACTTTTACGCTTTTTTCCTACCACTAAAATTTTATAGTAAATATTACCTTATTAAACCGCCGAAATCATGTCATTCAATAAAGCAAAATTTTCTATTAATTTTTAGTGGAAGCAAAAAAGCGTAAAAGTTGGCAGCTATGGCCTATTGTCACCACTAAATATAAATAATATTCTTCAGAAGGGTTGCCAGTTTGGCCTTCTGTTTCATTCAGAAATTTCAAATCCATACCAGACATTTGAAATTGAATTTTTTCTTTATTTAGTGGCAGACATTTCGTGACTACTTAGTGTAAACTTTTTTTTCAAAAAATTTCCGGTATGAATTCGGCATTTCAGAATAAGAAAAGAAGGCTAAACTGGCAAATATCTTCACAGAAATTCTATTAGTCTTTTTACTAGGTGAAGAATTCTATTAAAATTTAGTGGTGACAATCGTCCCTTTCTTGAAAGCAATGAAAAATGAATTTTTTCATATTCGATAGTTTGACATTGTAGCGACGATATAATTAAGGTTCAAAAGGTTAAAAAGGTAAAAGGTATGGATAAAAAGGTTCAAAAATGCATTTCCTTCTTTTCAAATGAAATTTTTCGAAAATTCCGGTATGAATTCAATTTTACAGAAACACAATTACTTGCCCCTGAAAGGGTTAATGCAACATATAATTGATATTCTGTTTGGAAATTATCTTCATAAATAACGGAGTAATGGTAATATACATAATAGAGAGTGAATCACCAGATCGTAATTGCATTTACCACATGAAAATTTTGTTGCTACTAAAATTAAAGTAGAATGACATGCAGAGGTGCTAAGTTCCCACTAATCTTCCGTAATATTTGGTTTAATCTGACCCAGTTTAACAATGCTTCAAACCAGAAAAACTATTGTTTGAAACTTTATTTACTTAATTTCAGGTTTCTACGTGGAAATTATTAAAATTCATTTCTTAAAAAAATTTCTGGTGCAAAATAAATCTGAGTCATATTAACCCACATACTACGGAAGATTAATGAGAGCTTAAAAAAATTCACGACACATTTGCATTTCATTGACTTACGGACTTCTTCAAGTAAAACATAAAATTATTATCAGTGGTAAATTCAGTGTCGGTGCGGTCATTTTTTAGATACCAATATTTCAAAACTTTAATCTCCGTGATAAATTTCAATTGCAGATGTTGTAGAAATGAACTACGGAAAATTATTGTTTGGAAATCGTAGTAGCCAAAAAAGTCACGAAGCCGACTCCTGTAAATATGATTGTTTTTGAATTTGTGGCTATTCATTCCATTAATATACAGCTACCAAACCTTCGGATCTTTGTCTACCACTATTTCCGAATAGTAATTATTGTCTCCTTTAGTTGCAGAATTTTTGCTTTAAATGAAGCAAAAAGTTTTACACGAAAATTGTGGTACTCAAAAAAGGAGGCTTACAGCTCTGTTACCACAACACAATAAATATCATTATTTGTATTATTAATTCTTTAATATAGCACAGTTTCAGAATAAAAAAATCTTATAAAATTTAACGAATATTTTGCAAACAGAAAAAATACTGGAAGTGTATTAATGAATATTTGATAATGCAACACCTTTATTAATTTTTTAACTGATAAATTATTTTAATTATCTCACAGTGTTACATTTAGAATAATAATGTGACGCATTAAAGTGTCTAAAAATATCCAATATATCCAGATAGTAAAAAAAGCATTTTAGATTCTAATGCCGCTGTTTAATTAAACTTTAATTAAGCAAATTAGACAAGTTTAAATGTTTCTGTTTTTTATATGTTTCTTTTTTATGAAAGTGATAAAAAAGGTTGTTATTTATTTAAAGTGTTAATTAAAAAAATCTTAAGTACTTTATCAATTTTAGAATCCATAATTATGCCAGACTTCTTAATTTAATCGTAATTCGTTAATGTTCTACATATTCAGATGTTTAAATATTTTTATTGTGTGTAAAGATTAAAGATTCCTTACCTATTTAAATTGATGAAAATACTAGAAAAGTGTAAAGATAATTTATCTTGCTTACTTATTTCATGTAAGTAAAAATAAAAGAACCTTTCGAGAATATAAATAGTTTTAGTTTAGCTGGTATGTTTTTTTTCTAGTTATAACTCTTTAAAAATCAGTTGATTTATAACTCTATTATTCATTCTTTATATTTACTTATAAAAATGGCGATTAAATAATAGAAATGTCTAAACAAATGATTTATCTCTGAACAATATTTTCGCTAGGTACAGATTTATCCTTTTGTTTTAAACTATTTCAAGTCATTAATTATAAGAAAATTATTTTAACTAACCCTTGACCAGAGAACAAAAGGAGCTTATAAATTCAAAGCTTCCAAGTCTTCGGATTTTTGAATACCAATATTTCACATAGAAAATTTTATATAATTGAATAATTCTAAGATTAAATAAAGAAAAACTTTTTGTACGAAAATATTGGTATTGAAAAATCCGGGGAATTTGAAGCTCTCCAAATGCTATTATAATTACCGAATAAAAAATTCTGATATTGGCTAGATAATATGAAAGAATCCGAATAAAATCTAGCAATAATTTGGTACATGCTAATGAACAGCAGAGGCGTAGCGTCAAGGGGGGCACGGGTGACTTTACTACCAGTATTTTTATATTCTATATTTGGCCTTATTTATTTCATACCGTTCAAAGATTAAATAAGGCGAAATGTAGTATATAATTATACTGGTAGTAAAATGATCGTGCCCCCCCTGACGCTACGCCACTGATGAACAGAAAGTTTAAAAATATACAGCTTTTGGAAACTTACCGGGAATTTTCAAGATACTTCTTTAATCATGTGGAAAATTTTGTCAAACTTTTAAACAATGATTTAATTAATAAATATCTGCATATTTAATGCATTATTTAACTGTATTTGTGATGCAAATTTTTATGCATGTTTTTTTATTCTAAAAGTTTACATTGTCAGGTTGTATATGGATCATATATTAACTTATGAAATGGTATTCGGTATTGCTACGAGATAGGGAGTTTAAATACTAGTATTTTCGTCTAGTAATATTCGCCTTATTTAATCGCAGAATTCTGGACTAAATCCACACAATGTTTAGTGTTCAGGAAAGACCGATATTCAAATGTATTGACCCGTAGCAACTCTGAAAATTTTAAATAGTAGGAAAAAATTTAATAAGGAAGCTTTTTTATTCATTATAATGTATTTTCACTAATTCATGCATTTTATACTTATTTTTGTCTAGTACCTTAGTATCATCTAATAATATTTTTGCGGCAAAAAATAAAAAAATAAAAAATACAAATAATAATAATAATTGACCAATTTTGTTTAGTACCTTATTTTAAACACTTTTGAAAATTACACTGTTTCATTTTTCTTAAACAGGTCGCCATTAAAGTGCGTTTAAAACTTTTCAGAACACCTTGCATACTATATTGTTTAATTATTGCATCCGAAACGTAAATTTTGTCAAAATACGATACGCTTTAATGCCTGATATAAGACGGATAATATTTTCCTGGCAGACCACATTCTGTTATATTTCATTTGAAATTAAACCAAAAAATTTTATTAAATAAAAAAGTTTATTAATAAGCAAACTAAAACAATTGTACAATTGTAGTGATTATTTCACTTGAAAAAAAAACCCCAGGAGTTCGGCAATTATGCATCTTGCTTGATATCTACGTCTTCCAAATTATGGTTGTCAGACTTAAATGTGAAATGCTGAAATAACTGGATTATTCTCGTTTAATTTTGTACACTGATGCCTATATTCTGAAATTGGTAACAGTTACATAAAAACAAGAATCAGGAGGGAATCAGTGGAAGTTTTTATAAAAGCGTATTGTTTGGCGAGAAATTTCTTACGATATGCGTATGATCCCGAAATGGGTCTGAAGACATCCGATATCTAGAATGTTTCAACTGATAAGGGGTGTGGTCAACACATAGAGATTTATAAGCCAGACAACAAGCCTTCGCACTACAGATTAGTTTGTAGATTATAGCTTTCAATAAGACATTTTAACCACTAAAAAATCTTGGGATAGGGGTTTTACGTCATAGGGAGGCTCTTCTTTAAAATATTTAGACATGCTTATTAAGCTTTAGGTCTTGACACGCCAATGACGAAGCAAAGCAGCGAAAAATATATTCTTTCAAATGTTTATCTATAAACTGAACTCAAAGCGACTTAGAATCTTTGTCCATAAAAGTAAAGTCGTTTCAGACAGCTACCTTGAAAAACACTTACATGAAATTCAAGTACATCATCCCTATTTCGCTGTACGGTCACATTGCCAGCAAGGTAGGTATTCAGTTCTGAAGAACGTCAAAAATAGCGTTTCACTTCAACAAAGGCCAATGATTACGCTTATATTAAATAGATGATAGCGTACACCAGGTTTCCAACTGTTCTAGAGTCTTCGACAATGATTTTGGGTACTGAATCTTTACTTCCAACTAAAGAAAAAGGGTACTAATATTGCTATCCTTAAATTAACAGGCTTTCTGCAATAAAAACGGACTCAAGACTGTGATATGTCATATTCTGCATTTCTGCTCTCGCAGAGTTCATATTCTTTACCACAATTTTTTAATATAATTTTTAATTTAACATTTAAACAGCAGAAATTTTAGACACCTAGTTTAACTGCATGATTTGTAATAGTTTTCTGCATTTAATTAAGGCGAAAATTTCTATTAAAAATTGTGGTAAACACGTACGAACCCTGTCTCGGGTTAAGATATATTTATAGCTGTCACGATGGCAGAGGCGTACCATCAGGGAATGCTGCGTCATTTTACAACCAGTCACCGTCCACTGAATAAGCGCTGACACAAAAATTTCTGCAGTCGTAGGCGGAAATTTTTCAGCGTGTGTACGGTCCCTTGAAATCCAATACCAATAATTTTTTAAAGTTTCCTCCACCTTCTTTGTTTGAGATTCAATAAGTGAAAGAAAACTTTTAGAAAATACTGGGGTGAAAAATTAGGGAGCCGTACAAAGATTTTACAAAATCGGCCCACGATCGCCGCCATTTTTGTGTCAGCACTCAGGCCCGGTATTTAGGGAGCGGTGAACCAGTAATAAATTTTGCCTTACTTAATCGTATAACGTCCAACGATTAAATAAGACCAAATTTACACTATATAATAAAACTGGTAGTAAAGTGAATCAGTAGTCCTTGACGCCGTAGCACCGCACTATGTTGTCAGGCATTTACTATCAGATATCAGCCGCACGAGTGGAAGCTTTTTGAATAGGCTTATCGAAGTCTCTTCGAATAGGAAGATTTAAGCTGCTCCTACTGGCCACGTTAGACGAACCATGAGAATGATTCCATTACCTGAACAACCACTACAGGCAGGCGAAACATTGAGCAACCTGGAACAGCTTGAAGCCTGAAGAATCTTCATCTCAGTCAATAATCTGATCATGTACTAGATCTTATTGCAACAAACATTAACCTGTCTCGCCGGTTTTAATGCAAGAGAAAAAATTCATTATACGAAATTCGCATTCTTGAATTGATAACTTTTCACACTCTTTGATTAAAAATACCCATTTCACCGGCACAACACCAAACAAACAGAAGTCGTGAACCTTTTATGTAATGTTGGAAACTGTTAAAATGTAGTCTTTGGAATCCCATTCCGATCCTATGTCAGACTCTCGAAACTTGTGTGAACTTATGTGTTACTTGTGTGAAGTATTTTATTTCATGGGCATACCATCTTCATGGGCATACCAGCACATTTTCTGTTTCATCAATGTGCATTTTGTGTAAATAATATTCATTGTTATTTAAAAGCAATGCAATTTCCACTATGCTGTCAAGTTCATTGCTGATGAAAGAATTGTCAAAAACCTTATTATGTTGTTAGTTGGTATAGCCTTGCATTTATATTCCACTACTCAACTTTGTTTTTTTCAGTTGTATACCTTTGGTGCAGATGGCAAGCTTGAACCGATCCAGTTGCCTCAGTATTTTCAGACAGTACATTAGAACAGTTTCAAGAAACAGACATCTAAAATCTCAAACATTATTTCAAAAGCACGGGGATAAGAGAAGTGTTGGCTTAATTTTATTAGCTTGTTTTTTTACTTCACCACTGTGGTACGATGCAAATTAATCTCGCAACAAAAGCTAAGGATTTTTTGTTTTCAAAATTGCACCTGTCGTCTTGTTAGAGATATTCTTGAGCTAATCCTCACCATCAGTCTTGATCATATAAAATTATTTCTTAGCATGCACGATACCACAATATTGGAATTTAACGCTTTTTGGAAGATTTACTGCGAAAATTTTTACTAATGGCGAAGATCATTTTCAGTAAAAGGTAAAGTTGAATTATTTTGATCGTGGTATTAAAAGACTCACGTTACATCTCATATATATTCTATATTGTGCGTAATATCTTAGCATCAGTGTTTTAAACATTTTTATTTATTTTTAGAGTGGTTGTGTTGTAGAAAATAAGTATTTTAAGTTTAGGATTTTTTGTCTCTTGTTTCAGTCGACCCTGTTCTTTGTACCTTTGTTTTGTCCAATATTTCTCTATTTATACGCGAGTATATACAATAGTATTTCATGTACAGTTCCAAATGAAGAAATGTTTCAAATGTTGTTCATCATAAGAAAATCTATTTATGTTTAACCCTTTCAGGGGCAAGCAATTTTGTTCCTGTAACGTCGAATTAACACCGGTATTTACGAAAGAATTTAGTTCAAAATAAGGAAAAGCAATTTTTCAACTTTGCCCGTCAAAGTTAAAAAGGTAAAATTTAATTAAAAGTTTCTGATTCAAATCGGATTAAAATTTGGTGGGATATAATATATCCCACCGCCCCTCAAAGGGTTAAACAGTACAACTGTGAAAATGAGTTGTTTTACGTTAATAGATTTCCATCGTTACAAACTAGTTTGCTAATAACCAAATTCCATGCCTTTTGCAATTCTGCAATGTTGTATTACTATTTTGTAATTTATTCTTTGAGTGCGGTCAGATACCATTTATTTTCTGAAAAAATCACTAGCTATTACCTTCGTATTTTCCCCCAAAATGAGAACTAATCACAAAATCAAACCCGGAATGATTTTTCAAGATGCTCGCAATATAAGATTTATTTTACAGAAATCATGTGAGCAAAACTAGTATGTAAAGCATATCAAAATTTCAGACAATATTTTCCGATCAAGAACTTTAAAATAGCTATTGATAAAGCTTGGTAAGAACTTACCAAAATTTATACAAAACTTATTATTAGCAAAAGAAAATCACGTATTCAGAATTCCCGGTCCGTTTCGAATTTCGTTCGGGAATTCGGTCCGTTTTTTGAACACCACTATTTTTAACGAATGATTTTAGGTTTCAATTGCAAATTTTGTAGAAATCAACACAGAACGTGACATTTGTTGAAATTCTTGTAAAGACCTACTACGAAATTGTTTCCTCAGAAAAATTGGTATTAGTAAAACCAATCGGTTTGAGCCCTGTATATTTGAAGTGATAAAAAGTAATGAGAACACTATATTAACACATTACCATCCGGGAACATAAAATCATGTTTTTATAGATTGATAGTAGAAATTATTGTTGAACCTGGAAAAATTGTAAACAGGACAACACAAGGTGTAATCCAAGCGCATTTACTCCCGATTTGTTGTGATCAGGTTTCAATTTATAGTGACATTCGTACACTTAAATTTTGCGCTCATATTCGAAAATAGTCGGCACACACTGTGTTAAATATTTACCATTTGTAACTATGGTGTCAAACTTTAATTTTTTTAATAAAATATTGTAGTATCTATAAGTATGGGACTTCTTATATTATGATTCATTAAAATTAACTCATTTTTTTTCAAATAAATTAGTCCTAATTGACATTTACTTTAATGATTATAATTGGACGCATCACATATTGGGTTGTTCGGAAAGTTCCTTCCGTTTTGGCAAAAACAATTCGTACCGGAAAATTCTATCATTTAATTATTAGAGATTAATTCCAATATCTATTGCCTAATAATATACGGGCAGAATTTTCCGGTACAAATTGGTTTTACCAAACGGAAGGAACTTTCCGAACATCCCAATAATTTAACTTTTAGTTTTTTGTGAATGGCATTTTACGCTTACGTCTATATTTTGGGGGCAGTGTGTAGTTATAAAGCGCGTACTTAAAATATTTAAAATTGACATATCCTACAAATAAACCATATTGCATCTTTAGGATAAAAAATTAGTAATAGACCCAGTTCTATTTTCGAAGAAACACTCTACTCACTTAGATATGTGATTATCTGTGTGTGTTAACAATTTGATTACGGGTCTGGACATATACGTCCAAGTGGATTATTTTTTATGCTATTCGTAAAAGTTTTTGAAAAAAAAAACTCTGCCATACACTTATACTAGGATAGTTTTAAGACAATTCTACCACAAAGAAAAAAAAATGTACATTCTGGTACGATTAAATATAAAAATAGTCGCCAGTCCAGGTTCGTAGTCAAATAATTAATCAAAATACACAATAACAGATGTTTTTTAATGCTCTTAATATTTTGTCATCTTTTCCTTTCTTTTTTTATTTAATAATTTAAATATCTTTAAGCTTAACACATTTTCTTAAAATTTTTAAATTTCGAATTAAAAGCTTTCAACATTTATTTTAAATTTTTTTATTTAAAAAAGTAGAGCGCATTTTCTGAGTATTCCGCTTATAAAGAATTTTCTTATATAATATATTTGACAACGTTGAATTTTAATGGCGCAAGTGTATGGAATTCATCATCAAACTTTAATCTCCATAAATTTACTCGGTGTAATGCACACATATTTATTAGAATTGTTATATGTGCAAAGAGAAAAATAATAGGATTTATAATTTTCAAAATAAAAAATTATGTTCTGTGTCAACAACACAGCAAAATTCTAAAGAAATTTAAGTTTTTTCACTATACATTATATAATAATATATGGAAGTTTTTTATGTGTACTAAAATATTGACATATTAAATATAAATATTTTTTAATTGGAAAATGATGCTTTGTATTTTTATAATAAATTAATATTTCGGGCTATTTTGTAGGATAATTAGAGCACGGAGAGATGGGGACAATAGAGAAACAAACATTGTTTTTATTCTAATATAGTTTAGATATGACCACGAAAAAACAAAAAAACGTATTATTCAAGTTGATGCATCCGCTCGGAAGTTATGCGTGACTTTATATTGAAAAAATATATTATCAAATTGGGTAACCTTTTTATTTTTAAGACTGTATATAAAAAAAATTTCGCCGTATGTTTCTGAAATGTTTTCTTAAAATTTTGCGAAAAAAGAAACCGCAAAATAGGGAAAGTCCGAGATAGGTGTCCTACTTAAGCCCACTCCATTTTTCTTTTTTATAGCAGTGATTTTTGTAGTACATATGTAACCTATCTACTTTACTATCTACTAAATTGTATGTAGAATTTCATGAAAACTATTACTGTAATATAAATAATAAATAAAATAGTCTTTTTATCAATAAACGTCATCAATTATTTTGGCCATTTATCCCGGACCTCAGTGTTAGACACCGCAATCGATCAGGATAGATGACTCATTCGTAAAATAGATAGGAAGCATAGGTAATTAACATTTATAATTCAAAATCTGGCTTTGCATTTGACTTAATATCCTATTTATATCAAATTTCTGATTTCTTTTTAAATTGCATTACAAAATTTTCAATAGAAATTTTTTATTTTTTACTTGCACATTTCTGTTTTTTATTTTTTATTTTTCTCTGCAAATATTGCAACGGATATTATAGATTGTGTACGTCTCATGTAGCCATCCCAAACCATCAGTACACTGTTTCCTCGCCACACGAAAATTAGTTTCGTAATAATTTTCATGACATTCTAAACAGATGTTTTCCGTTGGTGGTAAGCTCTCCGGTTCACCACTATTTTCTTCGCAGTTTCTCTTCACTTGTAGCTTTCTGTCAGGCCGTGTTCTCTTTTCTTTTTCTGGCCATCTGGACGGGTTACCTTTATAATTGAGTTGATTTCTTTTTTTCTGTGATGTACTCTTTGTCAGGCACTCGTGCTACCTTCTTCTTGCTTCTATTTTCGCGTATTGCAAAAGCAGAAACAGGGCTGATTTTAAGTAAAAATTTTGAAAGATACCTATTTGTAGAAGGACGAGGTTCTTCTTGATCGTTTTCATTCAAAATAGGTGAGTTTTGACTGCGAGAAATTTCGATGTCTATCCAATTTGTATTCTTTTGGCAGTTATCTAGTAGGTCTTCTCTTCAATAATCCGAAATAGAGGAAGGCAAGTCTCTTTTCTTCTTTCATCATTCTGAGATTGACGTCTGTCAGAAATGGAAAAAAAAATGTTTCGGGACAGATTCACGATTCAGTGGGAAAATTCTGATACCCGCGAACCCATTAATGCAGTACTCATCACACGCTGTCATTTTCAATACATTTCGAATGACAATGCCAGCATGAATTCTTTTAGTTGTTGCTGGAGATCATGTTTCACCTACTGATTCGCTGCTGTCTTGAAGTTAACTGTGATTTATCAAGCTGTTGAAGAGCTTGTGTGGTATGACTTGGCAGACGCAATAGGATTATATGAGTTGTAATTTTCCACCTGGACGAAAAATGTCCGGGCCAGGATTCGAACCTAGGATCTCTTGGCTGAAGCTGTCAATGCTCTACCAACCAGAGGCGTAGCGTCAAGGGGGGCACAGATCACTTTAGTACCAGTATTTTTATATACTATATTTGGCCTTATTTAATTCATACCGTTCGAAGATTAAATAAGGCTAAAGGTAGTATATAATTATACTGGTAGTAAAATGGTCGCCCCCCCCCCTGACGCTACGCCACTGCTACCAACTGAGCCATTCCGGTCAAATGTAGAGGACCTAATTTATCCAGTTAACCTCATTGATCATAGCATCTGGTCTGATATCTGAATCAGCTGAACAGAATAAATCGCAGGTAATTTGAAACTCCATTAAACACTGGATACGTGATTATACTAGATTAATTTTACACAATTATTCAAATTCAGATTATGATTATATGTAATTGAAATTATAACCTGTTACATGCAATTATATTGTAATCAGATTACATATTAATCAGATTTTAATAATTGGTAACGAAATCACGTGAGTTGTAATTTTCCAATTGGACGAAAAATGTCAATCATCTACAACTCATATGATGCTCAAATCATCGCGCAAAATTGCATTTTCGCAAACTTTACTGATATCATCATTTTTGACAATCTCTCGTTCGGTCAAAAGACGATCTCCCATTAATAAATTTTAAATTTGCTAATTTTGAATCGGTTGAACCACTCCGTAATTTGTGTTATCCCCATAGCCTCGTCTACAAACACCCAACGAATTGCTTCGCTTTGAGATTCATCAAGCTTTTGACAAAATTTGATGCAGTACCTTTTCTCAACTAGTTCAGTCATCTTTAGTGAAATCTAAATCTGACGAGCACGCTGTGACAGCACCTCACTCGTCGGCTAGCAGGCAACTACCAAGACTCCCTTAATAGATAAGACTTGACAATCCGGAGAATGTCTATGGAGAAAATGTCCGCGATAATTGCCACTTATTAATTGACTTTCTCCGGAAAGTATCGTCGCCTGGTGGATACTACCGCAGATTTGCCAAGTCTCCGGCTTTTTGAACACCAGTATATTTTTAGAGAAAATGTTGTTCTTTTAAATCCCAGAATTCTCCGATCAAACAAAACAAAATTGTCTGTACTAAAAAACTGGTATCCAAAAAGAGAATACAAAAATCTAGCAGCTCTGCTACCGCACAGCTGCCAACTTTTACGCTTTTTCTTACCACTAAAATTTAATAGAATTTTTTTCGTTATGTAATCACACGATCTTGTCAATTTAATAAGATAAAATTTAGTATAAAATTTTAGTGGTAGGAATTAAGCGTAAAAGTTGGCATCTATGCTACCGATACTAGTTCATAAGCAAATGCATAGAACAAATGGAGCTGTGAAAAAATTTCATGTCGAAAATACTCCTATTACTGACGATTGATGGCGCTAGTAGCAGGAGAATATAGCGGTCAAAGGAAACTTGCTGATTGTGAGGCCTGATACTATGATAAGGCGGCCTTGGCAACTACTGGCTTACTGCAACGTGTGGGGAAAATTCAACCATACGTATTAAGCTGTCTTCTTCCACTGTGCATAGTGGCGCTGCCTTAGAATCACTGATGCGCACGGGGCAATTCAAGGTCCAATAGTTACCAGACAGACCTCGTATAACAATACTGGTAGTAAACTGATCCATAATCCCCTGACTCTACGCCACTGACTGGAAGCACTTTTTCTGATTGTAAAATGTATATTCAACATCTAAATCGTAGAATCAGTAACCGACTTGTTTAATAGTAGAATTTGTAATACATTTTCGCGATTAATTATGGCGACATATTCTATTAAAAATTTCTAAAAAAATGTGTGCATCCTGATTATACTAATAGATTCCGAAAACCCACCTAAATCGGCATACTCTATGCGTGGATATGAATGCAAATTCATATAGACGCACAAAATATTCCTTAACATACTAAAGAAATAAGATCTTCTGTGAAGTTCAAGAAGGTTACCGCGATCATTTTGCACGCATTTATTCATAACAATTTAGTTCAGTGATACGTTTTGTTTAAAATTGTGAAATATAAACGATACTTTTCTCTCGATAGGTTTCTTGCGGGGACAGAAACGGCAGGAGTTAAGAGGTAAAGTGTTTATCAGAGACGTGAAATAATAGACACTTAAAAAATTAACTGTTAAATAATAGTTTTTATTTTAAATATAATACCTAGTCTTTACACTATATTTTAAGTAAACTTCCCAAAAATGTCAAATAAAAATATAATTTTAGACCAAGTTATTTGCTTGATTTTTGAATTAGTGAAATAAAATGCATGGTTTAAAAATCGGATGTTTTGGAGTTATGTATTTCGCAATAACAGGTTTTCCTGACTGCAGTGGCGTAGCGTCAAGAGATGCTGATTTACTCTACTACCAATATTATTATATACTAAATATGGTTTTATTTAGTTTTATAACGTTCAAAGATTAATTAAGGCCGAATTTAGTATATAATAATACTGGTAGCTAAGTGATGCAGAAACCTCTAATGCTACGTTACTGCCTGCCAATTTTAAATCCACTAATATTTCGACAATACCGTAATTTCCGGCGTATAATCCGCGGATCAAACAATTCTGTTTCAACCCAGAAATTTTATTAAATAATTGAAGACAAATATTTACAGCGATCTAGTGCGTTGCATTTTATAAAATAAAATTTCTGGGTCGAAACATGATTGTTTGGCCCGCGGATTATATTCTGGAAATTACGGTAAATGCCAAATATATATATCCCCAGGCATTAATAACAGATGTCAAAGAAAAGAGTTGTGTGCTTCAAATGATATTCTCAATAAATCTCTAGAAATACTTCTCGGAAAAAATGTGTTAAAGTTAACATTTTATTGGGCTATCTAAAATTTAGGACCGCAAATATACGAGAGAAAGTCATTAAGTACGTCACAAAAGATAATTAAATAATAACTTACAACGATATTCACTTCAAAACTATTTTTATTTCTCAACATATTCTTCACCACTATTTAAGCACTTTTATCACCGTTCTATCAGTTCCCCTTCACCAGCTGCATACAGTTCTTTGGGTTGCTTTCTCAGACACGTTAGGACTTGAACCTTTTATTAGTTGAACCTTTTCATGATCTGGGAACATCATCTTGCTTCCAATATGTTTTTTAGTGGACTAAACAGATGAAAATCGCGTCGCACTAAGTCAAAGCTGTATGGTGGATGTTGAAGAAGTTGCAAGATGATAGTCACAGATGATGAAATAGTTAAACTTGAAGTCCTAATGTGGCTGAGACAGCAACCCAAAGAATTATATGCAGCTGGTGTTGGGGCACTGATAAAACGGTGATATAAGTGCATAAATGTTGGTGGAGAATATGTTGAGAAATAAAAATAGTTTTGAAGTGAATAACATTGTAAGTTATTATTTAATTATCTTTTGTGACTTACGTAATGAATTTCCCTCGTACTTTATTTATACATACAAGACATTTTGAAAAACACTGCATATGCATTGATACATAAACAAAACTAGTTGGCTCAGGTTATCTCACTGATTGAGAATATTTGGACCACATGCATAAAATCAATATTTGGCTAAATTAGAATGCTGTGGTTTGAAAAAAGCTAATATTTTAACCGTTTATAAATTTCTTTTTTTGTGAGACAATTAAGTAAAAATACGGCAATAAAAGCACTTTTACCGAAAATATATATGCGTCTTAATTAATCGAAAAATTTCCTTAATTAAAGCTAAGAATGCATGTTCAATCCATGCGTACGTTTGCAGGTGTTCCTGATATTCTTACACTTAAATTAGATTTGTAATTAAATTGTTTAAAACACAAAGTTTTAAATTAAATATTTTTATTTTTATCCAACAATTATTTATTCTAATATAGCCGCATCGATTTTCTAAATCCTCATTTTCATAACTAAAAAAAAGATTACTTCTCTGTTGCGTGTGCGACATTCATGAAAACCTCGCAACACATGGAAATTATCTATAAGACATGAAGCTGATGTTTCAGAAAATCGATGCTGCAATATTATGATAGATACATGTTGATGTTAGGTAAACAAAAAATACTCAATTTAAAACCTTAGTTTATATACTTTTTTAAGCACAAAACTAATTTTTGTGTAAAAGTGTTAGAAACGCCCTTTTGGATTAGGCATACAATTAAATATTAGTAGTAACCTAAAGCTTTGCTATTGAGTAACGGGGCAAGAGCATTCAAATTCTTCTTGTACATACGGTATACGAACAAAACTGTTAAGGTGTTGAATATTCACTCATTTCGTTAAATATTTGCTAAAAATAAATTAACAAATGTTATTTACGACTGTGATTAAATATATTTGTGCGTGTTTACATAAAATTAAAAAAATATGTATGACATAAAAAAACGACAAAAAGACATCATCAAAAACCCCATAGTCATATATTATTTAGATTCTTGCCTTATTTCTATTTTCTTGATACATTTTCGTGATTTGTTTTCATGTCAATGTATGAAGATACACATTTTAAATGATGTAAAATCAATAACCGAGAATTAGCTATTCAAATATTTATTGATTTCCGTTATTGATTAATATTGTATTTAATGTTATTTACATGAAAAGATATCTTGTCAGAAAATCATATTACGCTCACAGAGAAAATAGCAATACCTTTATTAAAATGATATCTGGAAAGCAAAATATTTATGCTGAATAAAATATTTTTACAGTCATGTATTGCATTTCCATTTTTATATCCAAACGTTATTTTTACGGTATGCAATACGCTAACAAAAGACTATATAATATGCTTACGAAAGATAAACGTATTAGGTAATGAATTTATTGATCTGAAATTAATATCCTAGATGTAGATATATACTTTCATGTTGAAAATGAATTATTTCTGTCTAATTACACTGTTTTATCACGAAGTTAATTTATCATAAAACATCAATTAGAAAATATTATCGAAAACTATTTTCTAGTAATTCCAATAATGGTTTCACCTACTGTTTTTTCTATAAATGTATCACGCTATGTTCTGAAGCTCTTGACATTTTCTGTCATCTAGTAAAAAAATAACACGATTTAGGAAAAAATATAAATTTAAGGAACATTTAAATTACAGAAATATTTATACCACCTAAAAAAGGTACAACGTGAGGGATTATTATTTATCTGTCAGAATTATTATTAAATAGAAATAGAGTTGCAAAGGCTAGAAAAAACCCGGTTTAAACCTGGGAATAAACCGGGTTTTTTGGGTATAAACCGGGTTTTTTGGGAATAAATCAGGTCTTTTGGGAATAAACCTGGGAATAAACCGGGTCTATTGGAAATAAACCCGGGAATAAACTGGATTTTTGCAACTCTAAATAGAAAAGATAAATGCTTTAAAAATGCGAAAGTGACTTTGAAATAGAAAAATATTTATTTTGATAATAAAGTTTGCTCTTATTGTAGCCGATAAACGTGCAACGATACGGTACAATAATAGGGCGATCGCAGTGGCATCTGCTTTAAAAACAGATTTACCTCTAGCAAAAGTAACCGTTTCACTATTGACAACATAAACATAATTTCTGTTAATAAAATCTTCTTGTAAGTGTATATTTCAGATGTAATTGATTTTGAAGTTAGTTTTTTATCATGTCAGTGGATTAATATTTTTCACTCTTCTAGCAGAGATTCATCCTTTGGTATGCTAAATAGGGACAGTTTCTAGTTTTCTGTCTTGTATCGAGTACTGCAACCAGGCACAAAAGAATGCGTATCACGTTTTTTGGCCAGGATCAATATCATTCATATTTTCAAAGCTTATGAAAATCATTATCCAAGTCAAAGGAAATAGGGTAAAATTTAAGTATTTAAAAATTTTATTAGCAGCTGAAACGTTTTCTCAGTTCAATTCTTATACAATGTCTGTGTTGAAAAGAGCTAGCAGACAGTGGCATAGCCAGACAGGAGGGGTTGGTGTCCAAATGCTCTGGAAACCTGTAATATTATAAACCCGCCTTCAATATCGCAGAAAATTCTCCGATTGGATAAGGCAAAAATATTTTTATAAAATTAGTGGTATCCAAACCATCTGGACCTCTATCCTGTGTACGCCACTGCTAGAAGATTTCGCTGCGATCGACCCGTTATCTTTTCAGCATCATTATACATCTTTCGGATTAAATTTTTTAGTACTATTTTGTAGCCGTTTTCCACACTATGTGTTCTATGCGCTGTACCAAAAGTTTCGAAATTATTGAAAATTTTGACTCTGTAACATCAAATTACTGGTGGACTCGTGCAAGTTTTTTGCACTGAAATCTTTGAGATTATTTGCTGATACGTTTTTACATTATTTTTTAACTAACTGCAATGTTTAATCAAACGGCGTTCGTGTGTTAACGCAATGTAAGATTACTATGTCAAAAGCCTGTTGAAACAGGGTTTGTACTCTTTTACTACAGAACATAGCGAAAAATTCTATTTAACACATTGACGGACAGTAGGAACAAGTAAAGTTCGAAAATTGACACTATATGTTATTGTAATTTTTAGAATATTAGAAGTATAGTTTTACTCTTTCTGCTTAAATAAACTTAATTTTGATTAATTCAGCATCTTTAATTAGGTTGCATTACTCCCTTCACAACCAGGTCAGGGTGGCTAGTGGTCAGGGAAAAATACAGTAAAAAAAATGATAAACACCAGTATATTCTCATAGAAAAATTTATCTTGATTATTCGAGCAAATATTAATTTGAATTTTTCTATAAGAATATACTGGTAAATATCATTTTTTACTGAATTTTTCCCTGACCACTAGCCACTCTGCACGTGCATACTGAAGCTGCAACTCGTATAACAGGTGGAAAACGAACTTCAACCTAAAAAATTGTTTCCAAAACATGACACTGGGCTTCTACTTGTACGCCGGTAAATGCACATTTGTGCTGCTATAGCCGTAGTGTCTAAAAACGACCGTTTCGTTTTGTGCGGCTATTGCCGTCATGCCACATAGGAAACTTCGCTTTGACGGCTATAGCCGCAAGTGTCCTTCAACGTGTTAAAAATTGTGGTAAAAGCGTACGGACCCTGTGAACAACCTTTCAAATGAAATCGCATTCATCATTGTGATCTTTGTATGTGCATAGAGAAAGAGGTGTTACAATAGAAATAATATATATGCTGTTTTTATATTTTTTATTTATATTTCTTAAAATGATAATTTTAGCTTACTGATTTTTTTATATACATTACGTCAAAAATAAGTAAATAAATAAATAAATAAATAGATAAATAAAATATATAAAAATAAAATAAAATGGTAAACAAGGGCTACAAGTTCTGTTCTAATTGACGAATAAAAAGATAATTACCTTTTATTTCTTACAAAGTTATTTTCAATTAAATACGATTTACGTCGTTATAAGAGGGTCATCTACATATCAAAATTGAATCCAATTTTTAACGATCAAATTGCAACAACATATTTTTTATTACATACTGAAATTCCGTATTCCAAAAGATGAAGAAATACAAATTGGCATTAATTTTGAATGATAAGTTAGTGAGTTATAAATTATTAAAAAATGAATCAATCAATGTTAAAGATGAACACATTTTATTTAAAACAGTAATTTATATAGTTCTTTTTATATTTGTTTTATATGATATTTTGCAAATGTTCAAACATAACGTGCGATACATTAATGTATACTTATATTTTGTAATATTAATTATTAGTTAATAATACAAATATATATATATATATATATATATATATATATATACAGTGGTGGTCAAAAGTGTGGACATTTTTTGAAAGTTACATGTTTTTCAACTTTGTGTGCTTCTAGAATATATTAATTTTCACTTAAATACAAACGTTTATCAGAGCTGCCAAGTCTCCGGATTTTTGGATACCAGTAATTTAGTACAGAAATTATTGTTTTGTTTGATCGGAGTATTCAGCGATTTAAAAGAACAACATTTTCTCTAAGAATATACTGGTGTACAAAAAGCCGGAGACTTGGCAACTCTGGTTTATATATCAAATTGAAGGTAATGTAATGTAGAATTTAATAATAAAAACAGTATTACAATATCTGTTTGTAGTTATGCAACTAATAGTAAGATCTATCTTAGATTTGCCTTTTTTTAAAGTGATACTTACACAATCAATACTTAGTAGGATAACCCTTATTTTTTAAGACAGCTTCACAGCGTCTTTTCATCGAGTGAACGCGTGTTTGGAGTTCATCTTTCGTAATCACATGGTGCCAAGAATCAGGTATAGCTTCAATAAGTTGTCTTTTATTGGATGGACGTTTTTTTCGTACAAGAATTTTCAAACGTCTCCACAAATTTTTAATTGGATTGAGATCAGGGCTGTTTCCTGGCCATGGTAATATATCCATGCCTTTATTTTGAAACCATGCTTTGCATACTTTTGCTGTGTGGCATGGAGCTGAATCCTGCTGAAAAATAAATGGTGCGTTGTTGAGGAAGAGATCCCTGATGGAAGGTATCAATTTTGGTTCCAGGACAGTTTCGATGTATTTTTTGGCATTCAGGATGCCATCAATCACTTGAATTCGGCCCACACCATCTGCAGACATACATGCCCAAATCATGACATTTGTTGGGTTTTTTGTAGTTGCTTCAATGCAATCAGGAAGAAGTACTTCTCCTACTCTACGTCTCACGTATTTTCTACCATCACTACCAAAGAGCGATATTTTACTCTCATCGTTCCAGATTACTTGCTTGATTTTCTGACCATTTAATTTTTTTTTTGTCCACTTAACTCGTTTTTAGCGTTGCTTTTGATTGAAATATGTGTCTTTCCTTGGAATTTTAGCTTGTAGTCCAAATCCTTGATGACCTTCTTCTTATTGTTCTTGAACTTCCTGCAATACCCGCTGCATTCATTTCACATCTAATGGCATCTGATGACATTTTTCTATCTTGAAGGCATAGCCTGTTTATTTTTCTATCGGCAATAGCACTTGTGCATTTTTTTCGGCCTAATTTGGCCTTATTTTCCACTGATTTCGTTTTTTCATAACGTAAACAGAACATTCGTACACCAGAACAAGTCACTGAACCACCAACTTGTCTTGCAATTTCAGCATAAGAGAGGCCATTTTCTCTCAATATGACAATTCGGCTTCTTTTTGTAGATGTCCAATTAGTTCTTCTTGTTGATGACATTGTTTAAAATTAGTTTCATTAAAAAAAGGACTTTAAATATTCAAAAACAGCAATACTCTATTTAATTGTACTAGTATGCATCATTCCAAAAAATATTTCCACAACAATAACTATTTTACCATCCAAATAACCTAAACTATACTTACAGACATTTGATTGGTCCTCAGAACAGTTTTGTGATTGGCTAGTACGCTTTTATTACAAAACACGTCCTTATTCAAAACGATTTGTGTTTGTTTGTTCTACTAAAATGATCATAACTTTTTTTGTAATACAGATATTGTAATACTGTTTTTATTATTAACTTCTACATTATATATATATATATATATATTATGAATAATTGCATTTTCCTTTGATATTTTAAATTTACTACTAAACAGATGATTATACATGGTGCATTTTAATGTCATTTGATATGTAAATTCCATTTTTATTCAAATATGTGATTAAGTTATATTTATTTCATTTATCTGGTATATTTTATCATTTTATGTACCGTATATACTCGTGTATAAGCCGACCACAAAATTCCTGATGAAAACATGTTTAATACCAGTATTTTCAATAATGTTCTTCATCTTACATAATTCACAATAAAATGAGTTAAAGCAGGGCGTAGAAAATTATTCTGAATTACTGGTGTTAAACTTTTTTGCATCTTGGTTTTGGGGGTCGGCTTATATACGGTATTTATTTTCTGTGCTTTTTTCTCCAAACCTATCATGCATGTATTACTACATGCCATCACTAAATTGGAGTTTCAGTAATCTATTGTTTGAAGTTTTATTAACTTAAACGTATTCTACATACACAAAATACATGCTATAGTTAAATTGGAGATTTGTTCAGATTTTGATTATAAAACTTGTTTGATGTATTTTTATTTTAAAGGTATTATATATATATATATATATATTAAAAATTCATTAATAGAAGCATAATTATTTCCTAGACATGCTCATTGGAATCCCAGTTATCTAAAAAATTCCAATATAAATTTTCTTTCACTTCTACATTCAGCCGTCAAGTAGAAATGTAACATCGGCCAATTTAAGGGGCCACAATAAAGATTAAAATGGAAAATCTCTTTTCTGGCATAGCGACTTCATGGGGGGGGGGGGGGGGTGCGAATAAGAATACATCTACCACAAATTTTCACTAATTTTTTATCCTATTTAATCACTGTGATTATTTAAGACCAAAATAATCTTCAAAAATTAGTGGTAACATTTTGCTGCTTGCCGCCGTCGCCCCTGTTATGTCGGCGCCTATACTTTCTGGATTTTTATTCGCGTTGATTACAGTAAACGATATATTTATGGATTTCCTATTGCGTTTTGTTACTCTCGTTAACAGAAAATTGTAGCATTGTTATTTTAAATTATTTCGCCGCAATATTACGCTATTTTCAAAATGCATTTCTTAACATTTACACAGTCCCCCATAAATCATATTTGATGTGTTTTAAAATATAGAGCAGTGAAAATTTGTATTCAAGATAAATGGAGCATATGAAATGGAATGAAATAAATAATTATAGGGATTCATGTTGAGATATATATACTGACCTCAAGAATATTTCATCACAACAAGATTGTAGAAGATCATAAACAAGAAACTATGGTGCAAACAACTTTTATTTTGAGTCTTTAGAATTAAAGTTATGAACATCTTTCGTATTATTTTTTGACATACTGTACATTCAACTTAAAAATGCAAACATAAGTACTTTAATCTGGTCAATTCAAAACTTTTATCATGTGAAATTATTATTATTATTATTAAAATCTCTTTTCTGGAATAGGCGCCGTTTTCACGGGGGGGGGGGCGAAATAGGAAAGCAGGCATACTTCTATCACTAATTTTCAAAAGTTCTTTTGTACTATTTACTCACCGTGAATAATTAAAGCAAAAATAACCTTTTAGAGTTAGTAGTCACATTTTGAAAATTTGCCGTCGTCGCCTATGTTTTCTGGTATTTTGTCCGCGTTGATTACATAAAGTAAACGATATATTTATTGATTTTCTAGTGCTTACTGTTACTATGGTTAACAGAATATTGTAACATTTTTAATTTAAATTATTCCGCCGCAATATTGTGCAATTATGTTGATTTGACTTGATAAAAACCAAAAGGTTAGCAATTGTACCGAACTTCACAAAATTGTCTCTTTATAAATTAGGTAACAACACCTAATCTAATTTTAGACCGTTTTGAAATATTTCATTTGGCAAATTAAAGCACGTAGAATTAGGAAGTTACTATTAACAACAGTAAAGTTTGTGTTCACATGAATACGGAGACTGTTCCATATGAAAATCTTCAAAATATATAAAAAATGTAGATTTTATTTTAAATTGACTTGGCGAGATTTCGTTTTTTTTTTATAATATTGTTTATGGCAGAAATATTTTTATTTTGTTTCCAGGAATCTACATATACTGAAGGAAAGCTGCCAACCTCTCATTTTTTTCAAAGTTAAATGAATGTATTCGAACCAGATATTTTACTTAATTAAATAAACCAAATAAGTACCACATAGAAATAAAACACATTTCATTAAATACATTTTCTCGCTCAAAATATATTTATTTTACCAGAGTGTATATATTTTTACAACAAATCGTTTATTAGCATTTTACGCGTTCAGACAATCGCAGATAATCTTTACAAATTCAGTTATTAAACGAAAGGATTGCAACTTCTATGACTTAAATGTTACATGAAAAGATTCTAATCTGATAAAAGTGGTGCTAAAACTCCCTCGAAATTCCAAGTCTTTCACCCACCCAGTTTTACTCAATTAAAACGAAAAATTACAGTGGATATTCTGTAGCATTCCCGTTTCATTTCTAAAAAGAGCAAGACACACCTTAAAATAGGGGTCTCCAACCCGTGACTCACGACCACTAAAGTTACCACTATTTTATAAAAGAAAATTTGCCTTATGGAATTAACAAAACTCTGCAATTCAAGAAGGCGAATACCATCTTTTGAAATTTGTGGCAGTATATGATTTACAGGCAAAAATGTTCAAGACTCCTGCCTTGAAATAAAGGACTATTTCGGGCCAAAACCATTCCAACGCAAAGCCATTAAATAATAAGCCCAGTCAGATAAATGGGAAACTTTTCGCAAGTTGAAAATAGCGCCATCTAGCGGTTGGGAGTGCTGCATTCGGCACCAAGAATATTCTAATAAAATTTTGCCTCTAAAAATAAAGCTTAAAATAAGGAGTTCATATTTTCTAAGAAAGTCGTTTGTAAATTCCGGTGTCAGTCAGTAATTTCACATTTCACGAACAGAATTTGTCTGTGCCGGAAAGGGTTAATTGCATAGTGATGTAAATTTCCATCACTTTTTATTTAACTTTTAATAAATAAATCAACTTCTTCGCCACCACTATATTTATATAGAAATATTAATCCAGTAAATTTCCACATTCTTTTTCATTATAGTTTTAGCTTTAATGTAAAAGATCCCAATAATTAGCAAGCTTTTAAAGGAAGTGCAAAAATAAAAAATAGATAAAAATCGTATAAAATATCGATATAAATAAATCGTATCGTTTCTCTGCGACGCACTTCTGTTTTGTCCTCCTTCCGCAGCAGAGGTTTGGCGCTAGTGTGTCGCTAACAAATTTAACACTATCTGACTGGGCTTATTATTTAATGGCTTTGTTCCAACAGAATATTTGGCCAACGGATCCCCGACGGATGGGGAGAAAGGCGGATATTTTATAGGTGATATATGAGGTATTTCCAATGACAAGAGAAGCTATCGGACATATCGTCGAGAAACGTCACGAAACTTTTAATTGCAAACTTGCATGTGAACAGAAACACAGGTGGAACGGTGGTGTTTGCCCCTGGAATAAGGCAATTAAAGTAGGCGGCCGCCCGCAATACTTGCAACATAGAATGTGTGTCTGACTTGGTTTAACGAGAGAATCTAGAGTCAATAAGAATGAAACACAATCGGTTTAAAATATCACCTTTATGATGAGATACATGGTCTGTGGCGATATGAGCATGGCTCATAGCTCACATATAAATTGTGTTTGCCAGTTTGTGGTTGCTTATATTGCGAACAGATGCCCGCTCTCCATGCCCTTTTCAGAGCGTTGAGACAATTGCGAAATGCCACATATTGCAGCTGAATTTTTTTTCACATACTTGTTTACCTCTACAAGTTTCTGACGATTCCCGTCGGTATGTTCGATAGCTTTCTTTGTGGGTCATTAAAATTTTCTTTAAATATATGACGTATTTCTTTTAAATACTAAGAGGTGTAAATTAACAACATAATACAAATTAAAATAACTTTTATTAGGTTGTTTTACATGTTACGACTCACTCCGAGTCATTTTCAAAAACAAATGAGAATATTCCATAACTGCACGGGCTTTGAAGTTATTTTCATGTACTTTTTAAAAATTACGCACGTTATCTTTTATTTTTACTTGGTTGTTTATTTTTGTACACCAGTATATTCTTAGAGAAAATGTTGTTCTTTTAAATCGCAGAATGCTCCGATCAAACAAAACAAAATTTTCTGTACTAAAATACTGGTATCGGAAAAGCCGGAGATTTGACAGCGTGGTATATGCTCTTTTTTTCTGTAAATAAATTTCTTGCTGGTCATGCCTATGTAGTAATTCTTGGATCCGTCTTCTTTAATAAAAGGTATTTCATATACTCCTGAATAATTCTCAAAATTAATTGGGTCAATTTTAATGCAAATGATATTCTTTAATTTCTGAGGGGGTTTGGCTATTAAGCAGATATTGAAACGTTTAAGGCTGTGTTTTAATTTTTCAAAAAAGATTGGATAATATTGAAGAGTATAAAGTTTGTATTTTTGCGAAACAAATTTCTTTTCTGGTTTCTTATTATTGGTGATATATATGATTAATTTTTAATATATGGTGTACTTTAAAATCATTATTACAAGCAATTTTACAAATATTATCTAATTCATTATTCAATTTATTTTCAGTACATACTATAAAGGCCCGTCTTATGAAAAATCTGTAGGCTGAAAATTTGTATGTAATTGGAGATTTTATATTATTTATTATATTATTATATAACGTATATAAAAAAAGGTTATCACTATCTGAAATACTGACTAACAAAGCATTAATTATTTGGAAAACAAATGCTTTAAAATTTGCGTCAACGGATATTGAGTATAATCGAATACTGTCATTTATAGGTCCATGCGTAAATAATACAACATAATTATAAGAGAAAGTGTACCTGGTAACACTAAAACTTTAAATATAGAGAAATATTTTGTCTCTTATGTTTCCGTTTTAGCAGGTTTTGTTGCATGTAATTCTTTGAAGAGCGGTAGTTTAATTATTTAAACCACTTAATTATAATTCCAAACTGCCAATTGACACATTCAAATTTTTAATAAAATTTTGATGATACAATGTATGTGAAGAAAATAACTTATTTATTTACTTGTACCAAATCAGTTTGTTCGTAAATCTTC
This sequence comes from Maratus michaelseni, assembly GCA_963931845.1. Taxonomy (NCBI): domain Eukaryota; kingdom Metazoa; phylum Arthropoda; class Arachnida; order Araneae; family Salticidae; genus Maratus; species Maratus michaelseni. Next base: position 164,446,825 of record OZ007586.1, read on the forward strand.
TAACAAGTAACTCACTTCACCATTTTAGCAACATAATCACTTTGTCTCTCAAAGAGTTTAAAACTAACGCATAGTAGTCATCTTTTATACTTTTCAACTACCACTAGAATTTAATAGAATTTTGGTCTTATTTAATAATAGATTTCGACAAAAAATAAAAATAAAATAAAATATAAAAAAATATATTATTTAATATTTAAAAAATATAAAAAAAATAAAATTTACTATTAAGTTTTAGTGGTAAGGAAAAAGCGTAAAGGTTGACAGCTAAACGAACGCACTATACCGCACATTCGAATAATACATACACGTATAGAATATATTAAAATCATGATATGAGAAGATAATCTTCTAACTGTCACTTGGCTTCAGGTGTTACTGAACAAAAGAGTTTTATTATAATATTGCGTATTATATATGCATGTTATGCAGGGGAAGGCCGGGCAAAGTGGTCACCCTAAGGTTTTGTGATACTTTGTTACCTCTTAAAATACATAACTGACAATTTTCATTGAACTAGAGTGGCTACTTAGAAGTGTAAGGATATTTATAATTTTTACGAAATAATAAAGTGGAAGTGAGAATTTGGCTTTTTCCAAAAAATATAAAAATGACCACTTTGCCCGTCTAGGTCGGGCCAAAGTGGTCACTCCCTGGTCAATTTTCCTTACAGGTTTAAAAAAGATTAAAAACACTATTTAACTGATTAGATAATTTTTATTGTCACAACAAATCGTATGAAACATAATGAAAGATTCAAAATGGTATGAAAATCACAATTAGAGTCTGACAAACCCATATAATTTTTTAAAATCAGAACCAAACGCTGCATTTTTCGCAAATAAACTCCACGTCGTCTTCTTCGAAAAGTGAACAGGCCTCATGAGCCCAGAGGTGACAAACACTGCAACTGATACAACCTTCATCACCTGATACAATCAAACGGCCACTATCCGGACCACAGGGTTGCCAGTTTGGCCGTTTTTTAATTTCGAAATTTCGCATTCATACCAGAAATTCTCTACAATATTATTTTCTTTATTCAATGACAGACATTTCCTGATTACTTAAAGTAAAAATTCATTTTTCAGGATTTCCGGTAAGAATTTGAAATATTTAAATTAAAATAAAGGCCAACCTGGCAACCCTGCCTGACCGCTTTGCCCGTTTGGGAGCCATGACAGAAAATACGTTCTACAGTAGAAACTAATGAACAGTCAGCGACCACTCACCCACCAATATGAAGCTGAAAACATGCTCTTTCTTTACACATTCAATAAATTAATGTAAGTACAACATGTTATTGTTAATTGTATGTAATATAAGTCACTTACCTTAGATCAAAAACTCTAAAAACTGGAAAACCCACTCTAAAATTATAAAACATGGAACCACCTTGTTTAACGATTGTCTGGTTACTCACCACCATCAAACGGCATAGTTTGACCACAAACCACGCACTGCCAGCACTCTGGTGACGTCATTATATTGTGTGACCACTTTGCCCGGCCTTCCCCTATGCATGTTATTCATTTCCGAATACCACTATTTCGACAGATGCCTAATTTCCCTTTATGTATTTTTTTAAACGATTATCAGGGATCGCACATATACTGTTTTTGAGTACCACTATTTGCAAATTCCGAACTTTCCTATCGAACGTCGCTACTCGTGGAACAGGCGGTACCACAGACCCATCAAGGACTCCGAGAACAGTAGCAGACACGATCTCGGAAATTTCCACCAAAAAAAAATTGAAAGCTAGATTCATTAAGTTTAATATATGGGATGACCGCGGCTTCGAGCTTATTCAGTGCTCTGCTGCTTTGGCTTATTTAAGGACATAAATTTTTCACTGAAATAAAACGGAGTTTAATATTCGGAAATAGTTGTATTCAAAAATGGTACTAGTGCGAGAGGAGAATTATATATACCTATACGAGAATTCGCCATATATTTAATAAATATATCTTAGAAAACGCGAATACATCTATCATTACTTCATTATTCATGTGTTCATATATTACACTTATTCATATATTATGATTATTCATATATTATACATATTACATATGTATTATACATCCTTCTTAGTATCAATTCTAGAATTCTAAAATAGACCTGTCTATATATACGGATGTAAATGCTGTGTATAAATCTCACAATTGAAGTGTTCAAATATTTTCTTCTACCTAAAATGACTGCATGATTTTGTTTTCTTTTGTGGATTTATTATTTTTCCAATTGCATTGTTTATTTTTAGATTTACTCTAAACCAGGGACGGCGAACCCTTGTGCTCCAATTGCCAGGACATTTTCGGAAAAATAGTTTTAGAATTATTTAATGAAATAATTTCTGTGATTAACTAATGCAAAGAATATTATCCGGGAAATACGATGGCAACTGGCTTACTATCAGGTAGATTTGACTTCCCCGTTCTAAACGCTTGAAATTATGAATAACATGCTTTTATTACACTTGCTTGTTTTTTGCTAAATTTAAGTTAACATAACGTAAAAATATATACAAAATTAAATGAATTATTAAGATTAATGTAACATACTAATGATAAAAATTAACTTAACATTCAATAAAGAAAAACAATCTCAAACACAAATTAATTATTAATTTCAATGCACTATACATATTAAAAACTCGTACTCCTTGTCCTTTTTTAATTATTTTATTCCTATTCAAAAATTAGAAATGTATATAAAAAATTTACTTTCATACCACAATATATTTTCTTCTTTAATTAAAATCTAATCCTATTTTTTTTTTTTTTTATCTTCGTTTCACTTAAACATTGACGATTTGTTTCATTGATAATCTGTTTTTTATTTGAATTAAGTTATGAAAAGAAAACATAAATATTCCATCCAAATCTTTTGTCGAATAATCCGTTTAATTAACTTTTTTCTCCAGAAAAGAAAACTCAATTAACCCTGAGCCCTAAGCATTAAGATATTTTCTTTTTTAGTTAATTTAGGAAATTTTGTATATTCATGAAAAAAAAGTATTTCTTATAGAGAACAATTTCTTATTAAATCGTACATCTGTGGTATTTACCTTTTTTTATGTCACTTTAAACTAATCGTTTCATTCAGATATTAGTTGTTTTATAAATGCACAGCTATCAACTTTTCGCTTTTTTTAAAGAAAATTAAATATATTTTGTATCATAAATTTTACTTAATAAATGAATACTTCAGATAGAAATGGGACACATTTTATTAAATAAACTTGCATGTTCAATATATGTTTATTGGACTTGAAAAGACATCAGGAAGTTTTGCAGTTATGTATATTTAATACTTATTTACTACTCCAATGGAATTGTTTATTATGTGTAATTAAAAAATATTTTACAGAAATTTAAAATAATATCCCAAAGTGTCAATATTTAATTACTTTTCAAATGTCGACAACAATAAATAAGTGCGTTAAAAGTATTGGGGAAAAACACATTTTTATGTGAAGAAATTTATTGCGGAACTATTGTGTATAAAGTATTGGGTAAAATGAAATTTTTATGTGAAGGACTTCAGTGTGCAATGCTTATGCATAAGGGCATTCAGAAATTAATTATTAAAGGAAGCCGGCAAATAGTTACGAACATTCTGATTAACCCATTTGCATCAGAAGCTTGAATTTAAGAAAGTGTTTTTTATTCAGAAATTCCAAATTCATATCAGAATTTCTGAATAGTAATTTTTTAAATATTTAATGACAGACGTTTCGAGATTAATTAAAGTAAAAACTCTTTTTTGAGAATTTCCAGTACGGATTCGGTTTATTAAATAAAAAAGAAATTCATGAAATGGACGCATATGTGCGTTGATGATGCAAAGGGGTTAACACTACAACGGAAGCCTGCTTATATATGTTGCTATCATTATATGTTGCTGGCAACATATAGAAAAATGTTATTGTTCGCATCAGTATCCCTAATCGGTAATTTTCAGCAAGCATTCCTTTAGCATATGTAATAGATCATGATTTCAAAATATCGGTAGGAATAATAAAATTTCTCCTACACTCTGCGAGGACTGGGAATACGTAAAATTTATGATCTTTTACAAATCACTACCCTATCCATTCCCCTTTATTCTCTTCTATGCACACAATTGGAGGAATGTAGCTCTCATTATTCAAGAAATTATTACAAAAAATAATATCTCGGAAAGTAATTCCAATTTTAAAATTCGGAGACTTTATGACATCTTTGGATCCATGCAAATAACCGATGTTAATTTCATCGCCCAACGATCGATATTCTATTAAGAGTAGTTGGAGAAATACAAACAGATAGGCAGATTTAATATAACAGATGCAGATAGATCAGATAATGGCTGTATTTATCATGTTATAGAAAAAGAGAACTGGGCATCTCTCAGTTTTTCGGCCACAGTTCATGTACAACTAATCGAAAGTGCCAACTGCGAATTTTGGGGAATTATATGTCACAATCAATTACGGGTTTCCTATTTACTGCTTAAATTCTGAGTTGAAATGAATAGTTAACACGTTGACGGACACTTGCGGCTATAGCCGTCAAAGCGAAGTTCAGTATGTTGCATGACGGCAATAGCCGCACAAAACGAAAGGTCGTTTTTAGACACTACTGCTATGGCAGCACAAATGTGCATTTACCGGCGTACAAGTAGAAGCCCAGTGTCATGTTTTGGAAACATTTTTTTAGGTTGAAGTTCGTTTTCTACCTGTTATACGAGTTGCAGCTTCAGTATGCAAGTGCAGGGTGACTAGTGGTCAGGAAAAAATACAGTAAAAAAAAATATAGTTACCAGTATATTCTTATAGAAAAATTCAAATTGATTATTTGATCGAATAATCTACATAAATTTTTCTATAATAATATACTGGTGTTTATCACTTTTTATGACTGTATTTTTCCCTGACCACTAGCCACCCTGACGTGGTTGTAAAGGGAGTAGTGCAATCTAATGAAAGGTGCTGAATTAATCAAAATTAAGTTTATTTTAAGCAGAAATAGTAAAACTATACTTCTAATATTCTAAAAATTACAAAAACATGTAATGTCAATTTTCGAACTTCACTTGTTCCTACTGTCCGTCAATGTGTTAATATGAACGTCATAAATTTCTTCTTTGTTTTGCATGATTCTGCTATAACATCATCGTGAAATATAAAATAGGTTTGAACCAATTTATCTTTCTTTGTACTTTATAGCAGTAAATTCTGCGGGAAACACTTTCTTTTCTTTTCTTTTTCATTTCCTTATCAACCTTTTTTTTAAATTGTCATCCTTCATCATTTTTTTCAGGAAGGAGAAATTTATTTCATTCATCAAGACTATAGTCGGGATCAGCATCGACATCATGAACATCTTCATCAATATCAATGTTATAAAAATTTTCAAAATATTCAGATTCCAAGAGCATTCTCCGAAATTCATCTTCTGTTAAATACTTATGTTCTTTTGCCCTGTTTGTATCTGTACATATACTATATATATATATATATATATATATATATATACATAAATTTAGAGTAGGGGTAGGTGGGGCAAAATCGGGAACCATATAAGTTTTTTGTTCTCAAAAACAGTCAAATGGGAAAACAAACTCTGAACACCGTTTTCAATATTAAATGAATCTTTGGCTATAACAAAACAAATTATTTTCAATAAAAATATAATTGCTTATTTAAAAAATAGCTTTTTTAGACATATGGAAAAATCCAGTTTTACCCCACTGTTTGGGTTAAACCGGGTATCCATTTAAATCTGATAGAAAACACATTTTGGTCAAAAAAGGCGTGTTTATTATAGTAAAAATATACATTTTTCTTATTTTTAACAAAACGAAATCGCACGTCGTATTCCATGTGTCATAATCTGTGTGAAAATATGTACATTGCATAGGTCTACCTACTTCACACTAACAGCCATATAGTTCTTTTGACTGCAAAATTCACAAATGAATTTGTCATCATCTTCCTCTGCACTACTACATGCTTCGTGTGCCCATCCGTGTCATTTAAAACACTGTATCCAACATTTTCTGGATTTAGAGTTGAAGTAAGGTTCATTGTAATAAATACAGACTTCATTATATTCTTCATTTTTTAAGGATGTTTCATGAACCCTTTGATTGCAGCATTTGAAACTGCTGCTATCGAAAATGCAGCTTGGTAAATTGTTACACATCGTTCAGGATTAGAAAGTAATAACTTCCTCACCTCTTGTTCATAGTATGAGCTTAGAGGTGCTATGAATAACACATCAAGGGTTTAAAGTCGATGTGTTGTGTGTGAAGGAAAGCATGAGAGAATTACATTATTTTCTCTTGCTAGATAGATTAATTGGATGCTTTCACCATGAGTTGAATGCTCAACTTTGTCTCGTTGTCTTCCTTTGGTAGTTTAGAAAGTAACAACTTCCTCACCTCTTGTTCATAGTATGAGCTTAGAGGTGCTATGAATAACACATCAAGGGTTTAAAGTCGATGTGTTGTGTGTGAAGGAAAGCATGAGAGAATTACATTGTTTTCTCTTGCTAGATAGATTAATTGGATGCTTTCACCATGAGTTGAATGCTCAACTTTGTCTCGTTGTCTTCCTTTGGTAGTTTCGAGGCACTGTGTCACCAGAAAATTAAGAGTATTGGAAATTAAGATGCCTTTATTTATCTTTTATACAGTTTGTTTAGAATGTATTAGGCATATTATTATTTATATAAGGCCTAACTACCTATTTATTATCCCATGCATTACTTATTTCATATTTATTTGAGAAAAAAATATTACAGAATATATAACTTAGTTATATGGGAATTGAGATTGATTTTATAAATTATGTATCAATTAGGGATGATTAAAAAAAACAATTTGCAAAGTATTTTGAATTTTAAAAGTACCGTAATTTCCGGCCTATAATCCGCAGATTAAAAAATTATGTTTCGACCCAGAAATGTTATTTAATAGTTGCTGTTATTTACAGCTATGTTATAAATTACATTGTATAAAATAAAATTTCTGGGTCGAAACATGGTTTTTTGATCTGCGGATTATAGGCCGGAAATTACGTTAAAACAATAACAGAAGTTATAACACCACAGATTAGAAAGATGCTTATTAAAATGTAATAATCCTAATGTAAAAATATAGTTTAGATGGCACCGTTATGTTGTTCATAAATAATTGCAGCTTATTTAATTTAAGCTAAAAATTGTCCCGCATTTTAATATAAAGCAAAACCAAAATTAACTTTTTCACTATAACCAGCAGTGGCGTGGCGTCAGGGGGGGGGGCACCATCATTTTTCTACCAGTATAATTATATACTACATTTAGCCTTATTTAATCTTTGAAAGGTATGAATTAAATAAAGCCAAATATAATATATAAAAATACTGGTAGTAAAGTGATCCGTGCCCCCCTTGACGCTACGCCTCTGATAACCAGATAAATATATAATTTATATGGTAAATTAACGGCATTAAAAATGCAATTTAAATCTCCATACTAATTTATTAACAATACCAAAAAAAAACATTCAATGAGTGTAGGACAAAACCGTGTATACTCGGTTTTAACCCATTCTTAAGTATATGGTTTTACACCAATATGACACAAATTTTAGAAAATGGCGTCACTACTCTCAATCCTATCGTAAAAGATCAGTAAAAATGTTGAAATACTAACTGAAAAGCAAATAATTTGATATAGTACATGCCAATATATAATTCAAGGTGGCTAGTGGTCAGGGAAAAATACAGTAAAAAAAAGTGATAAACGCCAGTATATTCTTATGGAAAACTTCATGTTGATTATTTGATCGAATAATCAACATCAATTTTTCTATAAGAATATACTGGTGTTTGTCACTTTTTGTACTGTATTTTTCCCTGACCACTAGCCACCCTGAATATGCTTCAAACAGCGAGTATATGTGTAAAACCTAGAATCAAACAATTTTTAACAGTAATTTAAACAAAAAATAACCGCACACAATAGCCTATTGTTCAGTTAAAAATGCCGTAATGGCGGTAGACAAGCAATTCCACGTGTTGGTCGATATATAGCAGTACAAATAGACAAAGTTTCTACGCTACCCGGCATTACCCGCCTACCCGGTTTTGTACAACTCTCCTCTATATGCCTGTTATCAATATAAAACACCCATTTGTTAGTTCATTCAACTATTTAGACGACGCGTATTCAAAAATAGCATTTAAAAATATTTTGTAAAGGATAGACTCAGAATCGGTGGCATAACAATCACAAAACTTATCAGGGGAAGACAGAGAATATTTCTCCTTACAATCTGCAGTATGTTACATTCCGATGTGTAAAAAATTTTTGAAATAACAGGGAAAAACAGGGAGAATGAACCAATTTTTAAATACTTAAAAACTACAGAACTTACTGATCAATTTACAGAATATTGCGGTGATTGAAATTTCTAATTAATTTATAATAATTTATAATAATCACATTTTCAGCTTATGACATGCATTTTAATTTTAAAAATAAATTATTAAGTATAAGGAGCCAATTACAATAATCGGTCTAAAACCAATGTTTGCATCATTGGTAAACAAAGAAATGATCACCTATTGGATTATAAAAGTGTGTTTAATTGTGCACCATATTTCGCAATCTAAAAAGGCCAATTGGCTTTGTACCAGAAGATATAAAAATGATAAATTTATTTCGATACGATTTTTAGCCTACAACTTATTAATTTTAATTTTTAATTTGGATTCGTAAGCATATACAGCTGATATTTAATTATCGCGTTTACAGCGGATGTTTATATCAATCATAAGGAAGGAAATAAACACATAGGATGTCATGAAATTTTGCCTGATGAAAAATATAATAAGAACTAAAATAACTTCTTAAAAACACCATAAAAAAGGCCTAGCGCATTTTAAAATTTTTATGATGTTTTTAAGAAGTTATTTTAGTTCTTAGTGTTTCACACCAGTTTCAACTTATTTTATTTGAAAAATATAATGCTGGTTTTAACTATATATTTACAAAGTACCATTTTCCACATTCCAATAAAAAACAGATGAATTGCCTCTGATAGAATATGGAGCTATTTTAAATTACCGTATATAATCGTGTATAAGCCGACCCCCAAAACCGAGATGCAAAGAAGTTTAACACCAGTAATTCAGAATAATTTTCTACTCCCTGCTTTATCTCATTTTATTGTGAATTATGAAACACGAAGAACATTATTGTAAAATACTGGTATTAAACATGTTTTCATCAGGAATTTTGGGGTCGGCTTATACACGAGTATATACGGTATATAGCTGTCGGTGCCGATAGTATAGATCGTAGAACAAAGAAGCCTACATTCACCATCTCGTACTCCGACTATGAAAGTCTGTCAGGATCAAAGCCATTAAATAATAAGCCCAGTCAGATAAATGGGAAACTTTTCGCAAGTTGAAAATAGCGCCATCTAGCGGTTGGGAGTGCTGCATTCGGCACCAAGAATATTTTAATAAAATTTTGCCTCTAAAAATAAAGCTTAAAATAAGGAGTTCATATTTTCTAAGAAAGTCGTTGGTAAATTCCGGTGTCAGTCAGTAATTTCACATTTTACGAACATAATTTGTCTGTGCCGGAAAGGGTTAATTGCATAGTGATGTAAATTTTCATCACTTTTTATTTAACTTTTAATAAATAAATCAACTTCTTCGCCACCACTATATTTATATAGAAATATTAATCCAGTAAATTTCCACATTTTTTTTTCATTATAGTTTTGGCTTTAATGTAAAAGATCCCAATAATTAGCAAGCTCTTAAAGGAAGTGCAAAAACAAAACATCGATAAAAATCGTATAAAATATCGATATAAATAAATCGTATCGTTTCTCTGCGACCCACTTCTGTTTTGTCCTCCTTCCGCAGCAGAGGTTTGGCGCTAGTGTGTCGCTAACAAATTTAACACTATCTGACTGGGCTTATTATTTAATGGCTTTGGTCAGGATAGTATCCCAACTGCGGAGATCCGCCCGACTGAACGTCTGAGGTTGAGATAATTCGAAAAGTGGTTTAATTTTCAGGGTTTATTTATTAAAAATCAGAGCATTGCAATCATATGGATTCGCGGTTTGTTTAATTTAATATCACATTTAGATGAATGCTAGCAGGAAATGTCGTGGTAGTAAATTAAAAACAAATTCTGTGTACTTAAATTACAAAATCAGTTATCCGAAATTTCTTGCTGGAAGAGAATAAACGAAGATTCCCGATAATATGACATCATTAACAATTTGCTAGAAATAGATAAAGGAATAGAAAAAGGATTTTTATATAGATACCTATTAAGGATTTGGAAAGTGTAAGTAAGTACAAAATATGTTAATATTCTTTTGAATTTGTCTATATTTAAGAATTTCAAATTACATTGCGTTAAATAAATCATTTGTAATATTTAAAATTCACAATATAAAATAATAAATTCTTATTTTTTTTATGTTTTTAGAACTTAATAGATTTTTAAACATAAATCCTACTTAAGATTTTGTAAAATTCCGAAGATTTGTTTATAGGTATTTCTTATTCATAATTTCTTTCATTTTAAAGAGATTTGATCAAAATTAATAATAATAATATATCAAAGGTCTTGTATAAAATATAAGTTTTATTATTAAAAATGGGAAATTAATTTCTAATATAGAACTTTACAGTATTACAAAAATAGCAAGGTGATTGTTACGCAAGGAATTACTTGGAAAATTTTATAATATTTAATAGAGAAATTTATTGTCTGAAGAGTTAATGTAAAATAATATTAATTATATTATTTTACATTAGGGTAAACACACACACAGGGTAAATGTGCCTATTATGGGCACTTTTAAGGAATTTAAAAAAAAATACGTTTTAACTAGTTATATTAATTATATTTCAGTTTTTTTAAATTCAATATACAAATTTATCAACAATTTTAAACCAATCCCATTTTCATATTTCCCTTGTGAATTTAAATTTAATTGTAATTATAGAAATAAATCAAAACACTTAAATTTACAATTATACACACCCACCATTTTAGTACTGGACATCCACTGTGCCAGTAATGGACTTCCTACAAAGATTTATATATAATTGTTTTATGATTGTGTTTAGAATCTGGACTTAATAAAACATAATAATTAAACATAATAATCGTTTTGAAATACATGTACCCATTAGAATATCAGTAATTAATAAAATACTTATGTTAAAAAGTAATTGTTCAAACTAATTATTGTTATTATCACAAGATGAATATTTTATTTATTTCGATAGAATATTTAAAATACTGAATTTCAGAGAATTACAGTTGTTAAATTACTGAGACAAAGATTTTGTATAGGGATTAATAATAATAAAAAGAGAGAACATATTTTGGTGTATCAAAATGCATGAAATTGTGTTCCCGTTACAATTCTTAATAGTTAAATTTCCTAAAACTATTTGACATATATTGCTTGTAATAATTAGTAATACAAAAATGATCGAAATAAAATTGCAGGTTGAATGTTTTAAAATCCTGTATAAAATGACTTCGAAATAAAACTGCTGAAGACAATGATCTGCGGATATACTAGCTTCTTGAAAGAATAAATGTAATTGCTACTGATAGAATTTTTTATACATAGTTACTTTGTCAGAAAATAAAACATTGAAGACAGAATTTAATAGAGATTTTATAAACTCGTGTCATTTAAGAAAATAATTTTATTTTAATTGGGAAGGCTTTTAGCCTCATGAGCTCCTTCTTTTCTTATTCTTTACTATGTTTTTAGAGAATGCAAATAAATAAATAAATAAAAAGGTTTGTTAAGCCTTTTTCAAAAAACAAACTGTGCATTTGGGACGATTCTGCCTCGGGCCGGGTGAATATATCGGAACTTGACCTGAACTTGTTAAATAGGATTGTTATTTGGTATATTTGATTTTATTTACTTGTTGCAGGTAAGATTTGGATTAGATAATTGCATCGAGTCGCGTAACCAGATTTTATCATAACCGGACCTGGCCTCGTTCTTGTAAAACTTGGATACCACGCCCGATGCAAGATTCTCCTAATTCGAATCCTACCTACAACAGCCGTCCCGATGCAGAATCGTCACAAACGCTGCACTTTTCACAAATTGGTCATGCTGTGTGACTTAACAAAGTAGTTACCGAGGCTAACGACAAAGACAGGCTACCGCGGTGCATTCCACTTATCTTTTTTTACAGAGTGCTAGAGTGACGTGATGCTCTTTTCGTACACCTGCATTCGTGCATTCGAGCATCACGTGACTCCGGCGGTCTGTAAAAAAAGATACGCGTAAAGCACCGCGGTAGCCTTTCTTTTTTGTTAGCCTCGGTAGTTACAGAGTGACGTCTCAAAACGGCCATAACGACTTCACGTTTGTCACAGTGACTTTACATCCACGTCACGTGCCGTCGCATCAACGGTCCCAAAGTCACAATGTGACGTTTTCGTGACGTCACAATGCTATTCGGGTTTATACCCTTCATGCACCATTAGAAAACTACTAATGTCTAATTCATAGTAATGTAAAAAAAAATTAATTATCAACTGCAACATATTTCAAAACAAAGATATTTACTGCACAATACACTGTTAGAAATTTGCAGCAAACTTTCCAGTCATTTGACCGTTTTTATAGAAAACGGTTACATAACTGTAATTTAAATCTATTATGACCATATTATTGCCTATATTATGTTCAGAATGGAGTTAAGTTACGGTTATTTAAACGTTTTCTATAAAAACGGTCAAATGACTGGACAGTTTGCTGCAAATTTTTAACAGTGTACATTTCATATTATACCTTTCTATATTTTGCCTAGAGAATAGTACGTGAATTTCGGAAGATTCATAATTTAAATTTTCTAAAATATATCATATATTCTAATACGAGCAAAACTTGTGAGTGTGTGGTTATATATATATATATAACCATAAATGAAACATTATCATAACACCAACTTAAACAATGAAAAAATTAGTTGGCAATGAAAGATTCCCCAACACACTTAATATGGAATCAAAAACAATGAAAGAATAAGAAATTAAATAAAAATTGAATAAATGGAATTAAATGAATTAATTGAAATGAAATTTGTGTAGACAGAATTATCAAGTCCCAATTGCCTAAATACCACAAATAAAATGAAATGAGATGTTTCATCATCATATTAGTCATACGTTGCTAAAAAATATGATATTGGGACTACATCTCAAATACAATGAATCAAATCAGTGATAAAATAAAAAATAAATAAAATACAATATTAAAAAGGAAAGAAGCTATACTTATATATTACAGAGAAAACATTTAATAGAGACATTAAGTATAAAAACCATAAAGATGAAAAGAGATATAAAAAAGATACCTTGCAGTTCATGAACCACCATGAAAACCAACATGACTGGGGAATGAATTGCATAAAAAATCATAACATGTTGCCAATTTTAGAAATATAAATTGTTTAGAAATATAAATTGCTTTGCAGTGATGCCAGAAATAATGTTAAAATATAATGGATTATAAAATAAACAGGAACATTAGTGCTGCCATCTATTAGTAAAAGTGAATATAATCTGAATCGAAGGAATTGGATGGAAATAAATGTTTCATAATTCAACCAAATTACTATCTTAATTGATACCAATTAGTTAAATAATAAATAAATGAAATTAATTAATAAATAGAAAATCGAATTACATTAAAGGATGTATTAATGAATAATACTATGTTATAAATAAGTATTAAGATGGAAAAATTAATAATAAAAAACAACTTAAAATAGTGCTGCCCTCTAGTGGTAAAAGTAAATATAAAGTAATGGATGGAAATTAGTGTTTAATAATTAAACCAAATTACTATCTTAATGATAGCCATTAGTTAAATAATAAATAAATGAAATTAATAAATAAACAGAATGTTGAATAATATCTAAGTAATGGATGTATAAATTAATAATACTATGTTATAATTAAGTAGTAATATGGAAAAATTAATAATTAATGCAACATTAAAAATGTACCATTAAATGACAACAACGATTAAATAACTGTATTAAAAATGCAACATCAATTAAAGTAAATTAAATTAAAATACTGGAGATTTGAATTAAGAATCAAAGAATTTAAAATTAATATTGATTAAATATTGAAATGAAATAGTCACAAATAATGTGGCTTCAAACAAAGTTAAATTAAATAAAACACTTAATAAAATTAAAACATATTCTATTAACACTGTATAAAAGTAAACATTATCTTAGAAGTAAATATGATATTGTCCACCAAAGGTATTAATCCAAATCATTAGATCAAATACATTCTTAATATTAATGAATATAAATTCATTTAAAATAATTAAATAATAAATAAGTAAATCTAACTAAATGAATATAGATATAAAAATAGCACATCGCAGTCCATTATAAAATGTGTATGATCAAACAATTGTGTAAATCAAAATGCACCCCCTTTTTTTTTTTTTTAATTATTAATAATATAAATTAACCATGCATAATTTTCCATACAACGCCGCCACACACCTCCTCAATCCAACGTCTACCCACCCAACTGTCCTATTATAATTTTTTTTTGTAAATATTTATAAGATATATATATATATATATATATATATACAGGGTGATTCATAAAAGATGGGCAGAACTTTAAGGGGTTATAGTACACTTAAAGACAAATAATATTAAATAGGAGACTAAGGGTCCCAGACGTATTCCCAAGGAGATAGGGGGCATTAAAGTTTAGGGTCCGAAATTTCAAATGATTATAAAACATGGAAAAATTGGTCGATTCGTTTGCGGTTTTTGCAAAAAATTTTCTTTATGCCAGTATTTTCTTGAAATAAAATTTTAAAGTTCAATTTCAAAAAATGCCGATAGGGGGCGCTTTAGACTTTGGAGTAACAAACAACTATTTTTTAACGTTATTTTTTGTATTTCTTTAAATGATTTCAAAAGCTTAGACTTAAACTTAAATTTTGATCTAAAAATCTGAGTCCTAACGAGTAGTTAAGTAGCGTAAACTGAAATTTGAAATTTGAAACCCTTCTCCCCCCAGAACAAAAATCAGTTATTCCCGATCTTTGTGTCGTAGATTAGGCTCTAACTACTGCCGCGTTTTGCTAAAATTATTCTTTATGTCAGTATTTTCTTGAAAATAAATTTTAAAGAAAATTTTCAAAAAATTCCGATAGAGGGCGCTTTAGACTTTGGAGTAACGAACAACTATTTTATACCGTTATTTTTTGTGTCTCATTAAATGCTTTCTAAAGCTTAGACTTAAACTTAAATTTTCAGCTCAAAATCTGAATCGCTGAGCGTGGTTCAGTAGCGAGGGGAGGGGGTTCAAATTTCAACTTCTGAACATAGTTCAGTTTGCACTACTTAACCATGCCCAACGATTCTGTGCTGTGATACGAGGCAAAAATACAACTTTCGTCAAGGACTGCATAGTCGGAATTCACTCATAAAGGCACTGGCACAGTTGGAAACGTCGCTCATGCAAACGTTAAAGCTCCATTCCTGACGCTAGTCACCGGGTGAAGAAGGAAACAGAAAGTATGCAAATGTCAAATGGGGAAGAAGAAGAACACGTATGCAAAATTTCGACACGATTCAGGCATAAAAACCACTGAACGGTGAGTCAAGTGTAAGTCGCTGTAGTAATGAATCGGAAGATGGTGCCCTTCACGAATAAGGAAAAGGCTGAGATGCATTTAATTTACGGAGCGGCAGATGGAAATGGTGCAGAGGCACAACGAATGTACGGAGAGCGATTTCCTAACAGGCGGTTGCCTAACCGCAAAACTTTCGAGCGCTTGCACAGACAGTTGTGTGAGACGGGATCATTTCTCGCTTCCCGGTCGAATGCAGGTCGTGCAAAAAAGGACGAATCAGTAGTTGTTGCAGAAGCCATTATGGATGTAGTAGCGGCGCAGCCAAGTACAAGTACACGAACAGTGGCTAGCCAGGTGGATACCTCACAGTCCACGACTTGGAGGGTACTGAAGGATGAACATTTGCTCCCGTTTCATGTGCAACGAGTCCAGATACTGTCTCCAGGGGATTATCCAAATCGTATTGAATTCGCCCGCTGGTTTCTGCAGCAGAACGCGCTAAATCCACATTTTGGACGAACTGTGCTTTTCACCGATGAATGTACCTTCACACGTGAAGGTACATTTAACACACACAATGCACATGTATGGGCGGATGTCAATCCACATGCTACGTATCCACATGCTCATCAGAGACGCTTTTCCATCAATGTTTGGGCAGGAATCCTCGGAGACCACCTAATCGGACCGTACCTTCTTCCTGAACGCCTCAACGGTAAAACATACCTCACATTTCTGCAACATGTGCTGCCAGACCTGTTAAACGTTGTTCCTCCACGCATCCGGCGGGTCATGTGGTTCCAGCACGATGGAGCGCCAGCCCATTACGTACGAGACGTCCGCAACTATCTGGACATCACATTTCCGAACAGATGGATTGGTCGAGGTGGTCCTGTTGCTTGGCCTGCTCGCTCGCCAGATCTTTCACCCCTCGATTTCTTTTTTTGGGGACGATTGAAGGCTCTTATGTATGAGACACCCATTGAATCCCCCGAGGAACTGGTCGCCAGACTTTCCGCCGCTGTAGGGGAAGTGCTCGAAAAGCCTGATGTTTTCGCGAATGTTCGCCGTTCCATTCGTCGCCGTTGTTCTGCGTGCATAACCTCTGGTGGTCACAATTTTGAACATTTATTGTGATTACATGTTAATAAATATGCTTTGGTAACATAATCCTAATTTGTGTCTTTTTACCTCGTATCACAGCACACAATGTGTGGACATGGTAAACTGAACTATGTTCAGAAGTTGAAATTTGAACCCCCTCCCCTCGCTACTGAACCACGCTCAGCGATTCAGATTTTGAGCTGAAAATTTAAGTTTAAGTCTAAGCTTTAGAAAGCATTTAATGAGACACAAAAAATAACGGTATAAAATAGTTGTTCGTTACTCCAAAGTCTAAAGCGCCCTCTATCGGAATTTTTTGAAAATTTTCTTTAAAATTTATTTTCAAGAAAATACTGACATAAAGAATAATTTTAGCAAAACGCGGCAGTAGTTAGAGCCTAATCTACGACACAAAGATCGGGAATAACTGATTTTTGTTCTGGGGGGAGAAGGGTTTCAAATTTCAAATTTCAGTTTACGCTACTTAACTACTCGTTAGGACTCAGATTTTTAGATCAAAATTTAAGTTTAAGTCTAAGCTTTCGAAATCATTTAAAGAAATACAAAAAATAACGTTAAAAAATAGTTGTTTGTTACTCCAAAGTCTAAAGCGCCCCCTATCGGCATTTTTTGAAATTGAACTTTAAAATTTTATTTCAAGAAAATACTGGCATAAAGAAAATTTTTTGCAAAAACCGCAAACGAATCGATCAATTTTTCCATGTTTTATAATCATTTGAAATTTCGGACCCTAAACTTTAATGCCCCCTATCTCCTTGGGAATACGTCTGGGACCCTTAGTCTCCTATTTAATATTATTTGTCTTTAAGTGTACTATAACCCCTTAAAGTTCTGCCCATCTTTTATGAATCACCCTGTATATATATGTAAATTTTATCTTCAAAACGTCTCTAACGATTTTGACGAAATTTTGTATCCTACAGTTTTGGGGCACCAGGAAACAATTGGGCTATGTCACATGTTTGAGAAAATTTGATTAGTGGTTCATTTTAGTCACCATGAGTCAGGGGCAAGCTAATTGTATCTAAAAAACGGTTCAAACGATTTTGAGTAAATTTAGTATCCTACCGTTTTCGGGCACGAGAAGACTTTTGGGCTGGGTCACATGTTCAAGAACTTTCGATTAGTGGGTCATTTTTCGGTCAACGCAGGTCAAGTTAATATTATATAAAAAACGGCCCTAACGATTTTGATTAAATTTTGTATCCTGCGAGTTTCGGGCATGAGAAAATCATTGGGCTAGTTCACATGTCCGAGAAAATTTGATTAGTGGGTCATTTTTGGGTCATTGTGGGTCAGGCTAATTTTATCTAAAGAACGGCTCAGACTATTTTGACTAAATTTTGCATCCTATGGTTTTCGTGCATGAGAAGACTGTTGAACTAGGGCACATGTTCGAGAAAATTCGATTTGTGGGTCATTTTGGTCATGGGTCATTATGGGTCAAGCTATTTTTATCTTAAAAACGGCTCAGAGGATTTGAACTAAATTTAGTATCCTACAGTTTTAGGGAACGAGAAGAGTATTGGACTAGGTCACATGTTCGAGAAATTTCGATTTGTGGGTATTTTGGTCATGGGTCATTATGGGTCAAGCTATTTTTATTTTAAAAACGGCTCAGACGATTTAAACTAAATTTTTTATCCTACAGTTTTTGAGCAGGAGAAAATCATTGGACTAGGTCACATGCTCGAGAAACTCAGATTAGTGGGTAATTTTTGGGTCACTGTGGGTACAGCTAATTTTATCTAAAAAACTGCTCATACTACTTTGACTACATTTTAAATCCTACGGATTTCGGGCACGAGAAGACAATTGGGCTTGGTCACATGTTCAAGAAAATTTGATGATTGGGTCATTTTGGTCATGGATATAAAATACTTATACATACTTATACAATACTTATACAATACTTATACATATCGTCGCTACTATGTCAAACTATCGAATGTGAAAAAATGCATTTTTCATTACTTTTAAAAATGAGCCGATTGTCACCACTAAATTTTAATAGGGTTTCAGGGTTGCAACATCACCATGGTTGCCAGTTTGGCAACTTTTTCCATTCAAAAATTTCGAATCCATACCAGAAATTTAAAATAGAAATTTTTGCTTTATATAATGACTGCATATATCGTGATTACTTGAAGTAAAAAAATATTCTCTCAAAATTTCCGGTATGAATTCGGCATTTCTGAATAAAAAGGAAGGCCGAACTGGTAACTCTGTTCTTCACAGAAATTTTATTTGCATTTTTATTAGGCAAAGAATTCTAATAAAATTTAGTGGTGACAATCGGCCAATTTTTAAAAGTAAAGAAAAATGCATTATTTCATATTCGATAGTTTGTCATGGTAGCGACGATATTTGAACTCAAAACTAATTTTGACCGAGCATAGCTCGGTCTTCCTTGCTCGTAAACTTATTATAAGCCGTTCGATTGTTAAGTTTTGTGTTAATTTTCCGTATATTCCGACGTATAACAGGCAAATTAAACAATTATATTTAGGCTCTGAAATTTTAGTGATAGAAATATTAATTGTTTATGCGTTGAAGAAATTTCCCTTTATTATCAATTACGAGTTCGGGGTCTAAATATAGTGTTTAAAGTGCGCATTATATAACGGAATATACGGTATATGGAAAATTAATTGAAACGTAAAAGATATAAATATTAAATTAAAAGACAAAAATTAAAAATTGAAAGGGATGAACAGAAGTGATAGTTCCTTTACACTCATATATTATTTATATTTTTTAGAGATGCATTTAAATAGCAAGTTGCTGTGAATTTACATTTTTTTCAGCAATTATAATTTAACAGCAACAGTATGAAGAATTTAAGAAACCCATTTGAAACTCATTCCCATCAGTGCTTATAAACACAAACTTATATACTTAAAAATTAGTTAATTGTTAATTTGAATAAAGATGTTTAATTTTATATCAAACATAATTGTTGTTTACTGTGTCATAACAATGGATAGACTGCATAAAATTTCCTTCGGCCATAAAATATTCCATAATTCTTCTTCAGGGGTTCCGTCGGTCAACTGTCTGCTACCACTATTGTCAACGAAAATTTTCGTGCTAGATTTGTGCACGAAGATTTTGTGCTCGGTAGATTTTCTGGAAATCTTCCACGAATGATATTGTTTGGAAAGAGTAGTACACAGAAAAAGGTTACCGGTGAGACCCACAGATATTCCGCAATTTTCTTACCACTATTTCAGAATAGTAATCTTCGTCTTACTTAACAACAGAAATGCGTCATTAACCCCTTAACAGGTTCTTTTTTTTGATACAATAAACTAAAAATCACTTTTCCCAAACTAAATATTTGTGTTGTATAATCGAATATTTTCTAAAAAAAATTTTTCTAAAAATAAATCGAATTTTGCATTTAAAAATTAGTGGTGGCCAAATGATTTGGATAACAGAACAAGCAAACTCTTTTTGCAGGTACGGTGTACGGGCAAACCACTTAAGGGGTTAAGTTAGGCGAAGCTTACACTACCATTATGAGGAAATAGTGGTAACAATAACAACAAAAACAGACTAGTTGGCAGCCATGGAGACCTTTGAACTTTTTAAAAAGGACTTAGCTTAACACTTATTAAATAAACTAAATAATACGAAACTTAAGTGAGTATTATTATTAAAATCTAATATCATGAAAGTCTTCCAAAATTAAAAATAATTATGATACTTAGCTAATTTAAAGCATTTGTACAACATTGCTTGAAAGGATTGTGAAAGAATATCTGTAAGTTGTCAAAATTTCATCGATAATTTTATAGCAGTTTGATCACAGAAAAAAAATAAAGTGCTTAGAAAACAAGAAAAACACTTCTTCATACTTAAACTTGTAAACTAATTAAACACACGCAAACAGTTTAAGAAATAAAGAAAAATACGGACATTTTCTCTTTTATTATTGCAGTTGATAGCTTAAAATAGGAGATTTTTTTTTTGGAAAATAAAATAACAGTGTTAACGTAAATCGATATATACATTTTATGGAGCAAAAGGCTGCGAATTTATTTAAATTTGATTAAAAGCAATCTTGTTTTGTGTTATGTTTAATTCAGAATGTCAGGATTAAATGTTTTTAAATGGAAATCAAGAAAATTAAGATTTAATTACATGTGTCTTTTAAAAAGGAATTTAAATTAAAATAAATGTTACACGTGTAAAATAAGAAAAGGTGCAGTTTCTAAACAACAGTGTTTCAAATTGAAAGAATAAATTTGAATGCCTTACAAGGTAAATAAATATTGGAAAAGTTATTGAAAGACTTTTACAAATTAATTAATCATTAAACTTAACATGATAGAAAAACGTCTCTTTAATTTGTCTTCTGTTGTCACATACATGCGCATATCTATAGATTTTGTTTTGAGTGGGAATACGTAAAGTTATTCTTGTACAAAAATTTAATGCTTGAATAAGTTATGAATTGTGCACCATATACACCCCAACACAAACGTAATAGGAACGCCATTTTGAAAAAGGAAAAAAAAAATGT
Organism: Maratus michaelseni; assembly: GCA_963931845.1. Classification (NCBI taxonomy): domain Eukaryota; kingdom Metazoa; phylum Arthropoda; class Arachnida; order Araneae; family Salticidae; genus Maratus; species Maratus michaelseni. Next base: position 164,468,150 of record OZ007586.1, read on the forward strand.
ACAAACTTTAATTTTCACATGCAAGCACCCGCTTTTGACACTTCATTAGATCAAAGTAGCCCGGAAAGGTAATTTTTTTTAACCTTTTCTCAAATGTTCATACAGTTATAGAACAAATATCAAGAGTTTACGCATAAAATTTCGAAAAAATAGGTTCTTACACGGGAAAGTACTGAAAATACTCAATAATTCATCACTAAAATATCAAATTAGTCATCACAAAAATTTCTCATAAATTCTAAATAAAAAAATACAAAAAAAAAAAAAAAAAAAAAAAAAAAAATACGTGTGACAGAAAATTCTGTAAAAGTTTTACGTTTTCATTCTAAAGTTTTCTTACCTGTGGATGCCAAGGATAATAGTAGATGGTCAATTTAGACTTGAGATCTTAAACCGTTTTGTCTGAGAGTCGTTTACCACCGCAAATTTTGAAAAATAATCTTTACCTTATTTAATTGGAAAATTTCTCTCATTATATAATGAAAATATTTCTGTTCTGAAAAAGTGGTAGCGTGGTAGTACCCGATCAACAACGAAGACCCCTCTTTTATACAGTCGAAGAGGAGAATTTCTCTATATCTCAAAAATAGATGAGAGGAAAAAATGTCAAGAGAACATATATACGTATACATATTGAACGACACTCATTATTTTTATGTAAAAATGAATGCAAATCATTATTCACAATAATTTAAAATGGATTTTTAATGATTAGTTTTGATCGTAAAAGAATGTGATTTTTTTCATGGCTTTCTTAGATGCAGGGTAGCTTTTTTCTAAATAGAACGTGTACGAAAAATCACGCTGTAAAAAACAATATATTTCATATTTCAGCATATATACATCGACTTTTGAAACACATTTCATGTCTAAAAACCGTACTGTTTACGTTGCGCTAAAGTTATTGGTTGAGTGGACTGTATTACGAAAATATGTAATGCATTGATGCAAATAATGAAAAGAGTTTCTAAATTACTACAATGTTTATATACATATTTATATTACATTAGGTTAAATCCAACGTTCTGACACCATAGTCAGTTTCGAACACTATCATAATAATGAGTGGACAATACCACTTGAAGAACATAACTATATTATTCTTACTATCATTAATAAATAACATAACTACATTATCCTTACTATGATAAAGAATGACTTCTTACTGCGATATTTAATGACCCCATAGTCATTTTAGCTAATAAAATAGCTCCATTATGCGGTTTATTCTATTTTGAATTATTCGTGCGAATATCACAACAAATACGGGAGAGACTAACTGTTGCCATGCGGCAGAAACAAAATTGTGAAAGAGCGAGCTAAAATCGTCTGCAAGACCAAGAGAAGTCGTAACATACCGGCCCCAGTTGACATGTGCTAATATTAAAAAAATAATAATAATTCCTATTTTACAACTTTAACATAATAAGAATTACTTTTTAAAACAATGTGTATTACTATTAGAAACATTACAAATATACAATACTTTGCATACAATACTTTCAAAATATAAGAAATTTATACATGATAATACAACAAAAATTAAACTTGAATATAGTACAAAAAGCAAATATAAAAATACACTCAAAAAATGCTAATACATATCGTAAATTTAGCTGAGTTCATAATATTTAATGAAAGAAAATACTAGACTAATAAATGAAATGGTTATATACTATAATGCATACTAATTGTTATCCTCTATGTGCAGAGGGCAATCTATATATATATTTGTCTTACGTGGCGCGAAAAAAGGGCTGAATTTGTAACTTATGATTTGGCAACAACTGTAGTTTCCGGAGCTCAGACCAATGAACAGACTAGATTGTGTTAGATCAGCTCCGCCTCCGTCCAATATGGCGGTCAGTGTGAGAGAAGTGAAAGCATAGAATGAAACTCAAACTTGCAATTATTAAAAATAAAATAACATGTACAGTCGTGGAAAAAAAAACGGAACACCCCCCACTAACTCTGCAACAAATTATAGTAGAAGGAAGTGACTGGTAACAAACGATTGGAAATAAAGTCTACTTTTAAGTGATGTATATAAAATTTGCTTAGGGGGTCATATACATATAAAAACACACCCAAACTTTGTTTTTTTCAATAGCAAGACTCAAATTTGACAACATATTTGAAATCTGCAGTTCAAACTATGCCTAGATACCAAATTGCATTAAATTCCTACGATTAGTTTCTGAGAAATTAATTATTTTATAATGAGCATATTTAAGGGGCTGTATCCAAATTGAAGTTCGGTACTCGATTGTTGAAATGCTGCAGAATGTCACCTTTTAATGTATTATGTTTTACCGATATGACCATTTTACTCACTTAATAAGTTTCGGTTATTGTTATATGCTGTAAGATAATGTTTACAAGTGTTGAATTATCCGATTTTAACCCCTTGGGGATGAGCGACACGTATGCGTGACGCATAAGATGCTCAGAATCCTCGATTTTTCCCACCAGTTATTTTTTATTGCAAGCTTTGCCTTATTATATCTTAGCATTTCCACAATTCAATTAGACGAAAATTTTTGTTTTGAAAAACCGGTGGTAAATTATTAAAAATTCTGTAATAGACTCTCGTCACGAAGGGATTAAAAAACCATAAGATTATTTGTAATTAAAATAGTCTTAGAATATGTAAATGTTATTGGAATTTTACAGGTGCTTTTATAATGTTTTTCTCTGATTTTGCATCTATTTAACTCGCCTTTTCTTTAGTTGTTTGGAAGAAACGTGAATAATATTGACAGATACAAAATTTAGAATTAAAAAAAATAGTATAAAACAGCGTAATGAAACAAAGTAAAAATACCAAAAAAAAACGCAGATAAATTGTTTTTTAGTCTGAAAATAAATCCAGAAATTGCTTTTTTTTAGTAGCGAGAGAGGGGGGGGGGGTGTCTTGTTTTGAGATATGTTCGCAGAATTTACATTCCGATTTATTTGAAGACCTAAAACTAAATATATGTTATAAAGACATCTGAATAACTTTACATCCGTTATTCTCCTTCGGAATAGGGGTAATAATTCTATGATTAAACCTATTATGGTAGTTCATTTGAAATTTTACAATTAACTCATTAATGCCTCCTGGCAAGAAAACTTGCCATATGACATTTATTATTTATTATTATTATTATTATTATTATTAGATTTTTTTGCACACTGCTAGCGATTGGGAAATAATCTTGCCTATCAGAAAACCATAAAAATAACTTGTAATTTTTTTTCAATTAGCCTGTTTAATCGAATAGATTTAAATACGAAAGTTATAGAAGAAATATTGTAATTTTTTCTTCGCAATAAACTACCAATATAAACCTTACCTATTAATCCATGTTGAAACAGTTTGAAGAGACACTTGAAAATGCCCAGCTATATAACGAAAACTTCTTCCAGCTTGCCACATGCCAATCATTTGGCCTTTCGTTGCTTCAGTTAATTGTGGGGCCATTTTGTTTCAGCAAATACTCTACACATATGCATTTATAATAAACTTCACTTCAAACATATATACTGCAGAAAAAACAATATAGTTTTATTAGACTGGAAAAGAAGCTATAAATCCATTTAAAGGTAACAAAAATGATTAAGTTTTTTCTAAGGTAGAACTGATCATATTTTTCAAAAATGAGCTTTATTAATTTAAAAATAAAAGCGAAACTATTTTCCATAAATGAAAACATATATCTCATGCAAATACGTTTTACGTAATTTTAATGAAAATTTTTAAAGCAGACATTGAAAAAGTAAAAGAAATATATATATATATATATATATACTAATAAAGGCTGGGGTTCTGGTGCCTCGCTATCTTATATCTTACTACAATCGCAGGTAGTTGTCAGAGTTGTTTAACGTAAGATCACGAAGCATTGAAATACGGTTTACGCATTGTTTATAGTGTAAGACAGACTTAATCTCTAAGTTTATCAAGTCACTATAATCCCAGCCTATGAGTATAATATTTTCTCAAAGAGGAATGAGAGCTCTCCGACCCGAATATCGATTCTTACCACTAAATTTTAATAGTATTCTCCAACGTAAAGAATTTCGGAAATTTTGTCCTTGAATAAGGTAACAAATACTATTAAAATTTAGTGGTGTCAATCGGGATTTCGAGTCGGAGCGCTCCCATCCCTATTCAAACTATACTTTAATGCACATCATAGACGGCCCCTTAAAGCAGCATTTTGTCGTTTTTTAAGCATAGTTTGAAAACTACTTGGAAAAAAACTTGAAATTTTGAATACACATAAAGCAGGACATAATAAATATAAATCCATCAAAAAAATTGTAGGTTGCAATTCATAATTTTTTCGAATATTAATTTCATAATTCATAATTCATATTATAAAATTTTAAAAATTACAAATTTGATGTAGTTATGTTTGGGTTTTTGAGTTTTATAACCAAACAAAACGTTAGCACATTAGGATTATAATTTCAGGAGATATTAATAAAAATATGAAAATGTAATTTAACATTAGAAGCTCTAAAATTTGAATGTTTATAACTCAAAAACTTATCATCCAAATGACTTAAAATTTTGTATCTAGGCATAGTTTTAACCAAAGATTTAAAATATCATGTCATAAGTGGGTGTTGCCATTGAAAAAATTAAAGTTTAGGCTGGTTTTAATATGTAGATGGCCCCTTAAGCAAATTTTAGATACATCACTTAAAAGTAGACTTTATTTCCAATCGTTTGGTATCAGTCACTTCCTTCTACTATAATTTGTTGCAGAGTTAGTGGGGGGTGTCCAGTTTTTTTTCCACGACTGTACGTAATCCAAAGCGTCTGAGATGATTCCTCATTTTAATTATGAGCAATATCGTTAATTTCAAATGAATTCTCAACTCTGATTTAGAATTCATTTACGAATTTCAATCACTCAAAAGACGGAGAAAAAAAAATCAACTGTCTAGATATCACCTGCCGCCATCTGTTGGTGTATTGATGAAATAAAACAAACTATCTTCCTATAACGTAGTTTTTTTTCTAATGAATTTAAGTCGTGCTGTACAAAAAATCCTTTTTTCATAGTATTTAAATGATTTATATGCCCATTGGTAGCGCCAAATAAATGCATTTTCAGTTGTGTTTTCAATGGAGAATTACTTTTTTACATTAAAATAAATTGTCAATTTCATATGTTCAAATGTTTTATGGTAGAACTTATTCCTGCTAGAATTGCTGAAAAAAAGGGGCGAGCGAGCGAAGCGAGCTGTGACCGCGAAGCGGTCTCAATGTTAATTGCTTCGCAATTCACGGGGTGTTGGCGAGCGTTAGCGAGTAGGGGGCTGAGCCCCCTAGTTATTTGAAATTGCTCTGGTAACTGTACCTAATTCTGTTTTAATTTCCAACACTCTGACATTTTTATCCGCACTTGGTATTACTTTAATAACTCTGCCCAAAAACCCATTTACCAGGGAGTAAATTCTCTTCTTTTAGAATAACCATACATCCCTCCTTAAGATTTGTCTTCTCAACTAACCATTTCGAACGTTGCTGCAAATGACTCAAATAATCAGTTTTCCATTTTTTCCAAATGATTTGAGTCATTTTAGTTATGGTCTGCCAATTAGATAACCTATTTTCATTCACTTTTGTTAAATCGGGCTCGGTTATTGAAGTGATTGGGCGACCTATCAAAAAATGGGCAGGGGTCAGGACTTCAATTTCATTCGGATCGGACGATAAAGGTAGTAAAGGGCGAGAATTTAAAATCTCTTCTATTTCTGCGGTTAGAGTCCAAAATTCTTCGAGGGTTACTCGTGAATTGCCTAAAGTTCTTCTCAGATGATATTTAAATGATTTTACACCTGCTTCCCATAATCCACCAAAATTGGGTGAGCGAGGGGGTGTGCATTTCCAATTAATAGCCTCAGAGGCCAAATAATTAGCTAATACGTTATCAGGTTTACATACCAGGGAATGTAATTTCTTTAATTCAGAATTGGCACCTACAAAGGTAGTTCCGTTGTCTGTCATGATAGTTGAGCTTTTCCCTCTTCGGGCAAAAAATCGTTTAAGAGTTGCAATAAATGATTCAGATTTTAAATCTGTGACTATATCTAGATGGATTGCTTTCGTGGTGAGACAAATAAACAGCGCTACATAAATGTTATTGTAATTTCCTTTTCTTTGGTTTTTATACTTAATGATAAAAGGTCCACAGAAATCAATTGCGCAATTTTGAAATGGCAGGCTAGGATTGACCCTTTCTGACGGCAAATTTCCCATTATTTGATTTGTCCCTATTGGTTTGTTTCGAAAACAGATGACACATTTATGAACTATCTTTCGGGCTAGAGATCTACCATGGATGACCCAATAATTTTGCCTAACATGATGTAATAACGATTGTGGCCCGAGATGAAAAAACTTTTGATGAAAATATTCAAAAATCATTTCACTCAACTTATGGTTGTTAGACAATAATATAGGATGTCTTTTGTTATAGGTCAGATTGGAATTCTCTAAACGACCTCCTACTCTAATAAGTCCTTCAGCATCTAAGTATGGGTTTAAAAATTTTAATTTGCTGTTAACTGACAGATTTTGCTGGGTGGCCAATTTTTTTATATCATCATTAAAGGCTGTATACTGTACCTGTTGGATCGGATACTTCTCTCCCTTTTTTAATTCCGACGAGGACAATGATCCAAATAATTTGTTGCCTTCATTTCTACAATTATGAAGAAACTTAAAAATATAACTGCAAATTCTGAGTAATTTAAGAAAATTATTAGTTATTGAAAAAAGTTTAAAGTCATAATTTAATGGATTTACTAATTTTAGAAGTCCAGAAATGTTTATAGTGTCCGCTATCTGTTTTTCAGAAGGAACCTCTTTCATTTCTTTTAACATAAGATTCTGGTCCTCTGATGATAGCTGAGTAATTTCATGGTCAGGCACACTAAACTGTTGAGTGAGAAAAGTAGGTCCATGCCACCACAGTTCATGGTTAGCTAATTCTGTTGCATCCAGACCTCGTGATATTGGATCAGCGGGATTGCTGCTCGATGGGATGTATTTCCAATGAAAGTTCTGTGTGTAATCTTGAATCTTGGCAACCCGATTACTGACAAATGTTTTTAACTTCCATGGTGGGGTCTGAATCCATGCTAATGCTTTTGTGAATCTGTATACAAATAGATGTCGTGAATGTCAAGTTTTAAGGCTTTTAAGATTCTGTCGACTAACTTTGATAACAGGAGACAAGCTGAGAGCTCGAGGCGTGGTATGGTAATAGTTTTCAAAGGAGCGATTTGGGATTTGCTACTAATTAAATTACAGGAAGTGTTAGCATGATTTGAACTTCGGATGTAAACAGCTGCTCCAAAGGAAATGGACGAAGCGTCGGCAAAATCATGCATCTCTATATGTTGTGCACAAGGACTCAGAATATATCGACTAATCTCAAGATTTTCGATAGATTTTAAGGATTTGTTAAATTTAACCCAGGATTGAGCTATTGAATCAGGAAGAGGATCATTCCAATCAATTTTGATTTTCCACAATTCCTGCATGAAAGCCTTAGCCCTTGTCAGCACAGGTCCGATAAGACTAAGGGGATCAAATAGGCGAGCTATATCTGAAAGGACACTCCTTTTCGTCAACTTTTCTGGCTGGCCAATTTTTACCTTGAATTTAAATACATCTAATATAGGATTCCATATGACTCCTAATGCCTTGGTTTCAGTCTCTAAAAATGAGTAACTTCCTGAATTTCTATTATTGACATTTTCAAGCAATGTGGAGTGGTTTTCATTCCATTTGTGTAAGTGCATTCCAGCAGACTTTAGAAGCTGTATAAGTTGAGACTGGAGTTCAATCATCGCTTCAAGACTGTCTTCACCACTAATAATATCATTCATGTAGCAATCATGGAGAAAAACTTCAGATGCCTTTCTAAATCTTTCTACTTCCTCTATAGCTATTTGTTTTAATGTCCTGATAGCTAAAAAAAGGGCACAGGACGTCTTCAAATGCCTGGAGATTTGAAGACTAGATTTAAAGAAATTTTTCCTGTAGTAAATTATATCAAGGATCGTCCATTGAATTCATTACTTTTAAAATATCGTTCGAAAAAATTAAAGTCAACACAAACAGATACTTCTGCATACAAAAAAAGGTGGCTGTAAAGAGAAAAATTTCAATTCGCATTTTTTCACTTCGTGATGAAGTAAGACTGATGTTCATGTACTCCAACTTCCATTTGAAAGATCGTTTTAATGATTTATCTTGGTTTGTTAAGACGGCATGTTTGACAGTTTTTTTCTTTTCTTTTCTTTTTTTTATTTTCTGAATGATATGAGTGTAAGCTTACAAGAAAGATTGGTACACATTTTGAAAATCCAAAATAAAGTAGATTGAACAATAAAAGAAAATAATACCCATGTCCTATAAGTTTTATCCAGAAATAGTTTCTCCATGTTCAAACAAGTAAAATAGTAACATTTTATTCTTCTATCACCAAAACTTACCGAGTTATGATTCCTAGAATTTTATAGATTTTGAAAGTTATCACCAAAAATGGAAAATTGCGTTTTCAGTGTCAGAAAACGCTGAAAATGCATGCAATTCAAAGTATCAAGTAACTAAAACTAAGTAAGTTTTTGTCGCATAAAATTTGAGCTTTAATATGATAAACTGATTTTAATGGTGTGGATTCATCTCAACAGAAAACAGCGTCGATTCTTACGTTCCAAAATTATTTCAAACATTATTTTTAAAGACTTTTTAATTAAAACGTCTGTTGCCAACATACATAGCGATTAGTTATAAGTTACAAAAATAACAGGTTGTTGAAATCTGTTGCCTATGCAACAATGGAACGATGCAACCTGTTAACCAAAAATAACTAACTATATTTACTGTCCATACAAGTGATACGATTTCTCCTGATAATATTGAAAATTTTGTTATATACCTATAGCACATGGAAGAAATTTTTTAACTTTTTAATCATTCGAAATCAGAAAATGATTGGATGAGGGACCTATTTCATTTCCAAAAAAATAGTGAAATCAAAACTTTGACATAAAGGAGGAACAACTTGCGGAAATATGCGATGTTTCCATGAAAATTGCTTTTAAAGAGAGCCTTCCTAATTTTGGTTGTGCGTGAGAAATACGTATTCAGAACTAAGAAAAAGCTATTAAAATATTACTTCCTTTCTACACTACATATTTGCAGGAAAAGACTTTCTCCAGCTTTGTGTACATGAAGCACAAATGTAGAAATCGACAGAATGTCGAACCAGTACGGATGCATGGTTCAAACATTGAACCAGATATTGCATTTCTAGTAGCAAATATTAGTATGTATAATTTAACTGTCTTAAAATGTATGTTATAATTATTTTTCTTATTAATACAGCTGATTTTTCCAACACTGTTAACTAAACATAGAATATGTGTAATGAATAATAAATAAGATGTATACATTAAAATAATTTCTTATCTTACATTAAGAGCAAATTTGTGGGGGGGGGGGGACACGAAATGCATATTACATTAAAGGGGGTCCTCGAAATCACAAAGTTTAAGAAACGCTGCCTTATACCAAAGAAGCCCAAAATGAAACAAAAGTTTTCTTGTCATTTAAGGTGTGGTTTTCGAAGTGGTTCAAACGGTAAACAAATCGGAAGTTTCCCTTTTGAGATGAAAATGGGTTTGAATTTATGAACAATTTTTTAAAGGGATTTCAAAGATAATAAATTAATGAATATTGAGGCAGGAGTGAAACAACTAAATCAACTCTATGAAATCGTCTTAGGTAATTAATTGGTAACGATAAAATATCTTTAAGAAATTTGTCCAGCAGTTGTAGCTTATTAAAGTTAGGGTAAAAGTCATCGCTTCAGGCTGAATGGCCTACTTTGAAGCCAAGTAATGATGAATGAATTGATTTATGTATTGATTTATCTTTAAAACAGAAATTATATTTTTCAACAAAAAAAGTTGTATTGATTTCTGATCTTTAGTACAGAAATCATGTTATTTAGCACAACATTTTGTTTCTAGATCACATATTTTCAAGAAGTAAGGTTTCTTGTGTCATTAGCAATAAGATAACAAACTTGGAGATTTGATTGTTTTTCTGCGAGTGTGAAAAAGTGAACTTTACAGAAGGACCCCTGGTACCCAACTATACTACTTCTGACTCCTGAGAGTTTGCAGATGTCCATCTTAGACGTATATGTTGTCCTGTAACAATTACATCAAAATTGAAGATGGCCGAGCAGGAGCATCTGGGTCAGATGGCATGAAATAACCCTCGGAGCGGTCTCTTTTCAAAGAGACTAAAACAAAACTTTGATCACCCCTATTTTTGTACAAAAATTTTCGTTTTAGATTTACCTTGAAAATGACATAAGAACCCATTAGTGTTTTCCGGGAGTTGTTGCAGTAATGTATCACAAAAATAATTAAAACAATAGTGGTGGCGAGAGCAAAAATTACCGCTCCGAGGCCTGCATGGAAATGGGATGACACAGTTCCACACCTTCATATTTTTTATATCAATTACCTCCATAAATTTTGCAAAAAAAGAAGTTTATTATTAGGATGTAGCTCTTAATTTATTTCTCATTTGAATAAGATTTTAGTTTTACAAAATTTCTAGTATTAATTGATTAAAAATAATAGTTTGGTAGCTTAACATATTTGAAAACCCAATTTCAGTAATAATCGGAGAAATATCCGAATTCTTGTGTGCAGCCTTGTATATGATAAATAGATTTCTATATATACTACATAGTGTGTTAAAATTTAGTTCAGTTAGGAAATGCATAAAACAGTTGAAAATTTCCATTTATCTATTCCCGTCAATGAGCGGCAATGTACTCGAGACCTTTTGTACAACCCCGTATATGATCTATAGAATTAATACACACCAAGAAATATGCGAAACACAGTCAAATATATAAACCCTTGCATAAGTGGAAAACGCGCTTCCAGAAATTATTCTTCATAGTCAGTAAGGTAACCTAATTTATTATGTGTCCCTGTAATTGAACGATGAACGCTATGTACTCCATAACGTATAGAAAGCCTCTTGTAATGTACCTCAGTGATATACCGGGTGATTATAATTAAAGTTACGATTTCAAAAATCGATAATTTTAAAACTACTGGTCAGAATGACTTGATATTTTAGCAGAACAATCGTGAGGCAATGGAATTTTGTTTGGCGAAGGAAAAAAAATAGTTCCAAATTGTGCCGATAGATGGCGTTGTCAGGGTAATGTCAGGGGAAAGACCAAAAATGTATTCTTGAACCTTTTCCGGCGCGGTGCAAATTTGTTTGCAAAATGATGAAATAATAGACTGACACCGGAATTTATAAACCAATTCATTAGTAAAAAGAAACATGCTTATTTTCTGGTTCTTAATGAAAGGAAAATTTTAATTAAATATTCTTGGTGCCGTTTGTCAGTTTTAGAATTAAAATTGGGTGTCCTTTTTTGTGACCACCGCCCGTTAAAGGGTTAAACATAGGAATGATGTTGCCAAAGGGAAAAAAATAGAGTTAATGAATTTACTAAAAATTTATTAGCGAAAAGACAAGACTACGTGTTTACAGCGACGACAGCGATAATGACAAAAAATGAAAAAAAAAAAGAGCTTCATGGAACAAACACCTTACTGATTATTAAGGCATAAGTTGCTCAATATGCCCTCCGCCTTGTTCCGCTACTAATTGGAAGCGCAAAACGGCATGCTCCACAACAGATCGGAGGGTATCTGTACTAATGCAATGGGTGTGTTGTGTGATGCTTGCGTTCAAATCGGCTAGATTCTGAATCCGCCCGCTATAAACAACATTCTTCAGGTACCCCCAAAGCCAGAAATCACACGGGTTTAAGTCGGGGGAACGTGGCGGCCACGTTGTTGGAAAATGGCGGCTTATGATCCTATCATCTCCGAAATTATCACTCAGTAGCTGCTTCACAGTAGTAGCAATGTGCGGAGGAGCGCCATCTTGCATGAATATTATGCGATCCACACACTGACGCTGTTGAAGTGCCGGAAGAACATGGTTACGCAAAAGTGCTTCATACCGCTTGCCAGTAACTGTGCAGGTAACGGGACCCGCAGGTGTGATCTCCTCGAAGAAAAATGGACCGACGATAAACGCTGCCGTTATTCCGCACCACACAGTGACCTTTTCAGACTGAAGAGGTAATGGCTGTAGCTGGGACGGATTCTCGGTCGCCCATATCCTGCAATTTTGCGTATTTACAGAACCTTGCAAATGAAAGTGGGCTTCGTCAGACCACAGAATGTTCCTTGGCCATCCGTTGTCCACTTCCATCCGGGCAAGAAATTGTAGTGCAAAAGATTGACGTGCTTCCAGGTCAGCAGGTAGAAACTCCTGCACATGAGTTATCTTGTACGGATAACAGCGTAAGACGTTCCGTAGGACTTTACGCAACGTGCTGTTCGGCATATCCAGCATTCGGCCAATCCCCCTTGCACTGCTAATTCCAGCATCACTGTCAGTATGTTCCTGTAATGCTGTAGCCACATCTTCCACTGCCGCAGCTGAAACTGGTTTCCTTCCTCTACCCCGTTTAACGTCAAATGAACCGGTCTCTTCGAATTTAGCAATCATTTTTTGAAGACCATTTGTTGTTATTGGACCTTTTTTTATGGATTTTAATGTCCGAAATTTCCTAATAGCTGTAAGTGCACAGTCATCGTTCTTATAAAAAAGCTTCAAGAGCAGAGCGCGATCCTTCATAGTCAGAGTCATGATGAAGCATTCAGGCAAAGAGCTGCTGCTCTGCATTTTTATGGTTGCTATGTAGGCGGTGCGCATGTCACGTATTAGTAATTTGCATATCTTCAGACAATGTGAACCCAGACAGCGTCATCTATGGGCACATTTTGAAACTTTTTTTTTCCTTCTCCAAACAAAATTCCATTGCCTCACGATTGTTCTGCTAAAATATCAAGTCAATCTGACCAGTAGTTTTAATTAAAATTATCGATTTTTGAAATCGTAACTTTAATTATAATCACCCGGTATTTAATTAAAATTGTCCTTTCATTAAGAACCAGAAAAATAAGCAAGTTTCTTTTTACTAATGGATTCGTTTGTAAATTCCGGTGTCAGTCTATTATTTCATCATTTTGCAAACAAATTTACTCCGCGCCGGAAAGGGTTCAAGAATACATTTTTGGTCTTTCCCCTGATATTACCCTGACAACGCCATCTATCGGCACAATTTGGAACTATTTTTTTTCCTTCGCCAAACAAAATTCCATTGCCTCACGATTGTTCTGCTAAAATATCAAGTCATTCTGACCAGTAGTTTTAAAATTATCGATTTTTGAAATCGTAACTTTAATTATAATCACCCGGTATATTAAATTCGATAAGTTTGAAATTCAGTAATAGCATTAGAGTACACCGCAAACAATTTTCCCCATAGACCGTAATGTAAAAGAATTATTTTCAGTGGCCCTGTAAATGAACTATAAATGCTAGATACTTCATTTTCAATACCGAACATGTATGTGCTATTGTAAACCTCACTAACGTATATCAATTTCATGACAATCCGAGTATATTTGTACGAGTTAGAGCAGGAACAAACAGGCTGACGGACGACAGGCAGACAACCCGAATTCATAAACACTTTTTAACTTTGTTGAAAAGTGTTAATAACTGAGATATTTTTAGAAAATAATCATTAAAATATCAATACCACGTACACTTGTAGTTCGCAGAAAGCAAACACTTAGAGATGGTTATTTTTCTTAGGGCCTGGTCCCAACATTTAGATATGGAAGAGAGACATTTGTGTTCATAATAACAATATTTTACCCTTAAAACTCCGCAGACAGGTGCGTTCTCTGGTATTGGAGTTCCACCCATGCAATTTTCTGGCATAAAATGTTTATAATATTTTGACAGTAAGCATATCTATTTATATCACATATTTTTATCTATAATATCCTATGATATATATTCCTATATACTACATCCTATTTTCTTAGGGTTGTACTAATTTTTATATTAAATCCATATATTATGACATGTTTACTGCTACGTGAACCTGGAAAAAATATATATGCTCCTAACGTTCCAAAAAGAGGATAGTCCAAGAAACGTACAGTTTTCATAGGAAATCGCCGGTCAAAATTATTTCACGTAATATATCTGTAGAATTCTTTAATATTATTTAAAGAATATTTTTTATAAAGTATATATTCATTATTGACTCAAAAATAATCCAAAACAAGTTAGTTTTCAGGGAAACTGGATATTTCAAATTTTAATATATTGAACTGTAAAGTGAATTACATGAAATTGAGGTTTTTCGGAATAGCGTGCAAGATATCTCTAGATATTTTTAGCGTTATAGATTATATATCTATCGTAAAACTTCACCTAAATATGTTTATTGTTTGACCTACAAAAAGGGACTTTGCATAGAGAAACTGGGAAAAAGCAATATGCAATACTTTCAACATTATTTTAAAAATATTAATTTTGCTAAAATACACATATGTTGAGGTTCAGTCTTAAGATTTAGATATGATCATTAAATTCTCGAAGATTATATGTAACATTATTAAATGTTTGAAGAAAAATCTTGCGCGCAGTTAAAAAAAAAGCATATTTTCAAAATTCTGAAATATATGGTTTTAAGTATTATTTTAAGAATTGCTGAAATAGGGTTCCCCACATTTGTTTCTAGTCATAACCAGTGTAATTACAGGAATTTGTTTAGGCGGTTCGCTTTAAAATGCGGAAAAAATGTTGCTCTTTCATATATAATTTCCACGAAAAATAGATTTTTTAATCATTTAAGAGTAGTAGGAACCTTTGCAAGGGTTCGTACGGGCCCTGGAATTTTAAGACCAGGAAATTCTTCGGTACCAGTATTTTCTTATAGATAATCGCTTCTTATATAAGGTAAAATTTCGCACGTTTGAATTTGATGTATTTTTTTAGAAAAATGTACTGGTATTTCACCTGGAAAATAACGGTAGCCGTACGAACCCTGTTTGCACTATATAAAATCTTCGTTCGTGTTAAAATGTGTGAACTAATGAATGTAGTTTTATGAAAAAATTCGTTCCAAGAATCAGGATCTTCAATTTCCAAATGCAAATAACGTTTTTTTCTATGCGCTAAAATATCCACGTGGCATATTTCTTAATGCTATTATTATTATTACTAGCTGGCTTCGCCCGCCAGCGGGCCCATAATTTACGTCGGTGCCTCGAAACTTTTGTATTCTCCGGCTCGCATCCCCCTCGAACCGAACGAAACTCCGACCCGGGTCCCCGCTGCCTTCGGCACCGGATAATCCCTTAATTTGCACATCGAATAGTATAAACCTCTAACTGAACTAATCTCCGACCCTGGTCCCCGCTGCCTTCTGCACCGGATAGTCCCTTAAATTGCACATAGAATAGTATAAACCTGTCACTGAACGAACCTCCACATTTCAATAGCAAAATTGTATTTTAAAAAGAAAACCATCTCTGACTGGCAAGCCATTTGGGACTCATGTAATAAGGGCAGAGATACCTATAAAATTATAAATAAAGTCGATCCAAATTATCTCTGCAAACAGCCAACACTGCCGTATTATCTGAGTAACCATGGCAGTTTCCCACAATACTTACATAAAATAAGAAAAAGAGCCTCACCTAGATGTCCATGCGATAAAGCAGAAGGAGATGCAGTTCACTACATATTCGGATGCTGCCCTCTTATGATCCATCACTTCCCTTTTGATAAGAACGAAACTCTCAGATATAACCTTCGTAATATCATTTTCAATCCTTCAAACTCTCAAAAGTTAAAAGAGAATTATAATATTCTCAATAAAAATTTCTCTTTCATTACGAAAGAATTAAAAAAAAAATTGACTGAACTGACCATTGACTTTCTGAACTAAAATACCATAAATTTAGGACATCATGAACTTATAGTACTTCGAAAATATTTTATATTTAACTTTCAATTTGCAAAAAATTGTTATTTTTTACCTTTTATATTTTATTATTGTTATGTAATTATATTCATTGTTTCAAATCTAATAAACAGGCGCCTCCTGCGGTGGGGGTTGGAACGGATGGGTGCTATCGGTGTCGGGTAGCGTTTATTTTTCCCCTTGTGGACTTATTGTTCCTATACCTCACGGGTGGCTGTCCACGAGTGGGTGATTTCGGTCGCCGCTGCCTGCGGCACCGTATAGCAGTTGTTCCGACCCTGGTCCCCGCTGCCTTCAGCACCGTATACCGGCCGTGCTACGCACGCACCGGATAATCCCTTAAATTGCACATAGAATAGTATAAACCTCTAACTGAACGAACCTCCGGCTCGGGTCCCCGCTGCCTGCGGCACCGTATAGCAGTCGTGCTGCGCACGCGCTGCAGTATACGTTAAATACGGTACCTGGTGCCTTCCGCCACCAGGTGGCGCAAATAGAAAAAATAAACCTCGAATAAGATAAACCTCGAACTGAACGAATCTCTAGAACCCCACAGTTAAGATAAAAAAACTTGAAGGGGGGGGGGAGGGAGGACACTGCTTTTCCTTAAACAACTGAATTAGACTGCCGGAAAAAAAATCTGATGTCAAACAACTTATTTAGACTACCGGACTTCTTGTTCAAAGACAGGGACTTGTAGAAAAACTTAAAACTGAAAAAAAAAAAAATCGATAACGGGCGAAGCCCGCTTTTCCCTGCGCAAATAGAAAAAATAAACCTCGAATAAGATAAACCTCGAACTGAACGAATCTCTAGAACCCCACAGTTAAAATAAAAAAACTTGAAGGGGGGGGGGGGAGGACACTGCTTTTCCTTAAACAACTGCAAGACAAGAAGACTGCCGGAAAAAAAATCTGATGTCAAACAACTTATTTAGACTACCGGACTTCTTGTTCAAAGACAGGGACCTGTAGGAAAACTTAAAACTGAAAAAAAAAAAAAAATCGATAACGGGCGAAGCCCGCTTTTCCCTATCATAATATCTGGTTGCCACTCTAAAACAAAAACTTAAGATACTCGTTATGGCAGTTTTTAGACGCGGCCTACTTCTTAAAATCGTACGGCAGTGTAATTGAAATCTTTCTTTTGCTTTAATTATACAAATAACGATGATTAATTATACAATAAAATAATATATCGGCTCCTAATGAAGATATGAGAATAATTTTTAGATATTCCGAAAGCGGAATCCATTTTGAGTCGCCCTGTCAAAGTTTGGAATTAATGCGCCCCTTAGATTCGGAAATGGGCCCCCCCCTCTGAAAAAACGCAGTTGAAAGTCACGTGACTATTTTATCTCTTACAGAAATGACTTATCCACAGACGATTTGTCTCCGTTGAATGTTGAAAAAAAAAAGAAGCTGTCTCTTCGGAATAGAAATAAATTCATTTGCCTGTGTCATTAATGAGTTTTAATTGATATCTTCAAAAATTACTGGTCGATTTTTACGAATTTTTTTTTTGTTGAATTCGCGAATTTTTTATACACGTGTTAGCAAATTTTCGCGAATGTAGAGTCATTATTTCCACTTGTTTCAAAAAGGAATGGGGCGATTTGATCTCGGATCTGTCGACCCTGCATTCTTTACGGCAACCTTTTTTTACGTCTGGGGTCGATGTTGGATGTCTGGTCAGTTTTTGGCCGAAATAAAGAAAAGTTACGGTCCGAATTTCAAAAAATTTGACATTTTGGAACGACAAAAATCGGCCGCGTGTGTACCCCGATTTATGTACCCCGATGCGTGTGTACCCCGGATCGATACCTCCGGTACATTTTTTTTTATTCGATGATGCGTTAAAAAGCGACGATTTGGATGTCTGCGATTATCAAAACGGAAATTTTTTTCGATTCTTTTTCCAGTTCGGTTTCGGTCGGTAATTAAAACACTTTCGTTCATTAATAACTCTCCGGGTCCGGGTCGGAATCCCGACCCGATCGAAACTTGAGCGTCGCGCTATTTTTCCGAATTTTTCGGTCCGCGTCCGCCGCCGGTGCGTCGATTTGTCCCGGAGCCTTTGCGTGTACAGCGGGGAGTGCGCAGACAGACAGAAACACACACAGACGTTTACCGTTCTTAATATTAGGGATTTTAATTTTTTAAACCTTTTTTTTTGTATCTGGAATATCTTTGCCTGAAATAATATGGTTATTAAATTATTAATTGTTTTACGTTTTAGTCCAAACTATCTTCTTAGTCGCATAATTTATTATTTTGTTTAGGCAATATAAAGTTTTAAAAGTTACATTAATCATATTCTTACTTATTTATTTATAATTCTTCATTTAATCCCCCCCCCTTATCTTACCTGGTTTTGAATAGAACGTTGTCTTGAACTGTAATATAATGAAATAAATAAATATCGAAAACATGTGGCGCGGATTGGAAGAAAATAAAAATTAAAAGTTATTTACCAGAAGAAGAGATCAACTATTTTAGTGGGTACACTTGGTAGCATCATAATGCTGTACCCCTAATAATACTGGCTTAAATTTTCTCCATGAGCGATTATCAGCCATTTGCTGAAAATATTCTATTCATATGGAGTATATCGACATGACGCATTTTGGGTGGCACAGTAGTGCATACTATGTGTTTCGCGGCCCTCAACGCTACTACCGTAATTTCCAGCCTATAATCCGCGGTTCAAACAATCATGCTTCAACGCGGAAATTTTAGTTTATAAAACTTAACCATAAGTACCAACCTCTCATTTATATTCCGTAATATGCGGGTTTATTTGACCCAGTTTAACAACGTTTCAAACCAGAAAAAATATTGGATGAATCTCCATTTATCCAATTACAGGTTTCTACGTGGAATTTATTTAATTTCAATTCTTAAAAAAATTTCTGGTGCGAAACGTGTTAAACTTGGGTCAAATTAACCCGCATATTTCGGAATATTAATGAGAGGTTGGCACCTATGCGTTAATTACCGTAATTTCTGGCGTATAAGCCGCAGCTCAAAGAGTCGTTTTCCGACCCAGAAATATTATTTTATAAAATGTAACTTAAATGATCGCTGTAAATATTTAACTACAATTATTGAATAAAATTTCTGGGTCGAAAAACGACTCTTTGAGCTGCGGCTTATACGCCGGAAATTACGGTACCAAATTGTTGTAAATATTTGACTTCAGTTATTGAATACAATTTCTGGGTCGAAACATGATTGTTTGATCAGCGGCCGGAAAGTAAGGTACTACTTTATTGAATACTTCACATTTTTTAATCACAGAATTTCTGTTATTTCTGTTACATACAACTCTTAAATCTGTTAAAAATTCGATCAATCGAGGACCATTTATATGAAAGAGCAACATATTCTACGTGTTTTAAAACAAACCGCATAAGCAAAGTTCTATAATTAATTACACCAGTTGTTACTAGAAACATATACTTTAAAAACGTTTATCTCAAAATGTTGAACATGTACTTTTTTTAAATTGCGCGCATGATTTCTCTTGAACCACATAAATTTTTACATTCAATCTTTCCGCATTCATAGATTATATCTTGTGACTGAACCTAAATAAATGTATATTTTAGCAAAATTTATTTATTTAAAATAAAGCTGAACGAATTGCATACTTTTGATTGAAGTTTTTCTATGCGTGTTTTTTGTTTTGTATGTAAAACATCAAAGGTAATTAGGTTGAGTCTTAAGATATAGCTATAATTTTAATTTCTAAAATAGAATTTAAAGTATGAAGTAGTTCCAGAGATATCTTGCGGTCAATTCTGAAAAACCTCTTTTTAGATAAAACATTAAAAAATATATTTTAATAAAATTTGAAATATCTAATGGTCTAGTATACATATATTTTATTAGTTTTGAGTCAATTATAAATTTATTCTTTATGAAACATATTCTTTGAAACATAATGATACTCCATATATATTTAAAATGTCTGGCGATTTTCTATGAAAATAATAGAAGCTCTCTCCAACAAAAGAAGTTCCACTTCTTAAAAAAATTATAAGATTAGCAAAATTTTCCAGGTTTACTTATCCAATATCAATGTCTTAATATATGAATATAAAATTTGCTACAGTACCCAAAAGGTAAAAAACATGATATAAATACATACATTTTCTGCCAAAAGCTTATAAACGCTTTATACAAAAAAAAAATGCATAGGTGGAACTGAGAATTCAGACCACGCCTTTGTCGATGGCGTATGCTTATAAAAAGACAAAAACATACAACTTCTAAACAATGTTCTATAAAAGTAATCAACATTCTAAAGTAATATCAATCCAAGAAATTAGAAAGCACCGGGTTTATACACTGTGCTATCTTTTTAATTTTTTTTTAATTAGAGCTCAACTTTGCTTCTATCTTAGCTCGTCTAATGTCGAATGTAATTTCTGTTTCCCTTTTCTCAGCATATGCTATTATTTTCAAATCTGCTCAATTTATTGATGTTATTGAATTAATGCTACAATTGAGCCCAGGTTTCTTCATGACGGATATTTTACCAATATGATCCTTACTAACTATTATCTGTGCTACATTAACTTCAAATTCAGATATTGTGCGACAATGACCTATGGATAAACAAGGGAAGACATATAGTGTAGTGTATACCAGTTGCGAATGGAGTGACTGAGGATGTAAGTCACAAGATGGTGGCTGTTGTTCCTTTACATGGATCAACAGGGTCTGACTACCGTCAGGACTAAGTGCTACCAGTAAATTTGAATAGAAATTTTCACTTTATTTAAATACATTATTGATACAAAATTTCTGTGATCATTCAGACAAAAATTTTTATTTGTTTTTACTGGTGGGAGATTGCCACGGCGGAATTATAATCAGTTTCATTGACAAGAAAGTTGTTGTTGCATTTATTTCTGAACTGCAGGGCTGAACTACCGACGGAGAAAACTTTCACTAGTAAAAATGAATAGATATTTTAGCTTGATTATGACATAAATTCTGCATGAAAATCGGAGAAAGTTTCTTATCAAATTTACTGGTGGAAGTTTACCCAGGAGTTAATCAGCCCCTTCGGAACCTATTACAGTTGAAGCTTCACCATTTTGAGGATATTTAAATTCTTCTTACTTCATAGTTCAATGTTGTGCAACCACTATTCAATATCTGTAGGATATTTGTTAGATCACGGAATTTAGTGATTCAAAGTGTAATGATATGATTAAAAACCAGGTCCTAAGAAAAATTCAGCATAAGATTGTCGGCGTTGTGCGAGCCACAAGTAATATTTTAATAATTGTTTACAAAAATTATCTCATCTATTTTATTCATAGTTAATGCAATTAGAGGATTTTTTTAATCGAATCTTTTTAAAACGATCAGAAAATGTTTCTCTTTCATATGTATGTTTTAAAAAAATCGAATTATTTTCAGATTTAAGAAAAGTATGTCCACTTGAATCTTACTTTTTGCAAATAGTCATGTAAGAATACTTTTCGAAACTAATAGTGAGTGCCACCTGCACTAGCATGATTTTCCACAAGGATAAATAAGTCTTGGAATTTTTTTTTTTTTTTAATTATTTTCTTTATTATTTTTTCACTAGCACACTTTTCATTATGTTTCTCCAGATTCAGGCATTTACAAACTTATAATAATACTTTGAAGAAATATTTAAATACCAAAAATAGGGTAAAAGAGAACAATAAATCCATAACCACCAACTTTTAAGTTTTTTTTGGTACATATTTTTTAGCAGAAACATTTATCCTATTTAATCGCAGAAAATGTAGTTTAATTATCACATTGACGGTCATGCACAAATATGTGTGGCAGCAATATTTCCCGGTGCACCATACCACATGAATACGTGTGCTATCAATATTTTCATTGAAGACATTTTATTGCTATGAAATAGGACTGCTGATTATTTATTTGAAAATTTATTGATAATTTATTGAAAAAGCACACTGTGGCCCGGGCATGTTTGATCATTTCAGTCTGATGTTGAACGTGCAAAAATAACTAATATTTGTTACTTTTGAATTAAAAATATATAATTAACAACAATTCTATGATTGGGAATTCTGAACCGTGAAAAAAGCTTTATAAATATAGGTCAATAAAACCACTTTTCTGACAGCTGTGGCGGTCAACGTGTTGAGACAGTTTTTCTTTATGAAAATAGTGGTAGAACAAAGCATAAAATTTGGTGGCTTTTTATACCCTTTTACATTTGTTTTATAAATTGAATACTAAAATATTTTGTTACTGGAAATATGTATATAAAACATATTTTTTATATATTAATATTCCGATTATATTATAATATAATTTTTAATCTATTTTTTATTTTAACCCTTTTAAGTATTGGTGGGTATGATGAATGATTTTGAAATTCGAAAGAAACTTTCGGGCATGCGCAAAAGCATAGCTGCCAACTTTCGTATTCTTTTTAATCAGTTAAAACCAGATAACGTGTTAAAAAATAAATTAAGAGCAGCATAAAAAAAAGTTGTCGTTGATGCATGCCAAATTATGCATTCGAATTTCAAAATCATTCATTATACCCATCACTACTTTAAACGGCGGTGGTATAATATTTATACTGCTTAATTTTAATTAAAAACTGCCTGCTAGCACGCAGATAATTTCAATAAATGATTGCTTTTAAAATCCATTTATTCGTAATTTCCAGTGTTATTCAGACTTTCAAAAGAATTACTTTGGCCCCTGAAAGGGTTAAAGTAAATGTGTATGGCACGTTGTTGTTTCTAATGTTTTCTAGCACACAAATGTTTCCAGTAATAGAGATAATCTTTCTGAAACCTCTCGAATGATATATTCTTAGCACGGGGAATCATAGCTTCTGTCTATAAAATATAATGTAACATGTAAAATGTTTAAAAGTTTTTTTTTTTTTTTTTTAATAAATTTAGTGAGAATTACTTTCCATCTAACCAGTGATTCTAATTGGGAGGGAAATTGAATATTCAGATTGATTTACTGTTACCAGTTTTTTGAAATAATAATATTCGCCTTATTTAACGACAAATTCAATAAGACGAATAATACTATTCCAAAAATGTGGTAGTAATACAAAATCTGACCAAAAAGAAACCCACACCGGGCAACACTGCATTCAATCATGATTATGAGTTATTAGTTCACACAAATTTGATTTATGTTGATGGAAGAAATTATTGCTGACAATAGACATTTTGTACAGATAAAGGCAGAAGATATAATCCAATCCATTCCATATTACAGCTGTAGTATAGCAGCATTCAGATTTTTGGAATATTTTGTAACAATAAATTTATAGCATATTTAAAAAAAACAAAAAAACACTTACTTCAGCTGAAGTGCTCCGCACTCTTCTGAAACACCGTATATTATTCAGCGTATATTGTGCTATATTTCTTAGCGGCTAATTTTTACGCTTGTTTGCTTGCCCTAAAATTTAAAACATTTGTTTGTATTATTCAATCGTATATTTCGCCGATTAAATAAGGTAATATTTAATATTAAATTTTACTTGTAAGAAAAAAAACTCAACTGTTGGGAGCTATGTTATTTTTAATAATTCGGTATACAGACATTTTTAATTTAAATTACAAGAAAATGTAAACATATTATTATTAGAAAATGGTACCAGAAAATGCAGAAACGTTTTATAAGTTATGTTGAATATATGCTACCGCAGGCTGTTTCGGTGAAATCACTATGTTTTGCTCAAGTTGCAAAGCTGACTGTGTCAGGCTTTGAGATATGCAAGAAGCATTGTTTTTTTCAAATTTTCTGTGTTAAGGTATTGCATTGTTAAGATGTCCGTTGTAATGACACCTATTTAGACCCTTTATCGTTAAAAAAAATCTACTGTCCTGCCACACTATTCGTATAGTAATTTTTGTTGCATTTAATTGCGGAAAGAACTATCCAAACTGGCAACACTACATTTAATATCATATCAAAAAACATTTTGTTTTTGTACAGATACATAGCCGTTTTGCGATTGGAGCGAGTTCTAATTATTCAGATTGTTTACGTGCGACCACTTTTGAATTTATTAACCCTTAAATGCATAGTGTATCCAATTGGCAATACATTTTCTTTAATTTTTAATAAATAAATCAAGTTCTTCGCAACCACTATATTTATATAGAAATATTAATGCTGTAAAAATAACATATACATGCTACTAATAAGCTTAAAAATCTATCTTAAAATTTCTGGTTTCTAATTCTTAATATAAATATAAAAAAACACAATTCTAAAAGAAAAATGCATGCATTGTAGGGTTAATATTCACTTTATTTAACCGATTCAAACATGGATGTCATTTAATGACACTATTTTTTTAATAGCAGTACTGCCGTATAGTACTTTTCGCCGCTTAAATCTAAGAATTCTGCAAATAGACCAGACAAGATTACAACTAAAACATGCTGGTACTAAAACAAACAAACAAAAAAAACAAAAAAACATACGCACTTTCTATAAAATGCGTACATGACACCCATTCTGGAGGGGTTAATGATAGACATATCATTATAACTATTCGGAAATAGTGTTAGATCTGCGGACTGCTGTTGAGTTATTTGACACTTACAACAACATTTAAAATTGAATTACTTATGACAAATATTTTGCATTTAGGGAGACAAATAATTTACTTTGACACAATTCCGTGCAAAACAGTATCCTTTTTCAATCCGACTAGAGCATATGCTGAAACAATGACAAAATTTCCGTGCATTGTTTTCATTATAACGGTGGTTACCGTTTATGGTTGGGACATGTGGTGTGGTTGAAAAATGGTAGAGGTATAATAGCTGTAATATGTATAATACCACTTACCTTTTGAAAGGGATCGTTAAGGAATACATGTAAAAAAGTAGGAGAAGCTGTCCTAGCCCTCGTGTAGAGGCTAATTCGAAATATTCTTGGTATATTAATAAAATAGTTGTAATAGACATTTAGGAGGAAGATTATTCTTTAGAAATAGTGTTTCTTGAAAGATGACTTGTAATACCCTATTTTATTCCACGACAATTTTCAATTCTAATTATGATACATGCTCTAAGGTTAGACATGCATTACATTAAATTAGTGATTTTCAAACTTTTTGCTTGAAAGTCGCCTTCCAACGCAAATTCCGAAAGATATTCTTTGCCTTATTTAATCAAAAATTTCTCCCATTAAATAAGGCAAAATTTACTATTTTAAAATAGTGGTAGCTTGGTGGCCATAGGTTGCAGATTTATGTTTTATACGAGATTTTCTTCAATCTCATTTGTCCAAAAATATTTTAGCAATGAAATCGCCGTTAAAAGGTAATTCAAATTTTTTTTTCTAGGTTGCAGAAATGCAGTACAGAAATGCAGCTCTGTTCAAGATTTTTTACGTTTGATTGCTAAATAAGTTCTTTACTTCAATTTACTACTTTGCATCGCCCGGTAAATTTTAAATATCGAGAGGCATTATCAAAATTCATTCTTAACTGCTGTAAAAATTATCTATATTTTAATTTTATAGGGAAATTAATGTTTCAGGATTATGAAGTCAGATTACGAAGTGAGTCAGTTTGTACTCTCTACTTTTTTCTGAGAAATATTCTGATACCGCTATTTGCCTAAAGTGATATTTCCCTTCTTTAAAGAAGGAAAATTTGTTATCGATTGATGTTAAGAATTATATTGTAAAACAATTGTAACTCCTTGAACTGATTCTGATTCTCTGGCCTTTCTAATACTCCTGGTCTTTTCCTGGTTTCACCGATTGAGGTAAAAACAGACTAACTAACAATATCTGTTTTATATGAAAACATTTTCGAATGACTTGTAAATATGGAAATAAAAATATATAATTTTATAATAATAAAACATTATAAAAGGTTTATACTTATTGAACATAGTAGTGAAAAAAACTGTAACTGAGAAAAACAAAATATGCAACTTTCAAATCGGAAAAAAAACATGAAGCTCAAAAAGAATCTTAAGATATTAAATAAATGTAATTTAAAGAATGTAGATACAAAGAACATCAGCAGTACAAAGGGCTTTTTCTCAACTGTTCTCAATTTCAAAAGATGAGTCGCTAAATTAGCAACTTAATATGTATTTTTCTTTTGCTAGCCCGTCAGCACATGCGCTGGGATAAAATCTACCCCAGCTCAGAATCATTACTTAAAATGTGAGAAATTCGTTCGTTATCATTCTGAGCTTTATACTTTTTTTTCAAGTAAGAACGTCTTATTTCGTTATCATTCTGAGCTTTATACCGTAATTTCCGGCGTATAATCCGCAGCTCAAAGAGTCGTTTTTCGACCCAGAAATATTATTTTATAAAATGTAACTTAAAAGATCGCTGTAAATATTTAACTACAATTATTGAATAAAATTTCTGGGTCGAAAAACGACTCTTTTAGCTGCGGATTATACGCTGGAAATTACGGTACTTTTTTTCAAGCAAGAACGTCTTATATAAGACGTTCTTGCTTGAAAAAAGTATAAAGCTCAGAATGATAACGAGCGAGTTTCTCACATTTTAAGTAATGATTCTGAGCTGGGGTAGATTTTATCCCAGCGCGTGTGCTGACGAGTTAGAAAGAAAATTCGATGCACTTAAAATATTATAAAAGAAGAATGAAATTTCTATGGAGACTGCAAAATTGTTTTGTGCTATGTTATGTTTCAGATTTGATTAATTATGAATGATTAATTCGGGCTTCGTTACATTGCATGTAAATGCATACCTGTCAACATTGCACTAAACTTCCGTACAATGTAGGTTAATTTTACCGAGGTTAAGCACGTTTCAAACCAGAATTTTTTAAAAGAAATGCATTCAAATAGATTCCACGTAAGAACATCAAATTAAATATGTATTATTTTTTCAGATATATTTTCTGGTTAGAAACGTTTTTAACATGGATCAAATTAACGCACGTTGTACGGAAGTTTAGTTGAATGTTGTGAGGTATGTAAATGTAATGTTCTTCCCCGTCCTAAGTGGAATTTAAATTTCTGGAAATACATTTTAATTTCCACTGGTACAGCCAGATTGAGGTTAAGGGAAAGCATCGTACCAATACTTTTAAACGACTCTTTCTTTTATTTAATAGAATAATTAAAAAAAAACATTCTGCAATTAAACAAGGAGAAAATTATCATTCGAAAGTTCAGTAAAAGCTCCTCCCTGGCCTAAGACTGGGTACGCCAATGTTCATTTCGTTAACTTCGCTATCTGGCTTTTTTTTTGAAGATTCGCATTATTTTCTTTAATTAAGTTTTAAACATCTTTTTACGTAAATTGCAATATAATAATGAATATTTCTTCAATATAGGTCTAATAAAATGTTCCGGGAATGCATTTATCATAAATGTCGGATCAAATACATCTGTCTGAAACAAGAAATTTTATTTAGTAAGTGAAGTAAAATGTGTACCACGAAAGATCGTGTTACATTTTATTAGGTAACATTTCTTTTTCTGAGTATGTTTATAAGCATTTCAGGAACTGCTGGACCGCACAACGTATATATATGATAAACCTAAAATTGTACCTTATTTTTACTTTCAAGAAACTTATAACAATGACCTGATTATTGCAGGGGCAAACTTCCATCAGTAAAATTTTATAGAAATTTTCGCCCTATTTAAATGTATTATTCTAACGGGATTTCTATCATGCATATGTTGAAAATTTTTATTCACTTTTACTGTTGTAAGTTTGCCCCTGCGGTAATCAGGCCCTGCCTATAACATACACAACTGAATATATATATATATATATATATATATATATATATCCAACAGGGTTCAAAATGATCGGTAGAATTATTTAATTGTCTAAATAATATATGTAATTATATTAATCTGCATATTAACAATATAAATTGGTTTTATGAAACTAAATGGACAATATAAACATAACAAAGGCATTTTAAAACATTTGCCATTATTACATTATAATAAACTGTAGATTCAGTGGATATGCAGTAGGAGCAAAATGATTTAAACGGAAAAGATTTTTCAAAATTATTAGAAACATTACATGTCAATAGGGCTTCTTTTGTGTTTAATTATTTCAATCAAGTGCTGTGGAATAAAGTTTACAAGGTTTCTAACTCTCCGAGGTGAGAAAAACGTCATTTCTTTTAAATGAGAGGTTTTAACTCTGCTTTCGAGTTATACTAGATCCAGTGGCGTAGCGAGGGAGGCGGTCCAAATGCTCCTTATACCAGTAATATTGTAAAGGTTACTTGGACTTGATTATCGCAGAAAGTTTTCCGATTAGATTAGACAAAGAGAACTTTACAGAATTAGTGGTATCCAGAGCATCTGCACTCCCCCCCCACCCTGGCTACGCCACTGACTAGATAATTCGATAATTTTTTCTGTGGATATTGCGCACTATAATAATCCAAATTTTCTCCATGGGATTTTTGTTCGAAATAATAGACGGCCAATAAAGTGTGGGGATATTATTATCTTCAAACCACATCTTTGTGTCAGTTGCAGATTGAATTGAGTCATTGAAACGTATCGTTAAGGCCGACAATTTTTTAACCCTGGTTCGACAAATGGCGCTCTAACATGTGAATATATATATGTCTTGTCTATTTTTTCGTCGTCCTAGAAAATCAGTTCTAAGTTTATCTCATGAGGAGAAAACAAGCCAAACCATTAAGGAGCCACCACCTTGTTCTGCGTGGAAAATGTCCTTTTTCTGTCGAAGGTCAGGCATAAACTCCATTCAAACAATCGAGATCACTAAAAATAACTTTAAACCAATTTAATCGTTTTAAAATTCAGGGGACCGTGCAAAGGCTGAAAATAAATTCGCCTACGACAGCCCCCATTTTTGTGTCAACGTGTAGACCTAGAATTCAAAGGGAGGCGTTAAATGGGAGATTTTAATTTTGCTTTTGAGTTATACTAGGTCATATGACCATTTTCCGCTGGATATTGCGCACTGTAATACCTACAATTCGTTTGTTGCTTCAGATGTTTCTCTGGAAAATGAATGCGTGCTTTTTTATGGCCAGATGTTAAACGAGGACACCAATGTGGAATTAGAAATTTAGGTGATCACGGACTTTTTACTGCTCTTCCGTACCAGTGTTGCCAGTGGGCTTCTTTTTTTAACCTTTTAGCGGGCGGTGTCCACAAAAAAGGACACCTAATTTTAATTCCAAAATTGACAAACGGCACCAAGAATATTTAATTAAAATTTTCCTTTTATAAAGTACTGGAAAATAAGCAAGTTGTTATTTTCTAATGAATTCGTTTTTTAATTCTGGTGTCAGTCTATTAATTCATCATTCTACGAACAGACTTATTCCGCGCCGGAAAGGGTTAATTCAGTTTTCTTGATTTCCTCCAATTTTTTCAGAAAGTAGAATTCGCCTTATTATTTAAAGAAGTCGAATTACACCATTTCAAAAAAGTGGTGCCAATCAAGCAATCTGAATTTAAAAAAATAGTAGCTCACGGGGAACACAGCTCTATACTGATGTTATTGTCTTTATTTGGCTTCAGAATTTCTTTGTAGTCATTCTTTTGCTTGCGAATCTAACTTCCGTATCTGTCCCGTACAACACGTAAATTTGATAACAATCCATTCTTGTCTAATGATGGCGTGATTTTATTCGCGATTTGTAACACATTTTCTTTAAAATAATTTTCTTGCTGTCTCTTATGCGTCTATGTATTGTGTCTTTTGAGATATTGATACCAAGATTTTTTTTTAATTTTCCTTATGGATATATTTTGTTTTACACCGATCTTCCAAATTTTCAATAAGTCTTAATACTTGTTACACGTGGCCTCCCACATCTTAGTTTTCGTTCGACGTTGTTATATATTGCATGTACTATGTTTGTTCCACGCTGTAAACGAGTTAAAATTATAGAAACTTTAATAAAGGTCATATTTTTCGATTTCAACTTAAAGATCTTTAAAATTGTCTCTTTTGGAATTCTGTAGCTTTCGGCATCTTTAATTGTTTGAAAACAATCCAGCATTTGCAAACGTTTACATAATGTGCCTAAACTTTTGAGACAGTGGTTTCTTAATAAAGCAAAAAAAAAAAAAAAATGCGTATTTTTTAAATAAATTGTACTGATGTAACCATTCTAATATGTCTTCTACGTTTCATTTTATTTGCATTTTTAGAATTTTTTGTGAAACTATTCCATCTTATATATCTGCTTCCAATTTCATTAATATATTTTAATGTGTGCCTAAACGTTTGAGACAGACTGTATAGATGCAATGAAACTTTTCGTAGATTTGCTTTTTTATTGAATAACTCGTGTGTATAAAAAAGGTTTTTGTAATGAGTAAATATAATTAAAAATTCCGCTGAGACAAGCATAGATGCCATATTTTATGCTTTCGTCTTAACACTGTTATTAAAGAAAATTATTGGAATATTTAACGATTGAAGGGCGGTATTTCATTTTTTGATCACTCGATCATATATTACAATACAAGCAAATCTTGTCTGTCTGTCTGTCAGTATGCAAGTTTTATCTTAAAAACAGCTTTAACGATTTTGACGAAATTTTGTATCCTACCGTTTTCGGGAACGAAAAGAACATTGGACGAGGTCACAAATTCGATTAATGGGTCATTTTGGGTCACAACGGGTCAAGGTCAGCCTAATTATATCTAAAAAACGGTTCAAACGATTTTGACTAAATTTTGTATCCTACCGTTTCGAGCACAAGAAGGCCATTGCGCTAGGTCAGATGTTCGAGAAAATTCGATTAGTGGGTCATTTTTGGGTCACTGCGTGTCAAGCTAATTTTATCTAAAAAGCGGCTCTCGATTTTGACTAAATTTTGTATCCTACCGTTTTCAAGCACGAGAAGTCAACTGGACTAGATCAAATGTTAAAGAAAATTCGATTAATGAGTTATTTTTGGGTCAGTGCGGGTCAAGCTAATTTTATCTACAAACGGCTCTAAGGATTTTGACTAAATTTTTTATCCTGCCGTTTTGGATAACGAGAAGACCATTAGGTTGGATTACATGTTCCTGAAAATTCTACTGGTGGGTCATTTCGGGACACTATGATTCACTAAAGTCAGGGTCAAGCTATTTAACTACGTAAAAAACGGCTGAAAAGATTTTTACTAAATATTGTATCCTACCATTAGAGCTAGGTCACATGGTCGATAAAATACGATTAGTGAGTCATTTTGGTGTCACTACGCGTCAGTGCATTTCCATATGAATGCATTAATGTTGAAAGAATTATTGACACATTGACGGTCAGTAGGAACAAGTGAAGTTCGAAAATTGACACTATATGTTTTTGTAATTTTTAGAATATTAGAAGTATAGTTTTACTCTTTCTCCTTAAATAAAATTTAATTTTGATTAATTCAGCACCTTTAATTAGGTTGCACTACTCCCTTCACAACCACGTCAGGGTGGCTAGTGGTCAGGGAAAAATATAGTCAAAAAAGTGATAAACACCAGTGAATTCTTATAGAAAAATTTATGTTGATTATTCGATCAAATAATCAATTGGAATTTTTCTATAAGAATATACTGGTAACTATAATTTTTTACTGTATTTTTCCTTGACCACCAGCCACCCTGCAGGTGCATACTGAAGCTGTAACTCGTATAACAGGTTGAAAACGAACTTCAACCTAAGAAAATGTTTCCAAAACATGACACTGGGCTTCTACTTGTACGACGGTAACTGCACATTTGTACTGCTATAGCAGTAGTGTCTAAAAACGACCGTTTCGTTTTAGACGGCTATTGCCGTCATGCCACATAGTGAACTTTGCTTTGACGACTATAGCCGCAACTGTCCGTCAACGTGTTAAGATATTGAACAGTTGGCAGTAAACGAAGTCGAAAAGGTGGCAACATTTCGCCAAATATTGCAGAATTTCGCGATATTGGCTATATTTGGCGGAAAATCGAATTCCAAGATTAGCAATTCCAAAACGCACGCTTGGCGCCAAATGAAAGAATATGGGAAATTTGCGCAATTTCGCCAAATTTTGACGACATTTGGAGAAAATATTGGCTTTTTGAATCTGAAGGAATTTTCTAGAAATTCCCAATAGCAGCCGAGATATATGATTCAACCAGTCAGTGTCCATAGAACGTTCTCGAAAACAGAATTCAACCAATCAGGATACATAGAACTGATATGTTGTACAGATAATTTATTATTATATTGAATTGAACATAAAGCTACTTTTAACCAACCATAGCTCGGTCTTCCCTGCTGGTTTTAATACATAAATTCCCCATTGGTACCAATATTTTGGAAAGAAATTTTCGTTTTATTAAGTACATAAAGAAAAGATTTTCCTTATTTTCAAATAATTTTGTTTGTAAAATCTGTTGAAAATCAAACATTTCAGCATCTTACGAACAGAAGTACTTTCCTCCTGAAAATCAAATGATATTATTCAGCAGAAATTTAAGATTAAAAATTTGGTTACTGGCCAGGACTTGCGACTATTTTTATATTCAATTGTGCCACAATTTACAATATTTTTGTGGTAGATTTCTCTTGCAAACATCCTAGTATATGTATATGACGGAGAGTATTTTTTAAAACGTGGTATGAAACGTAATTTGAATCTATGAATACACTATCGTGTCAGTGGGCTACTTTTTAAAATTCAGATTTCTTAAGTAACACCACTTTTATTAAATGGTCTAATTTGCCTTGTCTTCGCCTTATTTAATCTGCCATTAAATAAGGCAATTTTACTTTCTCAAAAACTGGTTGCAATAAATCAAACTAAATACAAAAATTAACCCACTGACAACACTGTATCGTGTCTTACTTATTTTATTTTCAATTTGAATGAATATTAACCCTCTCACTGACAAGCCTGTCTTAATACGTTCACTAAGCTTGAGGTTTCACTGCAATACAAGCATTATTTAAATTTGTAACGCAGTAAAGATTTCGCTGAATAGACATCACATTTATTGAACACAGCACTCACAAGACACAAACTTACACATAAGAAGCACATAGATAATTCACAGCACGGTTTTACGGAGATTTACAATCAAACACCTAGGACAGGCGTAATACATATTTAGTCGACGGGTGCGACACATGTTTCTCAAACTAAATCATTACTCACTGAGGCAGGAGAAAAAAACATTCCGCATTGAGGTAACCAACGCATGCGCTCATAGTGCGAACGAACCCTGCTAAAGTAAATGCGCATTACAAATTAACATAATTCTACTTATATAATGAAATTTTAATATATTGAGTTATGATAAATACTCCCATGGGTTACATTCATATATGTAATTAAGTTTTTTACATAATGTTGGAAAAATCATTTTTTTAGCAATTAAAGTAAAATAAAAAGAAAACTGCATTACAATTTTGCCCTTTTGCTGGACAGTCAGAGGGTTTAAACATTAATTACGACCGGAAAAAATGCAATGCAGTAATAACAAAGTAAACATTTGACATGTTGTACTTTCGAAATTGTGCTTGACTGTCTCAGAGTTCGGGAGTGTGTACTGTTCTTTCCAGAATGTACACGGACGTTAAACAGAAGGTGAATTATGGTATTTTAAGAGCTCTGGTGAAACGTTGTTATCAGTGTTACCTCGTTTTGTATTTGAAAATTTAGTACTCATATGAGAAATGTTGAATGGTAATTTTTCTTTATTTGGTGACAGACATCTGATAATTACTTATTCGAAAAGTTCTTCTTCCGAAATTTCCGGTATGAATGCGGAATTTACGAATTAATAAAAGGCCAAATTGGTGACCGGTAGTCATCAGACAGTGTTGGCAATTCGCTATTTATTTTTTATTGAGATTTCTTGATTGCCACCAATTTTTTGAAGTAGAAATTGTCGCCTTATTTAAAGACAGATTAATTGATTCGAAAATATGGCGAATTATACTATTTTAAAAAAGTGGTGACAATCACGCAATCTGAATAAAAAAATTGCAGCGGACTGACAACACTTGTCACAGCCCTCTAAATACTAGACCTACATGCTGAGAAATAGGGCTTCTGTCAAAAGCGATTTTTGTCAGCGTTTGTGTAGTCTCTTGAATTTGAACAGCAGAATTTTCTGAAAATATTTCTTGCCTTTATTTCCTAGCTAAACTATAATTAGAAGAATACGTATATCCGGTATATTTCAGGATAAAATATTCATAAAGTGCCAATTATTGCTATACGCGGAGGTTACGACAAACCATAGATGCCAAATTTTATGCTTTTTTCTTACCACTGATTTTGTTAAAACAAATTCGACATATTTAATCGCTGTAAATTTAGGATTAAAATGCAAATATTTCGGTTCAAAATCAGTGGTAGAAAAAGCGTAATAGGTGGATGTTATGAATACAACATCGTGCTTTAGTTATTTTATTTTCAATCTGAATGAAACTTAAATATTTATTAATTAAGATCGGAAAAATGTACCGTAATTTCCGGCATATAATCCGCAGCTCAAAGAGTCGTTTTTCGACCCAGAAATATTATTTTATAAAATGTAACTTAAAAGATCGCTGTAAATATTTAACAACAATTATTGAATAAAATTTCTGGGTCGAAAAACGACTCTTTGAGCTGCGGATTATACGCCGGAAATTACGGTAATGCATTAATAAAAAAATAAACATTTGGCATGCGTGTATATAGAAATATTATCTTCATGTCAGTGTTCAAGGATGTGTGGTTCTCTCTAGAATGTACACTGAGGTTAACCGCGTAGCAGTTTAGCCCGAACGACGCTCGGGCCTAAAATACTATAAATGTTACTGGTGGAATTTTACACATACCGTACGTCTTCTGTATACGGTCCTGATCGCACACATCGTCGCTAACATGTTAAGTTGTCGAATGTGAAAAATGCATTTTTCATTACTTTCAAAAATGGGTCGATTGTCACCCCTAAATTTTAATAATATTCTACTCCTGGTTTAATATGGCTCAAATAAAACAATGGAGTTCTAAATAAAGAGGAGAAGTCTTATAGTGAATTGTCTGCCAGTTACTGTTTAAGTAACTGAGGAAGTACTCGCAACATTGGATTGTAACGCGCGTATTACGATCACACACTTATCTCCCACAACTCCCTTTTATTCGCAAATTTGCGGACACTAGTTAGTTTGGCGAAACAGAGCAAACATGCAGAGCGTTTTCCTTTGGCAAATGAGAACGTCACGTGAATCTGTATTTGTGGGAGGTTTGAAGTTCTCATAACTAACATGGCGGGCACGGAGAGTATAACGTAGCGTCATGTTAGGCTTGATATTCCAGTTTTATTTATACTAAATAATGCCATTTACGGCGAATAAATAATTATTACACTTTGTGAATTACTCATAGTGTAATAATTAATAATAATAGTCATACTAACCAGTCATACTAACCAGTTTGCAGATAATAAATGTGTATTATATTCAAGCTGAAAAAAAATTATGCCTGGAAGTTATTATTTAACAATGTTTATTTTTTACTAAGAAATTTATTTTTAAGTAAAATTACTGTTAAAAATTTTGGATAAATATCGGTATTTAATTTGGTATTTATTTCCTTGGTGCATATCGGCCAATTTTTTTTAACTCCTGGTGTATAATAAATTTCTCAAATATATTAATTTACAAACATGATTATCAACTTTTAACTTTGCTTAAATTTCAATAGTGCAAATGCAGTATTGCATTGATGCTTACAAATTAGTAGATAGGCTTAGAATCAACACAAATAGCAAGGTGGATATTATTTAAAATACAGGTTTGTGAAATGTTTTTAAGTGTTATGATGTTATCTGATATGTTGTATTATGATGAATAACTGCTTAATGTTACTTCTAGAACTCTTATAAAACCTTTATAGGAGTCCTTGTTAAGATAAGACTTTTTTTTTTTTAGAATCTTGGTGTTGACAGATTAGACTTGAAAGTGAATTGTTTTTGCTTGAGTTTTTCGTGTGAATTGCTGTCACATCCATTGAAAAATAAGCGTTTACCTTAATAAAATTACGACAGTTTCTAATACTTTAATAATAAAATTTTTATCCATTTTCGTTACTAATCACCAAGAATTAGATTTGATGATGCATAATAATAAAAAATTGGCACATGAATTGTGGAATTTAAGAAAATAATTTTTTTTTTCTGCAGTAAACAACTAGATAATTTACAAGTTTTATCGATAGTTGATTTTTATTAACTTGTAACGAATTAATTTGTTCTGTATTTGATGTTAATTTAGAAGTAATTTTAAAATTCAGACATAAGAAATAATATAAACTTGACAAAATAGAAATTTGTAAGGAAACTTTTATTAATTAAATATTGTTTATTTTCGATATTTTCTTTTTTAGAGCTTGTCTCTAATCATAAAATGAAGAACTAAAAATATCCCTCATTACATAGTATGAATTATTAACAAAATGAATAAATAATAATTTTTGAAATTATAATTTTGAAATTTATAAACAAGTCTTATCTTAAAAAATGTTTTGTGAGTCCCCAGTATAATACAACATGTTAATAATAATAATAACACATTAAAAACATTTTACATTGTGGATGATTGAGAGTATGTAAGAATGTATGATTGAGTGTTGAATTATGTGAAAGTATTTAATTCATATTTAATACTCAAAGATTATTTCATCAGCTTTTAAAAAAAACAATTTTTTCTCTCTGAACTGCATCTAACTCAAATTAATAATAATAGTAAAGATGAAAATAAATACTAACCAATTTGCAGATAATAAAAGTGTATTATTTTCAAGCTGAAAAAAAAAATTGCTTGGAAGTTATTATTTAACAATGTTTATTTTTTACTAAGAAATTTATTTTAAAGTAAAATTACTGTTAAAAATTTTGGATAAATATCGGTATTTAATTTGGTATTTATTTCCTTGGTGCATATCGGCCAATTTCTTTTTAACTCCTGGTGTATAATAAATTTCTCAAATATATTAATTTACAAACATAATTATCAACTTTTAACTTTGTATAAATTTCAACAGTGCAAATGCAGTATTGCACTGATGCTTACAAATTAGTTATATGAAAACATAAAAAAAGAAGAGTTTGAAAAATGTTTTCCTACTTTTTCAATAGCACATACTGTATGTTTAATTTCGGAATTTTTCAAGCCAACTAAATGTATTGAAAAATATACTAATTAAAAGACATTGATAAATATATTATCATAAAATTTAATGTTTAAAATTCTTCACATTATGCCAAAATAGCACAAAAGTACAATCCTTTTTCAAAATGTTCCCTTTCATTTGAATAAAATCATTATACATGGTATGAAATAAAGTTGTTTAACATAAATAAAAATATCAGTTTCAAGTCTATTATATTATAAAAAATTTCCCTCCCTACACAAATATCTAAACATAAATATGTAAAAGTTAACAAGTGAGAAAACAGATTAACCTATAACACATTCTGCTGCTATTATTCCTAATTTCTCTATCATTCGTTTGGCACTGAAAAAGAAGCTCCTATTATAAAGCCTTGAAACAAGTGTAAGATAAAATTTCTCTGGATATTTGTGCTTTTTTGCATTCTTTTTTTTCAGATCATTTATTTATCTTTAGACAAAGTTTTTCTCATAGGTATCTCAATTTGAAAGTCCTTTGGATATAGAAGTTTTAAACCCTTAACGCCCCGGCATAGCACGGCAGAAATAAAAAATACCTCTTTGAATCAAAAATTAACTTTCAAGTTCGTGCAAAAAATAACCGAATTATATAGTTAAAATGAAATTACATGCATAAAAATCAAAGGAAAAAGTAATACAAAAATTAATCGCAGGGATTGAAAATGCAAATATATTGTTTTTCACACATGTGATTTCATTTTAAATAATATATATGGCTATACTAAATATATACCCGCATGTACTCTAAAACTGCAGCTTGGCCCTTACATTAATTATCTATGTACTACAACTTCTGTTTTATTAGCATACTATTTTTTGATTTATAAAAGCAAAGTTTACATGCTTATTTAGTGTGTGATGATATTTATGTATCCTGCATCCAGAACAGTTTTAAAATGGTTCTCAAATGACCTGCTCCACAATGCGAAATTTCCTGACTCCTTTTGAAACATAATGGTATAAAATTAGCAGGCCTGACTTGAAATGAGTTTTCCATTTTTTGATAAATAAATTATTTATCGATTTATAACCAATAGTTGTTACAGTCGGTTTTTCCTGTTTTCTCGCGCTGTCGTTCTGGAATTTCGGTTCGATAGTATTTTTAAAAACATATTTTGCCTTTATCAAAAAATGGAAAACGCTAATAAATTTCATAGTTTCTGAATAAGAACATTTTCCAATTTCATGCTTTTCTGAACAAAAATGAATTAAAAATATGGCAGGAAGTAGCTCCATTGTATTTGAGAACAGCTTAAAGGCATTTTAGGGCCCTGTGCCAGATTGCTTTTTTGGGAGTTCCAATGTATTGATCTATTCTTACTTTTTTTGAATGTATATAATTGTGTGAAAATATACCATAGTGGAAAAGCAAACGTCTTAAAACCTAAGTATTGTTGACTTATACGCAAAGGGTATCATTTGATACACAATTTTTAATTAATTAATTTTTAGTTAATAGGAAATATATATATATATATATATATATATAGTCGGCTAATTCATAGATACTGATTGAGTGCGGGCCCTGGGCACGGGCTCGATCACCCACAGTTAAGACAGAACTGAATACAGGAAAAAAAATATATATATAACAAAAAAATATTCAAAATATTCATTTCTGTCCCTTTAAAAGTTGTAGATGCATTCTCATTGGTTAATACAGACAGATCTTCGATTAAAAATCGATTCTCTTATCCGCAAATCTTAAGTGACGTCAGCATTTGCGGGAAAAAAAATGTTTGACTGGAATAACGTCCACTAGAATCCCCACACCCCCCTCCACTTTTGCGGATAGGTTTTCCAAAACTTTGCGGGTTTGGTCAGATCCTTATTTCATCACTTTATTCGTTCAAAATTTCCGTCCTAAATAAGGCAAAAATGTTATTCGAATTTACTGGTAGCAGTTTTTCCCGCTGGTATTATAAACTCTCATTGACATTGAGAGGAAGATAGTTTATGTACACACAATATCGTCGCTACCATGTCAAACTATCGAATGTGAAATATGCATTTTTCATTACTTTTTAAAATGGGCCGATTATCACCATTAAATTTTAATAGTAAAGTAAGTGCGAAATAGTGAACTTTACAGAAGGACCCCCGGTACCCAACTATACTACTTCTGACTCCTGAGAGTTTGCAGATGTCCAACTTAGACGTATATGTTGTCCTGTAACAATTACATCAAAATTGAAGGTGGCCGAGCAGGAGCATCTAGGTCAGATGGCATGAAATAGGCCTCGGAGGGGTCTCTTTTAAAAGAGACTAAACTAAATTTTGTGTACCACTATTTCTTTACGAAAACTTTCCTTTTAGATTTAGCTTGCAAATGACATAGGAACCCACTAATTTTTCAGTTGTTGCAGTAATGTATCACAAAAGTAATTAAAGCAATATTGGTGGCAAGAATAAAAATCACCGCTCCGAGGCCTGCATGGAAATGGGATGACCCAGTTTCACACAATCATATTTTTTATATCAATTACTCCCATAAATTTTACAAAAAGAAGAAGTTTATTATTGTTATGTAGCTCTTAATTTATTTCTAATTTGAATAAGATTTTAGTTTACAAAATTTCTGGTATTAATTGATTAAAAATAATAATATGGTAGTTTAATATA
Source organism: Maratus michaelseni (assembly GCA_963931845.1). NCBI lineage: Eukaryota > Metazoa > Arthropoda > Arachnida > Araneae > Salticidae > Maratus > Maratus michaelseni. Next base: position 164,507,931 of record OZ007586.1, read on the forward strand.
TTTGAGAACCCAAATTCAGTAATAATCGGAAAAATATCCAAATTCTTGTGTGCAGCCCTGTATATGATCAATAGATTTTTATATATACTACATAGTGTGTTACAATATAGTTCAGTTAGGAAACGCATAAAACAGTCGAAAATTCCCTTTCGTCTACTCCCGTCAATGCGCGGCAATGTATTCGAGACTTTTTGTACAACCCTGTATATGATCTATAGAATTTATACACACCAACAAATATGCAAAAAACAGACAAATATATAACCCGTGCATAAGTGGAAAACGCACTTCCAGCAATTATTGTTCATAGTCAGTAATGTAACCTAATTAATTATGTGTCCCTGTAACAGAACGATGAACGCTATGTACTCCATAACGAATAGAAAGCCTCTTGTAATGTACCTCTGTGATATATATTAAATTCGATAAGTTAGAAATACAGTAACATCATTAGACTACGTCGCAAATGATTTTTCCCCATAGACCGTGATGTAAAAGAATTATTTTCAGTGGCCCTGTAAATGAACTATAAATGTTAGATACTTCATTTTCAATACCGAACATGTGCTATACTAAACCTCACTAACGTATATCAATTGCATGACAATCCGAGTATATTTGCGCGAGTTAGAGCAGGAACAAACAGGCAGACGGTAGACAGGCAGACAACCCGAATTCATAAACACTTTTCAACTTTGTTGGAAAGTGTTAATAACTGACAAATTCTCAGAAAATAATCATTAAAATATCAATACCACGTACACTTTTGTTTCGCAGAAAGCAGACACTTAGATGGTCATTTTTCTTAGGGCCTGATCCCAACATTTCGATATGGAAGAGAGATATTTGTGTTTATAATAACAATATTTTACCCTTAAAACTCCACAGACAGGTTCATTCACTGATACTGGAGTTCCACCCATGTAATTTTCTGGCATAAAATGTTTATAATATTTTGACAGTAAGCATATGTAATTATCATATATTTTTATCTATAATATCCTATAACATATATTCCTACATACATCCTATTTTATTAGAGTTGTACTAATTTTTATATTAAATCCATATATTATGACATGTTTACTGCTACGTGAACCTGAAAAGAATATCTATGCTCCTAACGTTCCAAAAAGAGGATAGTCCGAGAAACATACAGTTTTCATAGAAAATCGCCGGTCAATATTATTTCACGTAATATATCTGTGGATTTCTTTAATATTATTTAACGAATATTTTTCATAAAGTATGTATTCATTATTGACTCAAAAATAATCCAAAACAAGTTAGTTTTCAGGGAAACTGGATATTTCAAATTTTAATATATTGAACTGTAAAGTGAATTACATGAAATTGAGGTTTTATTGGAATTGCGTGCAAGATATCTCTAGATATTTTCAGCGTTACAGATTATATCTATATCGTAAAACTTCACTTAAATATGTTTATTGTTTGACCTTCAAAAAGTCACTTTGCATAGAGAAACTGTGAAAAAGCCATATGCAATACTTTCAACATTATTTTTAAAATATTAATTTTGTTAAAATGCACATATGTTTAAGTTCAGTCTTTAGATTTAGATATGATCATTAAATTCTCGAAGATTGCATGTAACAATATTAAATGTTTGAAGAAAAATCTTGCGCGCAGTTAAAAAAAAAAAAAAAAAAAAAAAAGCATATTTTCAAAATTTTGAAATATACGGTTTTAAAGTATTCTTTTAAGAATTACTGAAATAGGGTTCCCCTGATTTGTTTCTAGTCATAATCAGTGTAATTACAGGAATTTGTTTAGGCGGTTCTTTTTATAATGCGGAGAAAATGTTGCTCTTTCATATACACTTTCCACGAAAAAATATTTTTTTTATCATTTAAGAGTAGTATGAACCTTAGCACTACATAAAATCTTCGTTCGTGTTAAAATGTGTGAATTAATAAACGTAATTTTTGGAAAAATTTCGTTACAATAATCAGGATCTTAATTTTCGAAATGCAAATAACGTTTTTTTTTCTATACGCTAAAAAATCTACGTGGCATATTTCTTAATGCTATTATTATTATTATTACTTTAATTTTTTAAAACTTTTTTTTGTATCTCGAATATCTTTGCCTGAAAAAATATGGTTAATAAATTATTATTTATTTATGTTTTCGTCCAAACTATCCTCTTTGTCGCTTAATTTATTAATTTGTTTAGGCAATATAATATTTTAAAAGATATATTAATCCTATTCATACTTATTTATTTATGATTATTCCTTTATTCCCCCCCCTTATCCTACCTGGCTTTGAATATGAAAAAATGCAATTTTCATTACTTTTAAAAAGGGGCTGATTGTCACCACTAAATTTTATTAAAATTCGTCGCCTAATAAAAATACTAACAAAATTTCTGCAAAGAACAGGGTTGCCAGTTTGGACTCTTTTTTCAGAGATGCTGAATTCATACCGGACATTTTAAGAGAAAATATGTTACTGTAAGTAATCACGAAACATGCTGTCATTATATAAAACAAATATTTATATTTTAAATTCCTGGTAAGGGTTCGAAATTTCTGAATGAAAAAGGGATGCCAAACTGGACACCCTGTGGACGTTGAAACCCTCAAACCCTATTAAAATTTAGTGGTGACAATCGGCTCATTTTTAAAAGTAATGAAAAATGCATTTTTTCACATTCGATAGTTTGTCATGGTAGCGACGAAATAATGAAATAAATAAATATCGAAAACATGTGGCGTGGATTGTAAGAAAATAAAAATTAAAAGTAATTTACCACAAGAACAGATCTACAATTTTAGAGGGTACACTTGATAACATCATTATGCTGTACCCCTAATAATACTCTTCCCTAATACTGTACCCTAATAATTTGGGTAAGCGCAAAAGCATAGAACAACCTTCGCAACCTTCGAATTCTTTTTAATCAATTAAAACCAGATAACTTGTTAAAAAATAAATTAGTAGGCACTTAAAAAAGTGATCGTTATGTGGCTCTTAATTTAATTTCTTTTTACAAAATTCCTGTTTTGAATTGATTAAAATGAATACGAATGCTTGTAGCTTTGCTTTTGTGCATGCCTAAATGATGCATTCGAATTTCAAAATCATTCATTATACCCATCACTAATTTAAATGGCGATGGTACAATATTTATACTGCTTAATTTTAATTAAAACTGCCTGTTAGCAAACAGAAATTTCCAATAAATGTTTGCTTTTAAAATTCATTTATTCATAAATTCCGGTGTTATTCAGTCATTTCTACAGATATACTTTGGTCCATGAAAGGGTTAAAGTAAATGTGGATGTCACATTGTTGTTTCAAATGTTATCTAGCACACAAATTTTTCCATTAATGGAGATGATCTTGCTGAAACCTCTCGAATAAAATATTCTTAACGCGTGGAGTCATGGCTTGTAGGAATAAAATATAATGTAATATCTAAAATCTTTTTTTTTAATATAAATTTAGTGAGAATTAATTTCCATCTAACCAGTGATTCTAATTAGGCGGGAAATTGAATATTCATGTTGATTTATTGTTACCAGTTTTTTAAATAACAGTATTCGCCTTATTTAATGACAGATTCATTAAGACGAATAATACTATTCTAAAAATGTGATAGTAATAAAAAATCTGACCAAACCGAAACCGAAACCGGGCATTCACACATTCAATCCACTGCATTCAATCATGATTATGAGTTATTAGTTCACACAAATTTGTTTTAGATTTATGGAAGAAATTAGTGCTGGCAGTAGACATTTTGTACATATAAAGGCTGAAGATATAATCCAATCCAATCCATATTACAGCTGTAGTATAGCAGCTTTCAGAATTTTTGAATATTTTGTAACAATAAATTTATAGCATATAAAAAAACTTACTTCAGCTAAAATGTTCCGCACTCGTCTGAAGCACCAGCGTATATTGTGTTATAATTTGTGGTCAGTGTAATTTGTTTACAGATTAACCCCTTGGGGACGAGCGACACGTATACGTGACGCATAACAAGCTCAGAATCCTCGATTATTCCTACCAGTTACTTTTTATTGTACTCTTTGCCTTATTTAATGACAGCATTTCTGCGGTTCAATTAGGCGATAATTTCTGTTTTGAAAAACCGGTGGCAAAATGTAAAATATTCTGTAAAGGACGCTCGTCGCGAAAGGGTTAACATTAAAGTTTTATATAAATTTTAAATTTGAAACATGGGTTATGTTTAATGGAAAACAGTTTCTTATATACAACTACATTTATTACGAGGTATTAGTTGTTAGTATATTACAAAGTTTTGAAAATTATTTCTTAGCGGCCAATTTTTACGCTTGTTTGCTAGCACTAAAATTTAAAACATTTGTTTGTATTATTCAATCGTATATTTTGCCGATTAAATAAGGCAGTATTTAATATTAAATTTTATTTGAAAGAAAAAAGCGCAACTGTTGGGAGCGATGTTATTTTTAATAATTCGGTATACAAACATTTTTAATTTAAATTACAAGAAAATGTATGCATATTATTACTAGAAAAAAGTACCAGAAAATGCAGAAATGTTTTATAAGTTATGTTGAATATATTATATCGCTCGATGATTTTGAAGAATTTTTTATATTGTGCTCAAGTAGCGAAGCTATGTTAAGCTATGTTAATATGAAAATAAGAATCAATATCACACAGCCTAGAATACATAGTGTGGAAAACGGTTTTACCGTTTTCTAATTCAAAATTTTTGAATTCAAACCTGATATTCTGAAACAAAAATTTTTACTTTAAGAAATCACGAAATATCTGCCATTAAGTAAGGAAAAGAACATTATAAAGGAAAAGAACATTATACGCCCGCTCTGCTGGTCAATTTCTTATAACGAACTTTTATACCAACAAAATATTGACATTTCATAATTCACTTTTATATTTTAACAGAATAATAAGGCTACCATAATTTGTGACCAGAGGCGTAGCGTAAAGGGGGGCACGGACCACTTTACTACCAGTATTTTTATATACTATATTTGGCCTTATTTAATTCATACCGTCCAAAGATTAAATAAGGCTAAATGTAGTATATAATTATACTGGTAGTAAAATGATCGTGCCCCCCCCTGACGCTACGCCACTGTTTGTGACTCGTGCTATAGCCAATATACACGCCAGGACACGTCGCCCTTATCATTATCTTATTACGCATGAAGGTTTTGCTATGGTACTCCATTGTGAAATTTGGTAATTTTTCAAATTCAATATTTGAAAAATGGCATAATCATTAGATTTGAAATTTATATCAAGAAAAATACAATTTTTTACCTTTCAAACGCAGTTTGCCTAACAATTTTCTGACAAATACTTTTCGAGCTACTATTTTTTTTTCAGTAACTTCAAATGTTTCATTTTCCGAGATTAATCTGTGGCAACAATTAGCGAAAAACCCAGTAGTCAGAAACGTATAGTTTTTTACTAAAGAGGCTTTTGGAGCAGGGATTGTCACCACCAATTTGCCACCATCACTTTTGAATTCGGTTCGGTAGTTCTAGAGATTCCATAGAAATTGTAATTTAGAATGTTTTTAGAACGCTTTTCGTTCCTTTCACCCTTTTAAATTTCGAATTTTTTTTATTTTGTTTTTAGAGAGCATTTACATCTTATAAGTAACTACAATGCCAAATTTCAGATTTCTAGCTCCTTCAGTATGAAACAAATCGCAATTTTAGAACGTTTTTCGCTCCTGCACCCCCCTGGAGTTAGTGACACTGACATAAAATATAGCCTATGTTGGAGCAGGGGTTGTCACCATCCATTTGCGACCATCACTTTTGAAATCGGTTCGGTAGTTCCAGAGATACCATAGATATTGTAATTTAGAATGTTTTTAGAACGCTTTTCTCTCATTTCACCCTTTTAAATTTCTAATTTTTTTTACATTTTATTCTCAGAGAGCATTTACATCTGATAAGTAACTACAATGCCAAATTTCAAATTTCTAGCTCCTTCAGTATAAACAAAATCGCAATTTTAGAACGTTTTTCGCTCTTGCACCCCCCTGGGGATAGTGGCACCCACAAAAAATATATCCTATGTTAGAGCAGGGGTTGTCACCATCAATTTGCCACCATCACTTTTGAAATCTGTTCTGTAGTTCCAGAGATTCCATAGAAATTGTAATTTAGAATGTTTTTAGAACGCTTTTCGCATATTTTTCCCTTATAAATTTCGAATTTTTTTTAATTTGTTCCTAGAGAGCAGTTACATCTTATAAGTAACTACAATGCCAAATTTCAAATTTCTAGCTCCTTCAGTATAAACAAAATCGCAATTTTAGAACGTTTTTCGCTCCTGCACCACCCCCCCTGAGGATAGTGGCACCCACAAAACATATATGCTATGTTGGAGCAGGGGTTGTCTCCATCAATTTGCCACCATCACTTTTGAAATCGGTTCGGTAGTTCCAGAGATTCTATAGAAATTGTAATTTAGAATGTTTTTAGAACGCTTTTCTCTCATTTCACCCTTTTAAATTTCGATTTTTTTTTATTTTGTTCTTAGAGAGCATTTACATCTTATAATTATCTACAACGCCAAATTTCTAGCTGCTTCAGTATAGAAAAGATCGCAATTTTAGAACGTTTTTCGCTCCTGCACCCCCCTGGGGTAGTGGCACCGACATAAAATATAGCTTATGTTGGAGCAGGGGTTGTCACCATGAATTTGCCACAATCACTTTTGAAATCGGTTGGGTAGTTCCAGTGATTACCCCCTACAAGCAAACAAACTAACAAACATGCAATCATTACTCCTTTATAATATTAGCATAGATTTCTGGTATGAATGCGAAATTTCTGAATTTAAAGAAAAAGGCAAACTGGTAATGCTTAAAAAAGTGCTACAAAATTGTACCCGATGCGGTACAATAATAGGGCGATCGCAGCGACATCTGCTTTAAAAATAGATTTACCTCTAGTAAAAGTAACCGTTTCACTATCGACAACACGAACATAATTTCTGTTAATAAAATTTTCTTGTAAGTGTATATTTCAGTTGTAACTGATTTTGAAGTTAGTTTTTTATCATATCAGGGAATTAATCTTCTCCACTCTTCTAGAAGAGATTCATCCTTTGGTGTGCTAAATAGGGATAGTTTCTAGTTTGCTGTCTTGTATCGAGTACTGCAACCAGAGGCGTAGCGTCAAGGGGGGTACGGATCACTTTACTACCAGTATTTTTATACACTATACTTGGTCCTATTTAATTCATACCGTTCAAAGATTTAATAAGGCTAAATGTAGTATATAATTATACTGGTAGTAAAATGATCGTGCCCCCCCCCCCCTGACGCTACGCCACTGACTGGAACCAGGAGCAAAAGAATGCGTATCACGTTTTTTGGCCGGATCAATATCATTCATATTTTCAAAGCTTATAAAAATCACTATACAAGTCAAAGGAAATAGGGTATAATTTCATTATTTAAAATATTTACCACCAGCTGAAATGTTTCCTCAGTTCGATTCTTATCCAATGTTTGCGTTGAAAAGAGCGAGCAGACAGTGGCATAGCCAGAGAGGTGGGGTCCAAATGCTCTGGAAACCTGTAATATTACAAAATTTTCTTCGTCTTCAATTATCCGTTTAGATAAGTCCAAAATATTTTTATGAAATTAATGGTATCCAAACCATCTGGACCTCCACACTGTCTCCGACACTGCTAGAAGAAGTCGCTACGATCGAGCCGTTATCTTTTCAGCATCGTTCTACATTTATCGGATTCAACTTTTTAGTACTATTTTGTATCCGTTTTCCACACTGTGTATTCTATGCGCTGTAACTATGTTAAGCTTTGAGATATCAAAGAAGCAATGATTTTTTTAATTTTCTGTGTTGCGGTCTGATGTCCGTTGTAATGACAACTATTTAGACCTTCTTTCGTTAAAAGAACTACTATCCTACCAGAATATTTGTATAGTAATTTTTGTTTCTTTTAATTGCGGACAGAATTCTCCATACTGGCAACACTGCAGGTAATATCATATCAAAACCATTTTGTTTTTGTAGAGATTCATAGCGGATTATTTGATTGCGACCACTTATGAATTTATTAATTTTAACTTGATTTATCAGTCTACGGATGGGCGTATCAGGTATAATTATTATATTAAACTTTTTAAAATTAATTTTATATAATTTTATAATACCCAAAACGAATGCTTGACGCCAAATGAAATAGTGTGGCAAATTTGTGCATTTGCGCCAAATTTTGACTACATTTGAAGAAAATATTGGCTTTTAGAATCTGAAGGAATTTCCTAGAAATTTCTAATAGCATCGGACATATATGATTCAACCAATCAGCGTCCGTACAACGTTCTTGAAAACAGAATTCAACCAATCAGGATACATAGAACTGATTATTATATGTTGTACAGAGTTATATTATTGTAATATTGAATTGGACATAAAGCTAATTTAACCGAGCATAGCTAGGTTTTCCCTGCTGGTTTTACTCCATAAATTCCCAATTGACACCAATATTTTGGAATGAAAATTTTCGTTTTATTAAACACATAAAGAAAAGATTTTTATTTTTTAAAAATAAATTTGTTTTTAAAATCTAGTGTCACTCAGTCAATCAATCAATAATCAATACTGCATCTTACGAACAGAAGTACTTTTCTCCTGAAAGGGTTAATCAGCAGAAATTTAATATTAAACCTTTGGTTACTGCCTAGGACTTGCGACTATTTTTATATTCAATTGTGCCACCTTTTACAATTTTTTTGTGGTAGATTTCTCTTGCAAATATCTTAGTATAAGTTGTGGCGGAGATTATTTTTTAAAACCTGGTACGAATATATGTTTGAATATATGGCTACACTATCCTGTCAGTGTTGCCAGTAGGCTACTTTTTTTAAATTCAGATTTCTTAATTGACACCACTTTTTACTTTCCCATCATACGTAGTATAGGGTAAGTATTGCAATCGTTTTGAAAATCAAAAAAAAAAATTTGATGGATTTACACGTTTCAGACACTGGGGATTCCGAAAAACATATTTTTAGAGAAATTTTTTTTTGCCGTGTGTCTGTTAACGCTCTATCTCCCGAAAAAATTGAGATAGAGACTTGAAATTTGGTATGTACAGTCGTGGAAAAAAAACGGAACACCCCCACTAACTCTGCAACAAATTATAGTAGAAGGACGTGACTGGTACCAAACGATTGGAAATAAAGTCTACTTTTAAGTGATGTATCTAAAATTTGATTAAGGGGCCATCTAGATATTAAAACCAGCCTAAACTTTAATTTTTTCAATAGCAACACCCACTTTTGACACGATATTTTAAATCTTCGGTTCAAACTATGCCTAGATGCAAAATTTTAAGTCATTTGGATGATAAGTTTTTGAGTTATAAACATTCAAATTTTAGAGCTTCTAATGTTAAATTACATTTTCATATTTTTATTAATATCTCCTGAAATTATAATCCTAATGTGCTAACGTTTTGTTTCGTTATAAAACTCAAAAACCCAAACATAACTACGTCAAATTTGTAATTTTTAAAATTTTATAATATGAATTATGAATTATGAAATTAATATTCGAAAAAATTATGAATTGCAACCTACAATTTTTTTGATGGATTTATATTTATTATGTCCTGCTTTATGTGTATTCAAAATTTCATTTTTTTTTCCAAGTAGTTTTCAAATTATGCTTAAAAACGACAAAATGCTGCTTTAAGGGGCCGTCTATGATGTGCATTAAAGCATATGATGTGCATGCACTTCTATGATGTGCATTAAAGCATAGTTTGAACAGGGATGGGAGCGCTCCGACTCGAAATCCCGATTGACACCACTAAATTTTAATAGTATTTGTTACCTTATTCAAGGACAAAATTTCTGAAATTCTTTACGTTGGAGAATACTATTAAAATTTAGTGGTAAGAATCGATATTCGGGTCGGAGAGCTCTCATTCCTCTTTGAGAAAATATTATACTCATAGGCTGGGATTATAATGACTTGATAAACTTAGAGATTAAGTCTGTCTTACACTATAAACAATGCGTAAACCGTATTTCAATGCTTCGTGATCTTACGTTAAACAACTCTGACAACGACCTGCGATTGTAGTAAGATATAAGATAGCGAGGCACCAGAACCCCAGCCTTTATTAGTATATATATAAATATATATATATATATATATATATATATTTCTTTTACTTTTTCAATGTCTGCTTTAAAATTTTTCATTAAAATTACGTAAAACGTATTTGCATGAGATGTATGTTTACGTCATTTATGGAAAATAGTTTCGCTTTTATTTTTAAATTAATAAAGCTCATTTTTGAAAAATATTATCAGTTCTACCTTAGAAAAAACTTAATCATTTTTGTTACTTTTAAATTGATTTATAGCTTCTTTTCCAGTCTAATAAAGCTATATTGTTTTTTCTGCAGTATATATGTTTGAAGTGAAGTTTCTTATAAATGCATATGCATAGAGTATTCGCTGAAACAAAATGGCCCCACAATTAACTGAAGCAACGAAAGGCCAAATGATTGGCATGTGGCAAGCTGGAAGAAGTTTTCGTTATATAGCTGGGCATTTTCAAGTGTCTCTTCAAACTGTTTCAACATGGATTAATAGGTAAGGTTTATATTGGTAGTTTATTGCGAAGAAAAAATTACAATTTTTCTTCTATAACTTTCGTATTTAAATCTATTCTATTAAACAGGCTAATTGAAAAAAAATTACAAGTTATTTTTATGGATTTCTGATAGGCAAGATTATTTCCCAATCGCTAGCAGTGTGCAAAAAAATCTAATAATAATAATAATAATAATAAATAATAAATGTCATATGGCAAGTTTTCTTGCCAGGAGGCATTAATGAGTTAATTGTAAAATTTCAAATGAACTACCAGAATAGGTTTAATCATAGAATTATTACCCCTATTCCGAAGGAGAATGACGGATGTAAAGTTATTCAGATGTCTTTATAACATATATTTAGTTTTAGGTCTTCAAATAAATCGGAATATAAAATCTGCGAACATATCTCAAAACAAGACACCCCCCCCCCTCTCGCTACTGAAAAAAAAGCAATGTCTGGATTTATTTTCAGACTAAAAAACAATTTATCAGCGTTTTGTTTTTGTTATTTTTACTTTGTTTCATTACCCTGCTTTATACTATTTTTTTTAATTCTAAATTTTGTATCTGTCAATATTATTCCCGTTTCTGCCAATAAACTAAAGAAAAGGCGAGTTAAATAGATGCAAAATCTGAGAAAAAGCATTATAAAAGCACCTGTAAAATTCCAATAACATTTACATACTCTAAGACTATTTTAATTACAAATAATCTTATGGTTTTTTAATCCCTTCGTGACGAGAGTCTATTACAGAATTTTTAATAATTTACCACCGGTTTTTCAAAACAGAAATTTTCGTCTAATTGAATTGTGGAAATGCTAAGATATAATAAGGCAAAACTTGCAATAAAAAATAACTGGTGGGAAAAATCGAGGATTCTGAGCATCTTATGCGTCACGCATACGTGTCGCTCGTCCCCAAGGGGTTAAAATCGGATAATTCAACACTTGTAAACATTATCTTACAGCATATAACAATAACCGAAACTTATTAAGTGAGTAAAATGGTCATATCGGTAAAACATAATACATTAAAAGGTGACATTCTGCAGTATTTCAACAATAGAGTACCGAACTTCAATTTGGATACAGCCCCTTAAATATGCTCATTATAAAGTAATTAATTTCTCAGAAACTAATCGTAGGAATTTAATGAAATTTGGTATCTAGGCATAGTTTGAACTGCAGATTTCAAATATGTTGTCAAATTTGGGTCTTGCTATTGAAAAAAACAAAGTTTGGGTGTGTTTTTATATGTATATGGCCCCCTAAGTAAATTTTATATACATCACTTAAAAGTAGACTTTATTTCCAATCGTTTGGTATCAGTCACTTCCTTCTACTATAATTTGTTGCAGAGTTAGTGGGGGGTGTTCCGTTTTTTTTTTCCACGACTGTACTTAGTATGTAATAATGGGAAGAAGTTAATTGAATTTCAGTAACCTCGATTATCCAGAACTATTTTTTTCGGACTCTCGAAATATTCGTTCTGATAAAAGGTGTATAAAAATTTTCGAAATTGTTTATTTTAAGGAGTGAATATAAAAGACAATAAAAAAACATAAATTTTGCATAAAGCATGAAGTCGATCGAATAATGATTTGCCCAGATATTTGTAATCCAATTTCCACACTCTTCGATTTTTCATGACCCTGAATTCTAACCAAATTTCAATTCAAAGATATATTTTAATTGGAAATGAGACGCTTAATCAGATGCAATAAACCGCTAGTTAATAGGATTATTGTTTTTGGAGTTATAAGGATGTTTCTTTTAAGCAATTCAGTAATCGAGCCTTCAAAGTTTATGACGTCGTCAAGCCACGATTTTATTCGAATTGCAATGCGTTTTAGAAGTAGTTTACACATTTTTTGTTTTCATATTTTATATTATGCTTATCCACGATGGGTAAGCATTACGGTGTCCCCCAACGACTAGTTTTTAATGGTGTAATTCGCCTTGTCTTCGCTTTACTTAATCTGCCATTAAATAAGTCAATTTTAATTTATCAAAAAACTGGTGGTAATCAATCAAACTGAATTAAAAAAAAGTAGCCCCCTTGCAACACTTTGTCGTGTTTTACTTATTTTATTTTCAATTTGAAAGAAAATAAACCAGCAAATATTTATTAAGACCGTAAAAAAATGTAATGCAGTAATAACAAACAAAACATTTGACATGTCGTACCTATTGAAAGTACTCTTATCGTCTCAGAGTTCTGGAGTGTGTACGTTCTTTCTAGAATGTACACGGATGCTAAGTAAAGGGTAAATAATGGTTTCGCAGAGTTAGGGATTGTATGGCATTCCAAGAGCGCTGGCAACACGTGGTTGTCAGTTTTGAGAAACTAAACATTTGACATGTCGTGCCTATAGAAAGTACTCTTATCGTCTCAGTGTTCGAGAGTGTGTACGTTCTTTCCAGAATGTGCCCGGATGCTAAACAAAAGGTAAATAATGGTTTCGCAGAGTTGGCGCTTGTATGGTATTCCAAGAGCCCTGATGACACATGGTTGTCAGGTTGGAGTCGTTTTATATTTAACAATTTCCGCAGACATATGAGAAATATTGAATTAATAAAGTAACCCACTGGAAAAACTGTATCGTGTTTTACTTATTTAATTTTCAATTTGAATGAACATTAAACATTAATTAAGACCGGAAAAAATGTAATGTAATAATAACAAAGTAAACATTTGGCAGGTCACCTATTGCAAATATTGTGTGCTACATGATCGTTCAAGAGTGTGTAACTTTCTTTCCAGAATGTGCACGGAATCTAAACAGAAGGTAAATAATGGTACTCCAAGAGCTCTGCTAACACATTGTTGTCAGTTTTTCCTCGTTTTATTTTTGAAAATACATGAGAAATACATGAGAAATGTTGAATGGCAATTTTTGCTTTACTTAGTGACAGACATCTGATAATTACTTATTCTAAAAGTTCTTCTTTCGAAATTTCCAATATGAATGCGGAATTTATGAATAAAAAAGAAGGCCAAATTGGTAACCCGGTAGTCACAGACAGTGTTGCCAATTCGCTACTTATTTTAAATTGATATTTCTTGATAACTACCACTTTTTTGAAGTAGACATATTCGCCTTATTTAAAGATAGATTAATTAATGCGAAAATGAGGCGAATTATACTATTTTTGAGAAAGTGGTGACAGTCAAGCAATCTGAATAAAAAAATTCCAGTGGACTGCCAGCACTTGTCACAGCCCTCTACATACTAGACCTACGTGCTGAGAAAAAGGGCTACTGTCAATGGCGATTTTTGTCAGTGTTTGTGCAGTCTCTTGAATTTTAACAGCAGAATTTTCTTAAAATATGCTTCTAATTTCATAGCGAAAACATAATTCGAAGAATACGTATATCCGGTATATTTCAGGATAGAATATTCATAAAGTGCCAATTATTGCTATACGAGAAGGTTACGATAAACCTTAGATGCCAAATTTTATGCTTTTTTCTTACCACTGTATTTGTTAAAAGAAATCAACATATTTAATCGCCGGAAATTTAAGATTAAAATGCAAATATTTCTGTTCAAAATCAGTGGTAGAAAAAGCGTAGAAGGTGGATGTTATGAATACACCATCGTGCTTTACTTATTTTATTTGCAATCTGAATGAAAAGAAAATATTATTTATTAATTAAGACCGTAAAAATGTAATGCAGTAATAAAAATAAAAACATTTGGCATGCGTGTGTCTAGAAATATTATTTTTCATGTCAGTGTTCAAGGATGTGTGGTTCTCTAGAATGTACACTGAGGTTAACCGCTTAGAAGTTTAGCACGAACGACGCTCTGCCTAAAATACTATAAATGTTTACCGGTGGAATTTTGCACTTACCGTACGTCTTCTGTATACGGTCCTGATCACACACATCGTCGGTACCATGCCAAACTGTCGAATGTGAAAAATGAATTTTTCATTACTCTTAAAAATGGGGCGATTGCCACCACTAAATTTTAATAATATTCTACTCCTGGTTTAATATGGCTCAAGTAAAACAATGGAGCTCTGAACAAAGAAGAGAAGTCCTATAGTGTTTTGTCTATCAGTTACTATTTAAGTAACTGAGGAAATACTGAGATTAACGAAAAAGAAAGGCTACCGCTGTGCTTTGCAAGAACAATTTTTTTACAGATCGCCGGAATCACGTGATGCTTGAATGCGCCAATGCAGGTGTACGAAATGAGCAACACGTCACTCTAGCGATCTGTTAACCCCTTGAAGGGCATCGGTATATTATATATACCACTTAATTTTAATCCCAAAATGCCACAATGACAACAGAATTTATAAACAAATTTTGAATTTATAAGGTACATGAGAAAAAGCTTTTACTTATTTTAAAATAAATTCATTCGTGAATCCTGGTGTCAATCAAACATGTGAATATTTTATCTACAATATTACTTTGCCCCTGAAAGGGTAAAAAAATAATAAGTGGAATGCACCACGGTAGCCTGTCTCACAGAGTAAGACAGAGATCCAAATTCGCCTGAAAAGAGCGACTGCGGCGGATGACTTATAAACTAAATAATCGCTTTGGCGATTTTTTTCGTGATTTCCGTTTAACACGTTCGCTGCCAACTACAAGTATACTCGTAGTGCTGTCTACGTTTCTTTAATCTAAAATTAGTTATTCGCAACGAAAATTTCAAAAGAAGAATTTTTATTTTATGTACCGTAATTTCCGGCGTATAATCCGCAGCTCAAAGAGTCGTTTTTCGACCCAGAAATTTTATTCAATAATTGTATTTAAATATTTACAGCAACCTTTTAAGTTACATTTTATAAAATAATATTTCTGGGTCGAAAAACGACTCTTTGAGCTGTGGATTATACGCCGGAAATTACGGTAATCATGAAATGTCTGTAATAAAACAAAGTAAATATTGCTATTTGTTTTTTCTGGTATGAATTTGAACTTTCTAAATAAAAAGAAAATTCCGGCACTTTTAGCTTGGCAGCGAACGTATTAATTGTAACCCTATTCAGCTTGACAGCTTTTGCTGTTGTCATTTGCACAAGTGCAAATTTTCGGCGTTTGCTATTTGATTTTTGAATTTTAATTAATATTTATTATTAAAATTACTCTTTGAAGATCAAATAGGTCATTATAATTCTTCAAAATGTAAGTTATGATTTATTTTCATGTGTTATGTTTGTTCTTGTTTTTCAAGTTCCGTAATGTTGGAAATATTTTATATATATTCAGTGTTGACAGATTTTTGCCGAAACGTCATGTTAAGGCTCACTGTGGAGACGCGAAAAGTTTTCGGTTTCCATCTGTCTATTTCCGTACAAATGGTCCGATTAGGTTGATTTTTAGTTGGTATGTTGGCCAGGTATCCGGAATTAGCTGTATAGCCTTTGGTTAAATTTGGTTCATTCACTCGGAAAATACAGAACATTTTTTTAGGCCATAATGCTTTCCTATGGGGATGCAGACGATTTTTCAAATTTCATTTTTATCTGAAATGAAAATAGAATGTTTACATAATGGATTTAGACGTAAAATTATGAATGCTAAATTTTCAATATGGATTTCCAATACTTTTAAAATTTTGCCGATAAATTTAATAGAATTTAGAAATTAATTGCTTAAAATATTTGAAAATGTTTTTGCATCTGTTCGGGAAATATAAACATCTTATTTTCATAATTTTTACAAATTTTAAAAGCGTTTATTTTTACTTTCCACTTTAATTTATTTGTTGCTGATGAATACCTGTTTATTTTTAAAATTAAAAGAATAAGCAATTCATCAAAATTTTACACTATCATTGTATAACACCGTGTTTAACCTTCCTACCCTGAATGGGTCGAATAGACCCACTTCTATAATTTATTTAATTCGATTGGAACGAGATTTTTTAGTAAGTTAAATAAATGTAAGTTAAAGTAGTAGTAAAAGTAGTAGTGTAAGTAAAAAAAAAGTAGGTTAAATAAATGCTACACAAAACTACGTTAAATAAATATTTTAAGTCATTTTCAAAAACAAATACTGGTGTGAAATGTTTTTATCAACGTTGAGTAAAATTTCAACAGGGTACGAAGGTTAATTTAATGATTCTAATTTCTTGAACATTCGAAGATTTTTATATGCTTATAAATATGCATGCAATTGAAAAAGTAATAATTGCGGATTGTACGATTTTAAATAATATCAAAAATAAGATTTAAATAACAAGCAGCAACAAGCAGTCGCCGTTTTTTCCCCCTTCCCTCATTTGTTGCCAAGAAAGCGATATATAGCCGTTATTAGAAACCTCGCTTCTGTTATGGGCGTAGTTTCTGCGTCATCCGCAGATATCGCCTCTGTCTATGTGTAAACCCATGTTAAAGAAGTTAACATTGAAGTCTATGAGAGTTGATTCTCTCTTTAAATCTCCTTACTCTGTGGCCTGTCTGTTTCGTTAGCCTCGGGAAGTACACACATCATCGGATTGTAAGAGCCTCACTATCGCCGAAGCAAAAACAACAATAAATTTGGCTTTATTTCTTTGCTTTATTCATGCAAAATGTCCGTCATAAATAAGGCAAAAATTTTATTCGAATTTACTGGTGGCAGTTTTCCCCGCTGGTATTATAAACTCTCATTGAATTGAGAGGAGGATTGTTTATGTACACACAATATCGTCGCTACCATGTCAAAATATCGAATGTGAAAAATGCATTTTTCATTACCTTTTAAAATGGGCCGATTGTCACCATTAAATTTTAATAGAATTCTACACCAGCGTTGCCAGTTTGGCCTTCTCTTTCATTCAGAAATTCCGAATCCATACCAGAAATTTTAAATACAAATTTTTACTTTATTTAATTACTGGCATTTCGTGACTACTTAAAGTAATATTTTTTCTCAAAATTTCCTGTATGAATTCGGCATCTCTGAATAAAAAAGAAGGCCAATCTGGCAACCCTGTTTTTCGCAGAAATTTTATTAATGTTCTTACTAGGCGAGTAATTCTAAAAAGAGTTAGTGGTGACAATCGGCCAATTTTTAAAAGTAATGATAAATGCATTTTTTCACATTCAATAGTTTGACATGACAGTGACGCCATAATAAATTTTAAAAGTGGCGTACCCGAGCCGTTTATAGGTACCACTATTAAAGAATAGAAATTTTCGCCTTATTTAATCGCAGAATCCTCCGATTATTTGGGCGAAGATTTCTATTAAAAATGTTCTTATCCATAACTCTCATATTCTCAGTGTACGACAGTGAATTTTGTATGTTATTAAGAATTTCGACTGAAATGCATTTTTTGGTCTTTACAGTAATATTAAACGTGGTAAAAATAGAGTTAATTTAGGCGTATATTGCTGGCAAATTATTGCGCTTTTTTGTTCTACTATTTCGCAATAGTAATCTTCGTCGTATTTAAACGCAGAATTCTGTTATTAAATAACTTGAATATTATTAATAAGAAATAGGGGTAACAGTATACCGGAAGTGTTGTTAGCTATCTACGCGTCAACAAATTAAAATATTTTTAACCAAATATTTCAAAGCTTGTTAATTTTTAGTCGTGAAATGCCGTTTTGGACTAACAGTTATTTCTTATGAGGTGGGAATGATTTTTGAACCCGCTTAGCGCCCTAAGAAAGCCGGTTTGTTTATGACTCATGATCAAATCCTTTATAATGTAGTAATATCAAATTTTGTGAAATAAAATAATTCTTATTTCATTGTTACATTAAGTAGAGATTTATTGACATGTATCAGATAGCCATTAAAATTGTGTGTTTGGCTGAAATGTAATTTGTGTACATCAAGGATGATTGTGTTCCTATATTTTGCAAACAACCACTACTTCCGAATAGCAATCTTCGCCTTGTCTAATCGCATTCTGTGATTAAATAATATGAATAGTAATACTCTATAATATTGGTATTCTAAATACCAGAACACAATCACCCCAGCTACATATACGCAATCACCACAGATACACCCTTTGATTACGGCCAGGGGCGGCTCGTGACACGCTCTTTTTGGGGCACTAAATGCATGGCTGAAAATTTTATTCTTTTCTAACCACTATTTAAAAAAAAAAATCTTTTCGCTTGTTTAATGGCAAAATTTACTACCAGCAAATATAGCAAATATTTCTTTCATAAAATAGTGGTAAGGAAATAATAAATTTTTCAACTATGCATTTATTGCCCCAAATCAATCTAGTCACGAGCCACCACTGATTACGGTACGGAACATAAACGTTTCAGTGGTTTATTTTTTTTTTAATTCTATTTGCACCACATTTTCAAAAATAATCTCTTTTGTGCACTTATAATAGGACATTTTCAGAAGAAATCTACCAGAATTTTTTTTTAAAAGTGGTACGAGTGAATTTAAAAGTGGACGCCAGTAGTCAAAGGATTAATTGTCAGATGCAAGTGCTATAGTCATTTAAATCATAGTTTAAGGGGTAAACGTAAATGGAAGCACATGTTATGAATTAGTAATACAAAATATTAATAACAATATTTAGATTAAGTAATATTCCCAGCATATTTTAGTCGACTTCTACACAACTTTTTTTTTTTTACTAAATTAATATTATCAGTAGAAATTATTTCTTATAAGTGTTCTACAAAAGGCAATATTAAAGAAATATTCCAGTATGAGCTGCCAATCCTCAAAATTTTGAAATTCGACAATTTTCGAATAGAAATTTACGCTTCATTAAACTCTGAAATTTAGCGATTAAATAAAAAAAAGGACACTATTGGAATTTTTTTTTTCAAAAATCCGAAGAGTTGCAATTCTGCATTAAACATGAGAACATTTCCTTATAATGTATGAAATAATGAAAAAGTTAAAAATGGACGCCTCCAAGAGTGGCGAAAGACTAGTTTCATATTTAAAGGTAAAATACTGTTACCAACATCTGTTTAAATAAAGTGGGCGTCTTCAAAATTTTTGTCAGGAAGTCATTTGCCACCACAAATTCCAAGAGGTTATTTTAAAAATCCTAAGAGTTGCAATTCTGCATTAAACATGAGAACATTTTCTTATAATGTATGCAATAATGCAACAGTTAAAAATGGACGCCTGCAACAGCTGCGAAAGACTAGTTTCTAAATGCTATATGCGAAATACTAGTTTGTTACCAATTCTGTAGTCATTTAAATCACAGTGAAAGAGGTACACGTAAATTGAAGCACGGGTATTTATACCTCTATATACACCAATCTGCCATATATACACACACCTCCATTTACCCACTATAAGCTTTTCTATAACAGATTGCCGTAAGAGCAATTTGTCTATGAATCATAATTAAAAAACTAATTGATGTATGTATATTCAGATATTACGGAAAAACACTAATGTAATCTAAAAATGCGCCGCGATGCATATATGAGTCAAATAAATTTTAACTTTTAATAAATAAATTCAATTCCAAATCAAAGCTCGCCTTTAATAATCGCAAATCTTCTTTCATTAAATAAGGTCAATTGTTCTTTTCTGTAATAGTCGTAGCTTGATGGTCCATGGACTACAGACTGAAGAGTGAAGATCCCTAATATAAAGCAATAAAGTCTGATGTTAACAGATAAGAAGTGACATATACCGTATATATTCATGAATATGTCGACCCCTACATTTGAGAGCAAATATCAGTATTTAACTATAGTTATCATCGCTTTAATTTATCGAAAAAAATATTATGAAATCATCGATTAAATGAGGCAAATAAATCAATTAGCAAATGCTTGTATTCACCTGTTTTGGAGGTCGACATATACACAAGTATATACGGTACTGTGTTTGATAAAATTTGATGTCATGATATACAAGGAGATATAACTATGTCTAGTGTGCTTAAATAGAACGGTTTTACCCACTATAAGCTTTTCTATAACAGATTGCCGGAAGCGCAATTTGCCTACGAATCATAATTAAAAACACCAAATGATGTATGTATGTTCAGATATTACGGGAACAATCCACCGCGATGCATATATAAACAATTTTTTTTTAAATTTTAATAAATAAATTCAATTCCGAGCATCCAGTATATTTATAAAAAATATATATTCGTCTTAGGTTATTACAGAAGTCTGCTATTAAATAAAACAAAAGACTTTCGTTTTCAAATTTTTGGTATCAAACCCTAAATATGAGTGTAAGAAACAAACCTCCAAAAAAATTGTGCCGTGTAGGATTAAGGTAGGGATGCACAACTGATGAAACGCATGTCAACAAGATACTACTAATTTTACACATAATAATTTGCCTTATATAATAACTGAAACTGTTCCATTAATTAGGTCGAAGATTACCCTTCGCATGTAGGGGTCGGAAACGACTTTGTAGCAAAATTATTGTGCAGAAAGGGGTTGACAACAGTCTCCAAGATATACAGTGTGTCCGAGACGAAACGCCGTAATTTTAAACACTTATACTGTAGATAATAAACAACCAAGACAATTTTGTTAAGTGGTACATGGTAGCTTAGATGTGGAAATGTACAGTCGTGGAAAAAAAACTGGACACCCCCCACTAACTCTGCAACAAATTATAGTAGAAGGAAATGACTGGTACCAAACGATTGGAAATCAAGTCTACTTTTAAATGATGTATATAAAATTTGCTTAGGAGACCATCTACATATAAAAACACACCCAAACTTTGTTTTTTTCAATAGCAAGACCCAAATCTGACAACATATTTGAAATCTGCAGTTCAAACTATGCGTAGATACCAAATTTCATTAAATACCTACGATTAGTTTCTGAGAAATTAATTACTTTATAATGAGCATATTTAAGGGGCTGTATCCAAATTGAAGTTCGGTACTCGATTGTTGAAATGCTGCAGAATGTCACTTCTTTTAATGTATTATGTTTTACCGATATAACCATTTTACTCACTTAATAAGTTTCGGTTATTGTTATATGCGGTAAAATAATGTTTACAAGTGTTGAATTATCCGATTTTAACCCCTTGGGGACGAGCGACACGTATACGTGACGCATAAGATGCTCAGAATCCTCGATTTTTCCCACCAGTTATTTTTTATTGTGAGCTTTGCCTTATTATATCTTAGCATTTCCACGATTCAATTAGACGAAAATTTCTGTTTTGAAAAACCGATGGTAAATTATTAAAAATTCTGTAATAGACGCACGTCACGAAGGGGTTAAAAAACCATAAGATTATTTGTAATTAAAATAGTTTTAGAATATGTAAATGTTATTGGAATTTTCAAGGTGCTTTTATAATGCTTTTTCTCAGATTTTGCATGTATTTAACTCGCCTTTTTTTAGTGTATTGGCAGAAACTTGAATAATATTGACAAATACAAAATTTAGAATTAAAAAAAAATAGTATAAAGCAGCGTAAGAAAAAAAAAAAAAAAAAAAAAAAAAAAACGCAGATAAATTGTTTTTTAGTCTGAAAATAAATCCAGACATTGCTTTTTTTTTTAGTAGCGAGGGGGAGAGGGGGTGTCTTGTTTTGAGATATGTTCGGAGGATTTATATTCCGATTTATTTGAAGACCTAAAACTAAATCTATGTTATAAAGACATCTGAATAATTTTACATCCGTTATTCTTCTTCGGAATAGTGTTAATAATTCTATAATTAAACCTATTCTGGTAGTTCATTTGAAATTTTACAATTAACTCATTAATGCCTCTTGGCAAGAAAACTTACCGTTTGCCATTTATTATTATTATTATTATTATTATTAGATTTTTTTGCACACTGCTAGCGATTGGGAAATAATCTTGCCTATCAGAAAACCAGAAAAATAACTTGTAATTTTTTTCAATTTGCCTGTTTTATCGAATAGATCTAAATACGAAAGTTATAGAAGAAAAAGTTTAATTATTTTAAGTTCGTTATTAATGGAATAAAAACTGAACATCCATACATATTTGTAAAGATTACAATTTTTGATTGATATACAAAAGTTAATAAAACTTTAAATTAGCATTTTTAAGTAACAAACTAATACTTTCGCGGTAATATTTTATCTAACAACCATTTAGTGTAATATTGCAAACAATTTAACAAGATTTGAGTAAATTGAATTAATAAGTATAAATATCTCAGTGATTATAATGTTTATATATTAAAGGTTTAAATGATGTAAATTGTTTTTGACCAAAATTTTGAAGATACCTAATGCAAGAATTATATAATTTTTTTCTCATAAATGCATCATCGGAATCTATAACAGAAAACATTTGACGAGTCCTACTATTTTGTGGAATACATTGAAATGAATAATTACGTGTATACACCACGAAATTAGCTTTGTTCTCAGAAATTTTATGTTAATTTGAGCTCCCCAGGACCTCCTTCAGGTTCCTCCTCAGGTTGTTCTAGGGAAGATTTCAGGAAGTAATATCGGAGGAATTTGGGAGACTTCAGGGTCTCTTAATGTGCATAAAAAACATCCGAAGTTATTATTATTCGACGTAATGTAAAAAGTATTTATTTATTTATTCATTTTTTCTTTTAATAAATACGGACATTATTTAAAAAAATTAATTTACATAACACATACATTGCTTTTATTAATCACGCACACAGAATCACATGAAAACTATGGTACAGATATTACGGAATAAACTTTCTTACCGCCGACTGGATTTGAACCTGGATACTTACGCATACGAGAAACACGCTCTAGTGATTACGCTACACAGCCGTTGTACGTGAGTAGTTTACAAGGTATTCATGTATTTCTTTCTCCTCTTATGAAAGTCAGTAAATCGAAAACATGCATATTTTTAAGCTTCATATAGCAGGAATTCTGTAACTTTTATTGCAAATAAACATGCATACCTTTTTATATATATTCAATACAATTTTAAATTGATAACTTGAAAAAAAGCGTATTAATAATTATTTAAGGCTGTTCTCAAACCCAAAGGAGCTGCTTTCTGGCACATTTTTTAACTCGTTTTTGTTCGGAAATGCAGCATTAAATTGGCAGGTGGTCTTATTTAGAAACTATGTAATACTAGAAAAACATTTTCCTTTTTTTTTTTTTTTTTTTTTTTTTTTTTTTAGAAAATATTGTGAAAGTCGCCGTTTTGAACCGAATTTCCCACGCGGCATCACAATAAACGGGAAAAGGGTAGTGTTTTATCATTTGCAACAACATTGCGTTTTATCATTTTAGTTAGGAGCCACATATATCAGGGTCAGGGGTCTATGATAAGGGGGCCAATTAAATAAAAATATTTACAATTAAATAAATTAAACTATAAATTATAAATAATCACAATTAAAGAAAGTAAGAGAAAAATTGACTTTTTTATAAACCAAAAGTTGAAAAACAAATTCAAAACGCACTTTTTAAAAAATTATAAATATTATAATTTTAAATTTAGAATTAGAATAAGCAAAACTGAATTTGATTTCTAATATTGATATTACAATATTACAAGTTGTTAAACGATATATCTATAAAAGCTTTTCTGAGTTTAGGCATGCTAGGCTGTTCTCAAATCCAAATTGGCTACTTTATGACATATTTTTTAGTTCATTTTTGTTCGGAAACGCATGAAATTCGCAGGTGTTCTTATTTATAAACTTTATAATCAAAAGATGTTTTCCATTTTTTTGGTAAAGACAGAATAATAAAATATAAAATTATTAATTAGTTGAAAATGTAATTTAATAAAAGAAGAATAATAAAAGTAAATATGCTCGATATGATTTAAATATGATTCGATTTTGAAACTTACATGAAAATTAGTTTTTACAATCGAAATAAGATTTTTTAAAATAGATTGTTTAATTTAAAAATGCTTATCTCTAATCTATTAACTGGCAAATTCTGAATATGTACAAATATGTAAATATATATTAAACTGTTGACAAAATCCTTATTTGTAACAAATTTTTGATTCCTTTTGATTTCTTAATGTTAAAAAAAAAAAAAAAAACCTCATTTATTAGGAATGATAAAATATATATATATATATATATATATATATATATATATATATATATATATATATATATATATATATGTATGTATATGATAATTTAAAATGGTCAGCGAAAAAAAAAATCGAATTTATATTTTAAAATTAAATATTGATCCAAAAATTATTTATATATATAATTCACATTAATATGAAATGATTAATTATTTAATACAAAAAAGTAATAATAATTTAATATATAAGACTATATTTAAAGGATCAGAAGAAATTAAAATTTACTAGGTATTTCTAATCCGTAATTTATAAAATATGGTTATATACAAACATATAAATATATATTAAACTTTTGATAAATTTCGTGTTTCGAAAAAAATAATTCTGATTTCTTGTAAATGAAAACAAAAATAATTTATTAGGCGAAAGTAAATTAATTTTATATTTAAAATTAAATTATTTCTATAGAAACTAAGAACGTATATAAGTGAAACCAATGTAAAATTACGTATTAGTTAGATGAGAAAGTAATAGTAAAAATATATATCTATATAAGTAATTGCTGAAAGTTCAGAAAAAATAATTAGTGAATGTAATAATAAAATAAATTAATATATAAGTTAATTTTTAAAAGATCAAAAACAAAATAAATAAAAACAATTCAATTTATATTTAAAGATTAATTTATTTTAATTATTAATATATGATGTGGAATATTAAATTTAATTTTCTAAATTCAATTTATTTAACTACATTTTGATTGCATTTTATAAATTGAAAATATATCTAAATAAGGATAATTAAATATTATAACAATAACTAAAAGTTAAACAATAACGAGATGTGCTTAGGAAATAAAATAAATCAAATAATAATATAAACTTTATTAATTAAAAAATCGAATCACATCAAATCAAGTATATTAAAAATAAAAGTTATAATAAGTTATTTTAGTGTCAAAATCACTCATGAGATGGCACCAGTACCGTCTCTTACTAGGTACTTCCCCAGGAATATCAACCCCAGGAGACTGCTCCCTGGGAAGAATCTGGGAGGTCAGTCCTGGGAAAGTGATTAAAGTATCTTCCCCAGGAACGCCTGATAGCGTCATTGCAGTTTCAGGAGGAATTTGGGAAGAACTGGAGCTCCTGGGGAGGTTTTCAGGAGCTTTGGTGCTATATGGGTATATATATTCATAATACATTCTATCGTCTCTTGGTTATATATGCTCACTTGAAGTTGCAAATCATCTTTAATTTGATTAGAAGACATATAGGGATATACTGTATAGCCATTGAAACAACTTCTCGAGCTTGGCTGTCTGATAAGATCCTTGGCCGACCACTACTACAAAGACGGTTTATCAAATTTGTATTGCTAAACATAAAAAAAAAATACCAGTAATGTAAATTAAATTTAAATTTAAATAAATTGAATGTAAATGTAATTTTTTTTCGCAATAAACTACCAATATAAAGCTTACCTGTTAATCCATGTTGAAACAGTTTGAAGAGACACTTGAAAATGCCTAGCTATATAACGAAAACTTCTTCCAGCTTGCGACATGCCAATCATTTGGCCTTTCGTTGCTTCAGTTAATTGTGAGGCCATTTTGTTTCAGCAAATAATCTACGCATATGCATTTATAAGAAACTTCACTTCAAACATATATACTGCAGAAAAACAATATAGCTTTATAAGACTGGAAAAGAAGCTATAAATCCATTTAAAGGTAACAAAAATGATTAAGTTTTTTCTAAGGTAGAACTGATCATATTTTTCAAAAATGAGCTTTATTAATTTAAAAATAAAACCGAAACTATTTTCCATAAATGAAGTAAACATACATCTCATGCAAATACGTTTTACGTAATTTTAATGAAAAATTTTAAAGCAGACATTGAAAAAGTAAAAGAAATATATATATATACAGGGTGTATCTGAAATGCTTCAACAAACTTAGAGGGATGATAGTACTCATGAAGACGAACAAAAAATGCAATGGAACATGGGGTCGCAAATGACATTTAACCCTTTCAGGAGAAGTGGTATGTTCATGAAACCACTTAATTTTAATTCCAATACGCCACAATGGCACCAGAATTTTGCTAATATATTTTCCATTTAATATGTATATGAAATATAGCTTTTTCTTATTTTCAAACAATTTTTTTTGTAAATTCCGGTGCCAGTCCATTTTCAGAAGCATTTTCTCGAATTTCATCTTTTAAGCCTTTCAGGGGCAAAGTACTTTTAGTACTAAAATGTTGAAATAAATGACTGGCACCGGAATTTACAAAACAAAATATTTGTAAATAAGAGAAAGTCTATAGTCCACATACGTATTAAATGGAAAAGATTTTAGCAAAATTCTGGTGCCATTGTGGCGTTTTCGAATTAAAATTAAGTGGTTTCATAAACATACCACTGCCCCTGAAAGGGTTAAACGTCATTTGCGACCCCATGTCCCATTGCATGGGACATGGGGTCGCAAATGTCCCATGGGGCCCTCATGTCCCATGTCCCATTTTTTTGTTCGTCTTCATGAGTACTATCATCCCTCTAAGTTTGTTGAAGCATTTCAGATACACCCTGTATATATATAGTAATAAAGGCTGGGGTTCTGGTGCCTCGCTATCTTATATCTTACTACAATCACAGGTCGTTGTCAGGTTTGTTGTGCTCCCGCGAGCATTCACTTACGCTTCAGTTTAAACTAGCTTTCAATTTAACGTAAGATCGCGAAGCATTGAAATGCGGTTTACGCATTGTTTATATCGTAAGACAGACTTAATCTCTAAGTTTATCAAGTCACTATAATCCCAGCCTATGAGTATAATATTTTCTCAAACAGGGATGAGAGCGCTCCGTCCCGAATATCGATTCTTACCACTAAATTTTAATAGTATTCTCCAACTTAATGAATTTCAGAAATTTTGTCCTTGAATAAGATAACAAATACTATTAAAAGTTAGTGGTGTCAATGGGGATTTCGAGTCGGAGCGCTCCCATCCCTGTTCAAACTATGCTTTAATGCACATCATAGACGGTCCCTTAAAGCAGCATCTTGCCGTTTTTTAAGCATAATTTGAAAACTACTTGGAAGAAAAATTTGAAATTATGAATACACATAAAACAGGACATAATAAATATAAATCCATCAAAAAAATTGTAGGTTGCAATTCATGATTTTTTCGAATATTAATTTCATAATTCATAATTCATATTATAAAATTTTAACCCTCTGAGCGTTTTGAAAAAGGGTAAAATTGTAATGTTGTTTTCCCTGCATTTTGTTTTAAATGCTAAAAAAATATGATTCTTTCAGCATTATAAATAAAACTTAATTACAAATATGAATGTAACCCTTGAGAGTATTAATCATCCTTCAATGTTTTGAAAATTCATTAAATCTATAGAATTATATTATCTTAAACATTGCATATATTGCAGTGAAACCTGGAGCTTAGTGAACGGATTATTACGTTCTACACGCTTAGAGGATTAAAAATTACAAATTTAACTTAGTTATGTTTGGGTTTTTGAGTTTTATAACCAAACAAAACGCTAGCACATCAGGATTATAATTTCAGGAGATATTAATAAAAATAGGAAAATGTAATTTAACAGTAAAGGCTCTAAAATTTGAATGTTTATAACTCGAAAACTTATCATCCAAATGACTTAAAATTTTGTATATAGGCATAGTTTGAACCAAAGATTTAAAATATCATGTCAAAAGTGGGTGTTGCCATTGAAAAAATAAAGTTTAGGCTGGTTTTAATATGTAGATGGCCCCTTAAGCAAATTTTAGATACATAATTTAAAAGTAGACTTTATTTCCAATCGTTTGATACCAGTCACTTCCTTCTACTATAATTTGTTGCAGAGTTAGTGGGGGGTGTCCAGTTTTTTTTCCACGACTGTACATTATGTAATAGCAATGATTTTTATTTCAGGTGCTGAAAATCAGAAAAATTTAAAATTGAAAAATGACAATTTTAAACACTTATACCAAACACACACCTAATTTTAAACACTTATACTGCAGATAATAAACAACCAAGACAATTTTGTTAAGTGGTACATGGTAGCTTAGATGTGGAAATATACATTATGTAATAGCAATGATTTTTATTTCAGGTGCTGAAAATCGGAAAAATTTAAAATTGAAAAATTACAACGAATTCTGCAAAAGTACAAACCGTGTGGTGGTGTACAGAATTGCGGTCCATTGTTTCAGTTCAACGACTTTTCTGTGCAGAGTATCGCAGACACCCTCCCAATGCTAAGAAAATCAAGTCGTGGAAAGCAGCGTTTCTACTGGGGCAGTTATCGAGTATTGATTATACATCCTCCGTGCCATTTGTGGGGCACGTGTAGAAATGGTGTGATTGCACAAACAAAACTTCATAACTATGTGTATCCATTGTTGTTCAATCTTCTTGATGCAACGATTACATGCTGTATTAGAGATTATTCAAATTAGGGCGTTTTGTTTCGGACAGTGACATTAATATTTGTTTTTTCTGTAACTGCTGAGGGGATTTAAATACTTTTTTAATAGATTTGACAGTAACTAAACTATAAATTTATCGTTTGGAAAAAAATAAAAATAAAAAATATAACAGTTAAACAATTTCACTAACAAAAGAAATCGCAGGTTTCATTTAAAATTCACATAACTAGTGCATTTATTACTTTTGTTTCTTCCGAAAGATCAATTTATAATTTACCTATTACCAAAAAAAATTAAAAAGTTTTGAAATCGCTTCAGTAACTCTCGAAAATCAGAGTACATCAATTTCAATTGTTTAACACGGGAAATTTTATGTATGAAATCTCGTAACCATCCAATTTTAAATTTTTATCTCTTGACATACGGTTAATTTCTAGTTTAGCGTCTGAAAAACTATTTAAAATTAGTACGTTGTGGCCATCACAAAACTTTTCTCTCTGTAATTGAAATCAATTATATAACTTAATTAGTACAAGAAATTACATCGATGACACCCTGTCTTAGGTGTCTGCAACCAAAATTGAATGAAAATGTATTCTCATGTTAAGAATGCTAAACGTGACGTTTCGTCGAATTCTGTGCAGTTAATTTTTGATTCCCGCAAACGAAAAGTGTATGTAAATAATTTCTAGAAAACAAATAGTCTTACCCTATCTGAAATGCATTTATACATTACTTAATTTTCATATATCTAGACGTTTCTGTTCTTTCTCCGATGAATATGTTGACACCAAACTTGTTTTGAAAATTTGTACAAAAAAGTAACCAAATGGAAAAATTTGAAACGCGATGTACTACTTTGAGGAAATAATACTCAATATCTTGTCATTGAAAAGAATGTTTGTCATTCATTCATAAGTGTGTGTATTCATATTAAAATTGAGAGCAGTTAAATTAGAAATGCAATAATGTTTTAATCATACAATTTATTCTAAATCTTTTTTTAAAAACAGCATTTTCAACATATATAAAATCATTAATTTTTAATATTTAAAAGCATTGAAAATATTTAAGCAGTACAGAATATGTAACTCCTTCCCGAGCATCACTTATACATCTTCCAATGTTTTGGCACTACTATTTCCGAAATTTTATTTTGGCCTTATTTAATTCCTGAAATCCTAAGCTTTAACCCTTCTTGACAAGTGTCGCGCGTTCGTAACTTACAAAGTGTGTAGAATACTAATATTTTCCTACCGGTAAATCTGTTCGTTCACTTCATGTGTGGACCAGAAGTGCAGCGTCTAGAATACATAGTGTGGAAAACGGTTTTACCGTTTTTTATTTAAAAATTCTCGAATTCAAAACGGAAATTCTGAAACAAGAATTTTACTTTAAGGAGTCTCGAAACATCTACCATTAAGTAAGGAAAATAATATTATAAATTATTTCTGGTATGAATGTTGTTCGTAATTTAAGTAAATTTCGTAATTTAAAAAATACCAAACTGGTAATGCTTTAAATAGTGCAAAATAATTGTAGCCGATAAGCGTGCAATGATGCGGTACAATAATAGGGCGATCGCAGCGACATCTGCTTTAAAAATAGATTTATCTCTAGCAAAAGTAACCGTTTCACTATTGACAACATGAATATAATTTCTGGTAATAAACTCTTCTTGTAAGTGTATAATTCAGATGTAACTGATATTTAAGTTAGTTTTTTTTTATCATATCAGGGAATTAATATTTTCGACTCTTCTAGCAGAGATTCATCCTTTGGTATGCTAAATAGGGATAGTTGCTAGTTTGCTTTCTTGTATCACTACATCCTTAATACTAAATGCCGATCGTATTCACGTTTTACCCATACAGAAATTGGAAGTCAGTTTTTTTCCCAGAGTACAATGCCATCTATCGGCGACAACTGACATGATCTTTCAATATATATCAGTACGCTACCTTTGTAATACATTAAGAGCCTACATCAGTCATGAGAAAAAACGCTCAAGCTAATGTAAAGTCTATGGGAAGGTTCTTGCGCGATTTCTCGCTCTCATTTTAATATTTTTAAATGTTTTTTTTTTTTTTTTGCATAGGATAGCTGAGGTCAATCTCTAACGCTGTTAGTTTATACTTTTTCGATTTGGGTTCCAGTTTTTTTATATAAGGGTACTTTCACTTTCAGAACCGGTTCAAACTGGTTCCAAAATTGAAAATGCTCGCTTATAAAAAAGCTGTAACCAAAATAAAAAAAGTAAAAACTAACAAATTTGGAGATCGACCTCAGCTATCCTATGCAAAAAAAAATCATTTAAAAATATTAAAATGCGAGCGAGAAATCGCGCAAGAACCTTCCCATAGACTTAACTTTAGCTTGAGCGTTTCTTCGTGTGACTAGAGTAGGCTCTTAACGTATAGATTATGGAGGTAGTGATCAGTAAATAACGTAAATAAAGGCTGTATTGAGAATATTTATATGGAAAGTTAAAAAATATAGCTTAAATAAACTTTGTAATTAATTTCTAGAATTTCACAAATTTATTTATTATCTTTTCTTTTATAAATAACAATTTAAATAGCAGTAGTAACTGATATTTTTAATTTAAAATATTTGTTTTTAATATAAAAGTTCTTTTTAATTCTTTATAAATTATTAACACTGACCTTTATTTATAAATAGATTTCCATAAAAGATAACACAAATAATACTTATGTAGCAAAAATATTTATTAACACTATAAAATTTAATTAATAGATCAAAAACTATGAGTAAGTTTTAAAAGGATTAATGCAAATTCCAAAGTAGTGGATTAAATTCAAATTACTGGTAGCAACTGATAATACATGCCCCAGATGGTAGCGCCTAGGTGCTGCTACTATCTGGGGCATGCTGACTGCCAGTTTTGAGACAAATGCGATAGCCATTTAGTTACTACGGAGGTAGTGCTTGTATGGAGTACTGCAACTAGGCACAAAGGAATGCGTACCACGTTTTTTGGCCATGATCAATATTTCCAAAACTTATGAAAATCACTATCCAAGTGAAAGGAAATGGAGTATAATTTAATTATTTAATATATTTACCATCACCTGAAATGTTTTCTCAGTTCGATTCTTATACAATGTTTGCATTGAAAAGATATAGCAGAGAAAGGCAGAGGCGTAGCGTCAAGGGGGGCACAGATCACTTTACTACCAGTATTTTTATACACTATATTTGGCCTTATTTAATTCATACCGTTCAAAGATTAAATAAGGCTAAAGGTAGTGTATAATTATACTGGTAGTAAAATGGTCGTGCCCCCCCTGACGCTACGCCACTGGAGAGAGGCATAGTAAACCCATTAGCAGTTGTCGTAATAAACCCATTATTCATCTTTCATAAAAATTTCATACAGAAGATCTTTTCGCTTTTGTCTCAGAATAGACACTTTTACACATAATTCACATACTATTTTTTGACGTTTCTACGAAATTCCTCGTGGCGAAAAATGCCACGTTGGAAAATAAACTTGTCCTGCCTTTCGACTTTATTCTAGACTTTATTAGATCTTTTTTCAAATGAATTACTTGTTACATATAACATTCACATTTAATTGTCGAACGTGGTTGAAATGTACATAGACTACGTACATTTGGTTCCAAAAGAAAAGTAACAAACACAACGTAAATTACATGAATATTCTGCTATATCATTAACATACCGTAATTTCCGGCGTATAATCCGCAGCTCAAAGAATCGTTTTTCGACCCAGAAAATTTATTCAATAATTGTAGTTAAATATTTACAGCGATATTTTAAGTTACGTTTTATAAAATAATATTTCTGGGTCGAAAAACGACTCTTTGAGCTGAGGATTATACGCCGGAAATTACGGTACCTGTTTTAGATAAACTAACCCATGTCTTCAGTCATTTGGGATTGTCGTAATAAACTCAGTATTCATCTTTCATAAAATTTCCATACAGAAGATCTTTTCGCTTTTGTCTCAGTAAAAAAAAATCACATACTGTTTTTTGACGTTTCCACAAAATTCCTCATTTATATGAGTCCAGATTGTTTTGCATTTGAAACATTCGGGCTGTATGTAGACATTGCGAAGAGCGATAGTAGGATAGTAAACAAGCAGTTTGCAGCAATTTAACTCTTTGAAGGGCTGTGGGATATTTTATATACCACTTAATTTTAATCAAGATTGATCAATTAAAAAAGATCTTTGAACAAAATTAAACTTTTATAGCTTTGGTGAAAAAAAAGCCTAAAACATGCATTTCCGTATTTTCAACTGTAAATTTTCGAAAATTCTGGTGTGCATTCAACTTTACAGAAACACAATTTCCCCGAAATCCCCCTGCAAATGGTTAATGCAACATATAATTCATATTCTGTTTGGCAATGATTTTTATCGACGACGTAGTGATAGCAATACTATATAATAATAGAGATAATAATAGAGAGCGATTCACCAGATCACAAATGCTTTTTCCTCGTGAAAATTTTGTTACTAATGAAATTAAACTAGATCTAAATGCAGAATAAGCACAATATTAACAAAAAAAATAGAGTAAGTACAATTATATAACCGAAAACATATCGTGGTTGTAAGGTTTTAACAAATCGTTAAACACTTTGACAAATAATCACAAAACACTGCAGCGTTTCATTGACTTACGGATAATGCGTCTTTGAAAACATACAATAAACATCCTTAGTAAATTGAATTGTCGCTGCGGTCTCTGTTAGCTACCAATATTTCCTATCTTCGTGATAAAATTTTCTTGCAGATGTTGTAGAAATAGAACACGAAGATTTATTGTTTGAAAATCGTACTTGCCAAAAAGTGACCGAGCCGACTCCTGTAAATATGATTGTTTTTAATTTGTGGCTACTTATTTGATTAATATACAGATGCAACCCTTCGGATCTTAAAAATAGAACTATTTCCGAATAGTAATTATTGTCTTATTTAATCGCAGAATTTTTGCTTTAACCTTTTCAGGGGCAAAGAACTTCTGTTGCGAAAATGTTGAAATTATTCAATAACACGATAATTTACGAACAAATGCTAGTTTTTCCTCACGAACATTATAAAAACAAAACTTTACTCCAAATTCTAGTGCCATTGTGACATTGGAGGATTAAAATTAGGTCGGATATATAAGATCCCACCAACCT
This sequence comes from Maratus michaelseni, assembly GCA_963931845.1. Lineage (NCBI taxonomy): Eukaryota > Metazoa > Arthropoda > Arachnida > Araneae > Salticidae > Maratus > Maratus michaelseni. The sequence continues at coordinate 164,542,153 of OZ007586.1, forward strand.
TCAAGGGGTTAAATGAAGCGAAAATTGAAACTCGAAAATTGTGGTACTAAAAAACTGAGGTTTACAGCTTTGTTACCGCAACACAGTAAAATATTCTTTGTATTATTAATTTATCCATATACAACAGTGTCAGAAGAAAAAATATGTACATTTACAGCTTTACGAATATTTTTTGATTAGAAAAAAATACTGGAAATAAATTAATAAACATTCGATAATGCAACAGTTTTATTAAATTTTATTAACCTATAAATTATTTTAATTATCTCACAGTATTACTTTTAGAATAATAATGTAACGCATTAAAGTGTCTAAAAATAGCAAATCTATCCAAATAGTAAAAAAAAAACACTTTAGATTCTAATGCCGTTGTTTAATTACATTTCAATTAACCAAATTAGACAAGTTTAAATGTTTCTGTTTTTTATATGTTTCTATTTTTTGAAAGTGCAAAAAAGGTTGCTATTTATTTAAAGTGTTAATTAAAAAAATTAAGTACTTTATAAATTTTAGAATGAACCACCGTTAATTATTCTTGTGTTTTTAATTTATACGTAATAAGTTTATGTCTACATTTATCAGATGTTTAAATATTTTTATTGTGTGTAAAGAATTTTTACCCGTTTAATTTGATGAAAAGGCTTGAAAAGTGCAATGATGATTTATTTTGCAATTACTATTTTATGTAAGTAAAAAAATGAACTTTCCGAAAGAATAAATAATTTTAGTATAGCTGATATGTTTTTTCTTTTCTAATTAATAATTCATTAAAAATAAGTTGATTTATAACTCTGTTATTCATTCTTTATATTTACTTACAAAAATAGCGATTGATTAATAGAAAAGTCTAAACAAATGATTAATTACTGGAATAATATATTAGCTAGTTATAGATTTATCCTTTTGTTTTAAAGAACCTCAAATCATTAATTACAAGAAAATTCTTTTAACTACCAGTGCACAGAGAACAATCCGAGCATATAAATTCAGAGCTGCCAATTTTCCGAATTTTTGTATACCAGTATTTCTTATAAAAAAATGGGTTAACTAATCGGGTAATTCTAAGCTTAAATAAAGCAAAATTTTCTGTACGAAAATACTGACATTTAGAAATGCGGATATTTTCAAGATCTGCAAATGCTGTAATAACTGAGTAAATTATACTGATATTGACTAAATAATATGAATGAATGTAAATATAATCTAACAGTATTTTGCTACATTCTAATGAATATAAAGTTTTAAGAACATACTGCTTTTAGAAACTTTCCATGTTTTTCGAAATACCTTTTTAATCATGTGAAACATTTTGTCAAACTTTCGAACAATGATAAAATTAATAAATATCTGCATACGAAATGCTTAATTTATATGTATTTGTGATGTAATTTTTTATGTTTGTTAACATATTTAGGATCTAAAAGTTGTCATCGTCAATTTGTATATGGATCATATATTCACTTGTGAAATAGCATTCAGAGAGGGTACGAGGTAGGGAGTTTGAATACCAGTATTTCCGTACAGCAATATTCGCCATATTTAATCGTATAGTTCTGAAATTAATCAACCCGATGGTTACTGTTCGGAAATACTAATATTGAAATTTCCTGACCCGTAGAAATCCTACACATTTTGAACAGTATGAAAAAGTTTTATAACATGGTTTGTACGCTTTTACCACATTTTCGTACCGTAATTTCCGGCGTATAATCCGCAGCTCAAAGAGTCGTTTTTCGACCCAGAAATATTATTTTATAAAATGTAACTTAAAAGATCGCTGTAAATATTTAACTACAATTATTGAATAAAATTTCTGGGTCGAAAAACGACTCTTTGAGCTGCGGATTATACGCCGGAAATTACGGTAATAGAATTTTTCTATTTAATAATTAAATTTCAGAAATTGCCGATACCTCGTTTAAGTGCTGTATTTGTAGTACTTTTCTGAATGTAAGTAAGGTGAAAAATTCCTTTAAAAATTTTGGTAAAAAGGTGCGAACCCTGTATATTTTTTTCACTCATTATAATTCATAAAAGATAGGAGAGACCGGTACACACTGGAACTATGGGCACAGTGGACCACCCCCTAATATTTTATTTATAAAAAAAATATATATGCTTATCTTCTATCCTAATAGAATAGACAATAGCACTGGATTGATTATTTATAGCCTTCAGAGCACATGTTTAGCTCAGGGGTATCCATTTTATCCTGATTCATTGTTATGAGCTTCTAAAAGCGAAATTTTGCATCATCATATTTTTCTTTTTTAGTAATTAAAGGTTTCAGATAAATAAGATGAAACAGCTATTTTTGAAAGGTAAGATATTTGATTCTATTTAACTTTAAAGTTAGTGTGTTTAAAAGAAAGATGTAAACATTATCAATGTGATTATTTATTTAACTTCAACATGGGGTACAGTGGACCACCCATTAACAAGGCACAGTGGTCCCCAATGCACTCTGCTCCTGTAATACAGAATGTACAAAATATTTAATAATTGCTTATTTTCTATAAAAAAAAATATTGTTTTAAAGTAGTTATTTAACTGTAAAATAAAGTAAACAAAGGAAAATAACAATTTATTTACAGGGATCGTACGGGTACTGGAATTTTAAGACCAGGAAATTATTCGGTACCAGTATTTTCTTATAGATAATCTCTTCTTAAGAAAGGTGAAATTTCGCATGTTTGAACTTAATGTTTTTTTTTAGTAAACTATACTGGTATGTCACCTGGAAAAGTAACGGTACCCGTACGAACCCTGATTTAACATAGTAAAAAGTATTTTGTTTTGTATTTACTGCCTTTGAAAAATATAACTGTAACTAATTGGTGATGATTCTAATCAAGTAAGATTCATGAGATGCAAATTGAATGTAAATCAGAATCAGTTTATTTTTCCAGAAACTGTAGATGAATCTGGTGTTGATGTCAGTGATTTCGTAATGTTGCTCCCAGACCCAAAAGTATTTCAGGAAAATTCAAAGCTCAATCTTACTCATACGTATTTTGGAATTTCATTTGTGAATTTAAAAGTGCGCTGATTTTTTTGTATTTAATTAATTAACTTCAACTTATTTGCTATCATTCCTGTATCTTAATCTGTATTATTTTCAAAATATAATATTTTATTTTGATTTTTTTTTGTTTTGTTTTCTATGATTTTTCTTTGAGAATGTTCCTTGAAAAGCATTATTATGTTATTTTGGAGGTAAAGGGGAAATAAGGAAAACTGGGACACCCTGGTCTGCTTTACGGGTGCCTAAAAATATTTTTATTTTGAAAAATGTATTGAAAACTATGTTCTGAGAAAATTCTGAGGAATGTAAAAAGTTTAAGGAATATTCAAAAATATTTCCATGCAGACTAGTCTGTCGTTAAAGCGAAAAAAAATGAACTGAAAAAGTGGTCCACTGTGTATCAGTCTCCCCTACCTTTATAATGTGTCATGTACTAGTATTGTTTCGGCAAAATAATGATTTCTAATTGACTAATTTTGTCTAAGGACACATATGCAAATTTAAAAAGTGTAAATTTTTGACAATTAAATGCTGTTCTATTCCTTTAAACTAGCCACTTTTTCTACCTTATTTTAAACACTTTTGGAATTTAAATTGCCTACTTCTCTGAAACAGCTAAACCGTTAAAACGAGTTTCAAAATTTTTGCAACTCCATATATAGTATAGTGTTTAATTATCGCATAAGAAACGTAACTTTCATAAAAAACACTATAATTTTTAATTTTTAATATCTGATACAAGATGCATAGCATTTGCATAGCAGTCCACCTTCCGGTTTATTCCAATTGAAGTTAAACCAGAAATTGTATTTGAATTTTAATTAATAACCAACCTAAAACAAGGGCAGTTGCAATGATTATTTGACTTGATAAAAAATGGAAGTTTGGAAGCTATGCATGTTGCTTGATATCTGCGTTTCCCAAAATATAGCTGCAAGCATTTAACGTGAAGGATAAAATAAATGGATTATTGTTGTTAAATTTTGTACACTGATGCCTATATTCTAAAATAGGTAACAGTAATATGAAAAAGTAATTAGGAGGAAATCTATGGAAACATTTATCACATTATTTTTTGCCGAGGAATTTCTTACGATATGCATATGGTCCCGAAAATGATCTGAACATAATGCACTACATATGCAGAATGTTCCAACTTATATGTGGTTAGTCAACACACACACATATACAGGGTGATTATAAAAAAAACTATCCCGATATATGAGCCCCTAACTGTCATACCGTTCGCAGAAACTGAATGAAATTCTGGCCTAAAGTATTTTGAGGTATGCTCTCAAGAATCATGTGAAAAACAACAGTTAAATTCAAGCAGTTACGGTTACAGTGACAAAATTTCGAAAATTTCAAATGGCAACACCTACTTTTTTTATAGGAATGTGATCTTCACAGTGAAAAACCATAAAAAGCGTTGGAACGGTGTACCTGTAGCACGAAAATCGCCGGCGCTAGACAGACTAAGTAGAAATGTGAAAACAACCAATAAAGGACAGAGAAGCAACAGAAAGTAAAACATTTTATCGTTTAGTGCTATCCACCATCTGCGGCATTTAAAGTGTCGTCGTGTGTGAGATGGAAAATGTATGAAACACAATAAAATGTTTTGTTTTCTGTTGCTTCACTGTCCTTATTGGTTGTTTTCACTATTCTTCTTAGTCTGTCTAGCGCCGGCGATTTTCGTACTACAGGTACCGTTCCAACGCTTTTTATGGTTTTTAACTGTGAAGATCACATTCCAGTAAAAAAAATAGGTGTTGCCATTTGAAATTTTCAAAATTTTGTCACTGTAACCGTAACTGTTAGAATTTAACTTTTGTCTTTCATATGATTCTTGAGCGCATACCTCAAAATACTTTAAACCAAAATTTCATTCAGTTTCTACGAACGGTATGATAGTTAGGGGCTCATATATCGGAATAGTTTTTTTATAATCACCCTGTATATAAGGCATGCAACAAGCCTTTGGATTACAGATAAGTTTGTAGATTATGGATTTTGTCAAGACATTTTAAGCTCTAAGGTTTCTTGGCAGAAGTGTTTTACATCACAGGAAGGCTCTAAGCAAAGATTTTCAGACATGCTTCTTAGGATTAAGTTCTTGGGATGCCGATGACAGAACAAAGCGGCAAAAAATCTATTCTTGTAAATTATATTCTATAAGTTGAACTCAAAGTGACTTATAATTTTTGTGCATAAAAGTAAAGTATTTCTCAGATAGCTACCTTGTAAAACACTTATCTTACATTCAAGTACATCATCGATATTTTGCTATGTATTTACATTGTAAGCAATGTAGGTTCTCTGTTGTGTAGAAAATCAAAAATAGCATTTTTATTTTTAAAAAAAGCTGACGATTATGCTTCTGTTAAAGGTATGATAGCAGAGACAAGTCTCTCCCCCGCTCTAGAGTCGTTGATAATAATTTTGGGTATTGAATTTTTACTTCCACCTAAAATAAAAGCGTTTTAATATTTCTGTATCTAAATCAACGCCCATACTGCAAGAAAAACTAACGTCTACGATTTGTCATACTCTGCACGTGTGTTATCGGTTTAAGATATCTATCTCGATAGCTGTCACTACGAAGAGTGGCTTTGCGTCATGAGATGCTGAATCACTTTACTACCAATGTTATTATATAATAAATTTTGTCTTATTGTATAACGTTCAAATATTAACCCTTTCACGCTCAAGGGAAATATTTTTCCCTTCTACAAAAATGTGGAAATAAATGATTGACACTGGAAATTATGAACAAATTTATTTGTATATAAGAAAAAAAGCGATATTTCACATTCATAGTAAATGGAAAACATTTCTATTAAAATTCTGCTGTCATTGTTGAATTTCGTTATTAAAATTTTGTGGTTTCATAGGGAAACCAATGTCCGTTAAAGGATTAAAGCGTATCACAGAGACATGGTGATATTCTCTTACTTTACACCTACAATAGCTAAAATATTGTGTTGTATTGGCATATTTAGTCTTGGACATCTTATGGTCCTCTAAGGGTTAAATAAGGCCAAATTTAGAATATTATAATATTGGTAGTAAAATGATGCAGCATCCATTGATACCACGCCACTGCATATGGTTACAGCGCCTAGCATACATAGTGTGGAGAACGGTTTTACCTTTTTCAATTCAAAATTTTCGAATTCAAACCGGAAATTCAGAAACAAGAATTTTACTTTAAGAAGTCTCGAAATATCTGCCATTGAGTAAGGAAAAGAACATTATAGGGAATTTCTGGTATGAATGCGACATTTCGGAATAAAAAAATGCCAAACTGGTGAGGATTTAAAAAGTGCTAAAAAATTGGAGCCGATAAACGTGCAACGATGTGGTATAATAATAGGTCGATCGCAGTGACATCTGCTTTAAACATAGATTTACCTCTTGCAAAAGTAATTTTTTCACTACTGACAACATGAACATAATTTCTGTTAATAAAATCTTCTTTTAAGTGCATATTTTAGATGTAACTGATTTTGAAGTTAGTTTTTTTACCATATCCACTCTTCTATCAGAGATTCATCCTTTGGTATGCTAAATAGGGATAGTTTCTAGTTTGCTGTTTTGTATCCAGTACTGCAACCAAGAACAAAACAATGCGTATCACTTTTTTGGCCATGATCAATATAATTCATAGTTTCAAAGCTTGTGAAAATCACTATCCAAGTCAAAGGAAATAGGGTATAATTTAATTATTTAAAATATTTACCACCAGCTGGAACGTTTTCTCAGTTAAATTCTTATACAATATTTGCGTTGAAAAGAGCTAGCAGACAGTGGGTGTAGAAAGAGAGGAGGGGGGGTCCAAATGCTCTGGAAACCCGTAATATTATAAAGTTTTCTTCGCCTTCAGTATTGCAGAAAATTCTCCGATTACATAAGGCAAAAATATTTTTGTAAATTAGTCGTATCCAAACCATCCGGACCTCCACCCTGTCTACGCCACTGCTAGAAGATGTCGCTGCGATCGACCCGTTATCTTTTCAGCATCGTTCTACAGTTATCGGATTCAATTTTTTTGTACTATTTTGTAGCCGTTTTTTACACTATGTATTCTAGGCATTGTTATATTGTGTCAGGCATTTACTATCAGAAGGCAAGCTTGGACTGATCCAATTATATCAGTATTTTTGGATAGTGCATTATAATCATTTCTAGAAACATACGTCTAAAAGCTGAAGCTGAAATCAAAAGCTCGGGAATAACAGGTTTTGGTTTCTTTTTATTACGCGTAGCTTGCCTTTTTATTTTGCAACTTTGGTAAGAAGCAAATAAATCTCACAACAATCTCACATTCTTTGTTTTCAAAATTGCACCTACCCTCTTGTTTGAGATATTTTTTAGCTAATATTCGTCATTGGCCTTGATCATCTAATTTTTTTCTTAGTGCAAACGATAGCACAATTTTTCCAATTTTTGGAAGAATGTTTCGCCGAAAATGTTTACTGAAGGCGGAGATCACTTAAAGCAAAAGGAAAAGTTGAAATACTTCGATCGTGACATTAAAAGATATACGTAACATTCATATATTTGCTACATTGTACATAATATCTTAATATTAGTTTTATAAACATTTTGATTTTGATTTTGATTGTATGTGTTGGAGAAAATAAGTATTTGAAATTTAGTATTTTTTGGTCTCGTGTTTAACCCTTCGCCTACCAGACGGATCCATTGGACCCGACAGGTAAATTGACTGTTATATCCAGAATTTGTTTCATAAAATAATTTAAATTTAAACCACACAGAACTAAAGTAAATAAGTAAGTTAAATGGTTTTAAATAAAATTTCTGGTGCGAAACGTTTTTAGTTAAGGTTGAGAATAATGTCGGCCCCGCCCTTTGCACCTTTGTTTTGTCCAAAAGTTTTGTATTTATACACGACTATATACGGTAGTATTGGAAGTATAGTTCCAAATGGAAAAAATGTTTCATATGTTGTTCATCATATTAAATCCATGTACGTTTAAATAGTAAAAAAGCGAAAAATAGTGATTTTAAGCTTATAGATTTCCACTCTTCTACAGTAGTTTGGTAATATGTTCCAATAACATATTAATTTTGTAATTTATTACTGTAAATATTTGGAAAGGTGCGAAACCAATGCGGTACCTTTTGTAATTCCACAATGCTGCATTTCATTTTATGAGTACAGTGGGACAACATTTATTTTCTGAAAAAGTCACAAACTGTTGCTTGCGTGTTTTTCCCGAAAATAAAAAATAATCAGGAAATAATGCAGGATTTGTAATACTTTCTGCTTTTAAATAAGGCAACAAATTCTATTAAAAAATTGTGGTAAATGCGTAGACCCCTGTCGCAATATATGACTTATCCTACCAAAAACGCGTGGGAAAAGCTAGCACGAAAAGGGTACTAAAATTTAAGACAATCTTTTTCGATCAAGGAGTTTAAAACAGCTATTGAGCAAATATGGTATGAACTGTCTTCAAAAAATACACAAAACTTAGTATTTGTAATAGAATTTCGCATATTCAGGAGAGAGTGTGAGAAACATTCCCGTGGATTAGGCATAGGCATACAGTTAAAAATTTGTAGTAACCAAAAACTTTGTGTAGCGTAGCAAGAGCATGTAAAATTTTCTTGCACATTATGTGGAAGAGAAAAACTATTGAAGAATTAAATATTCACTAATTTCGTTAAATGTTTGCTAAAATTCTAAAAATAAATTTAATAATCTCTTCTAAAAATAATGTAATTTGCGAATGGGATTCATATGTATGTGCGTGAATATATAAAATTGAAGACTATACATGAAACGTTACATGAAATACATAAATAAGACAAAACTGTATGAGAAATTCAAAAATATTTAATTTTTGCTTTATTAATAGTACAGCCTTTCCTCTACTTAAAAAAAAAATCAGATTTGTTGATTGCCACGATATTTTTAATGTAGTAATAATTATATATATTAATGACAGATTAAATAAACCAAATATAAGGCGATTGTACCAGGCAATGAATAGTAGTACTCAAGCAATTGAAATTTAAAAAAGAAGCAGACTAGAAGCGCTACAATCATTTATGTATTACCGTAATTTCCGGCGTATAATCCGCAGCTCAAAGAATCGTTTTTCGACCCAGAAAATTTATTCAATAATTGTAGTTAAATATTTACAGCGATCTTTTAAGTTACATTTCATAAAATAATATTTCTGGGTCGAAAAACGACTCTTTGATCTGCGGATTATACGCCGGAAATTACGGTACATTCTCTAGAAGTAATTGTGTTCAGGTATTTTGTACACCACTAAATTTATGTAGCAATATTCTTAGTAAGTCATCTCAGAATTTATCGATTAAATAAGAAAAAGATTACTATATAAATTTAGTGGTGTACAAAATACCAGAACACAATTACCCCTTATTTTCTGCTTTATTTCATTAAATGTTTTCCATTATAATTTGCTGTTTAAAGTACGCCTTTTAACCCTTTAACGGATAAAGCACTTCAATTGTTAAGATGTTGAAATAAATGATTGACACCGGAAATTATGAACAAATTTATTTTATATAATAAAAAAGCGATATTTCACATATATAATAAATGAAAAACATTTCTATTAAAATTCTGCTGTCACTATTGAGTTTCGTAATTAAAGTTTCGTGGTTTCGCAAATTTTTATGTGTTTTTTGTTGCAGTCAGCAGAATTACTTTGGTAAGTTTGTTTTATTCAATTGCAAATACCGTATTTTTCGGCCTATAATCCGCTGCTCAAAAAATTAATTTTAGACCCAGAAATTGTATTTGATAAAAGGCTACGTTCTTGATCTCGGAATATATATGACATCAATTACTAAATAAAATTTCTGGGTCAAAACTAAATTATTTGAGCCGCGGAATATACGCCGAAGAATTCGGTAGATACTATAAAATTATGTGAAAACTATTTTTAAAATATAGTGGTAACAAAAAAGCATTATAAAAAGGAGATTGCACACTAATTTATCGGTTACAAAGTGTTAAGCCCAATGTAAAAATTCCAGTAGTTTTATTAAAATAATATATCTAAAGCAAAATATTTAATCTGAATAAAAATATTTTAATATTAAAATACTGTATTTCTATATTTATATCGAAAGAAATTCATCATACGCAATAAATCATCAAAAACCCTCTAGTCGTACATTGTTTACATCCCTTGTTTTATTTCAATTTTCTTGATAAATTTTTCATGATAGGTTTTTCATGACAATATATGAAGATACACCTTTTAAACGATATAAAATCAATAACCGAGAATTTATTAGCCAAACATATTTATTGATTTCCTTTTTTTGGTTAATATTGTATTTAACGTTATTTGCTGGATAAGGTATCTAGTCAGAAAACATGTTAGGCTGTCAGAAAAAATAGCAGTAGCCGTATTAAAATAATATCTGGAAAGCAAAATATTTATGCTGAATAAAATATTTTTGCATGCATTTCTATTTTTATAGCGAAGGATTATTTATACGGTACCCAGTACGTAACAAAAGATTATGTAATATGCTTACAAAAGAAAAACGTATCAGGTAATGAATTTATTGATGTGAAGTTACTATTAAGGATATAGCATTATTATTTCAATTTGGAAATGAATTATGTCTGTCCTAATTACACGGTTTAATTTATCTAGAATATCAGCTAGAAAATGTTATCGAAAATTATTTTCTATTAATTCCAATAATAGTTTTAACTATTTTTTTTAATAAATGTATCACGCTATTTTCAGAAGTTCTTGATGTTTTCTGTTATGTATTAAAAAAATAATAAGTTTTTGGGTTGGTTGATTTATGACGGCCGATTATCTACTTGAGGGATATAGGCCCTAGAGAGGAATGCCCTCCGTAGGGGTCTTTCTATGGGATCCTAATCCGTATTTACATCAAGGTTCGAAGAAAACCACGGAAAACTCCGAACGGTTAGGTCGACGAACGCGACAGGGGTTTGAACCCAGTGGTATAGTTATAGAAAACTTCTTCGCCCCATCAGCGGATGATAGGTTCTGCTCTCAAAGCTGGTAGACGGGAAATGCTGGGTTCAAACCCCTGCCGCGCTAGAACCCAGCAACTCCCGTCTAACAGGTTTGAGAGCAGAACTTCTCAGCCACTGGTGGGGCGAATAAGTTTTTGGGAAAATATATATTTAAGGAAACTTAAAATATACAAATAATTATAACACCAAATAGGTACAATTAGAATAATTATTATTTATCTGTCAGAACTACAGTTAAATGGGAAAGCTGAATGTTTTAAAGATGCGAAATTCACTTTGAAAGAGAGAAGTATTAGTTTTGATGACATTAATCCTTTAACACCCTTCCCCGCACACAACAAGGATAAGAAGTTCTTAATGAACAGAGGAAAGTATATTCAAATAGGTAAATTATATCCAATGGTTGGAGTATCGTAATTGAGATTTTTTCCAACAGAGCGAAAATAAGCCGGGACCAGCACTCGAACCAGGGTTCTTTGGCTTGCTGTGCAAACGCTTTCCCTACTGAGCTATCCCAACGATATCTTGGCTGACATATTTCACTCTTATTTGTTGGACAACTCTGCGAACTGCAGCGTTAACTTCCTTCGTCCGAGCTATAAATATAGCATTTTACATGATGAATCTAAAATCAGTGGCGTAACCAAGGAGGGTTGTCCAAATGCTCTGTATACCAGTAATATTGTAAAGTTTTCTTTTCCTTGATTATCGCAGAAAGTTCTTCGAATGCAAAAGGCAAGGAAAACTACAAAATTAGTGAGATTCAGAGCATATGGACTCCCACCTGGGTACGCCACTGTCTGAAATAGCACGGAAACTCATGTATACCATGTAATTAGGTCATAATGAACAGAGAAAAGTATATTCAACAAGGTAAATTATATCCAATGGTTGGATTATCATAGTTGAGAGTTTTCGCAACAGAGCGAAAACATGCCTGGACCAGGACTCGAACCTGGGTACTTTGGCTTGCCGTGTCAAAGCTCTCCCTACTGAGCTATCCCAACGATACCCAGGCTGGCATATTTCACTTTTATTTTTTGGACAAGTCTGCGAAATGCAGCGCTAATAACAACTGTCCAACAAATAAGTGTGAAATATGCCATTCAGGGTATCGTTGAGATCACTCAGTAGGGAAAGCGTCGGCACGGCACGCCAAAGTACCCAGGTTCGATTCCTGGTTCCGGCATATTTTCTCTTTGTTGGAAAAAATCCCAACTATGATACTCCAACCATTGGATATAATTTACCTAGTTGAATATACTTTTCTCTGTTCATTATGACCTAATTGCACGGTATACATGAGTTTCCGTGATATTTCAGATTCGTCATGTAAAATGCTATAGTTATAGTTTGGATGAATGAAATCAGCGCTGCAGTTCACAGACTTGTCTAACAAATAAGAGTGAAACATGCCAGCAAGAATATCGTTGGCGCGGCAAGCCAAAGTACCCAGGTTCGAGTCCTGGTGGTGGCATATTTTCGCTCTGTTGGGAAAAATCTCAACTGTGATACTCCAACCATTGGATATAGGATAAGAAGTTTTGATTGTTCTGGTAATCAAAGCTATTCAGTACCACTAATCTTTAAATGTAATCGTCGCTTTATTTAATGACAGAATATTTCGACTAAATAAGGTGAATATTTTAGTTCATAAAAAGTGGTGTTAAGCCCATATTTTTAGTTTATTGTGCCAAAAAAACTAAAAAAAACCTTGTAAGAAGTTAAAAACATTTGAAGAGCAGTTTGATATATTTCATATCACTAAATTTTATTCCTTACAATGGCACCAGAATTTTGGAATCTGATTTTGTTTTGTTCTATACATGAAGAAAACCTTTTACATATTTTCAAATAAATTTGTTCGTAAATTCTAGTGGTCATCAATCACTTCAACATTTTAGCAACATAAGTACTATTCCTCTGAAGGGGTTAATAGATGACAGAATGTTTTTATTACATGTTTTTGCAAATTTTACTAAATTTACATGAAACAGAGCATATTGCAGTTCATAGAATTATGCAAATATTTAGAGAAATTTAAATTAGGTGTAGGACATCTAGAGGATTAGTAACAAGATGCATTGTTAAATACTTTTGTAAAACCACTGAAGAGCTGAAGAGAAAAATAGATTCTCAGTAACTTTACGCAGGGTGAGTACAATTCTACCACTTTTCAAATATACTTTTCTCTACATTTAATTTCAGAAAAATATTACAAATTCTGTTATTAAATAAGGCGAATTTTTGTAATTTGAATTAATTGTAATATACTCCTATTGTATTCCAATTCGCACCCGTACATTATATACTCTAGTTCTCGGTTAAGAACGCGGAACTGTGAATGAAAATGCTTTGACAAATCCTTAAAATGTTGAAGCTTCAACTGTAACAGGTTCCGTAGGGGCTGATTACCACGGGGACAAACTTCCAAAGTAATTTTGAATATCAGTTTTCTCCTTATTTAAATGCTTATACACGAAAAAAATCTGTCATAATTAAGGAAAAATATCTGTTGGTTTTTCCAGATGAATTTATCTTGGCGATAATCAGACTTTGCCAAAGCCATCATATAATAATCCTTGAGCAGATGAATGAAAATAATTTCGCAAATTGGAAAAATCGCCCTACTAAAACTGATAGTACTTTTGCATGCTGGAAAATGAAATGTTTACACCAGCAAAATCACAAAGAGCAATTGGCAAACATTAATGCAGTTGAAAATGGGCAAAGCCATTAAATAATAAGTCCAGTCAGATAAATGGGAAACTTTTCGCAAGTTGAAAATAGCGCCATCTAGCGGTTGGGAGTGCTGCATTCGGCACCAAGAATATTTTAATGAAATTTTGTGTCTAAAATTAAAGCTTAAAATAAGGAGTTCATATTTTCTAAGAAAGTCGTTTGTAAATTCCGGTGTCAGTCAGTACTTTCACATTTTACAAACATAATTTGTCTGTGCCGGAAAGGGTTAATTGCATAGTGATGTAAATTTCCATCACTTTTTATTTAACTTTTAATAAATAAATCAACTTCTTCGCCACCACTATATTTATATAGAAATATTAATCCAGTAAATTTCCACATTTTGTTTTCATTATAGTATTAGCTTTAATGTAAAAGATCCCAATAATTAGCAAGCTTTTAAAGGAAGTGCAAAAACAAAACATCGATAAAAATCGTATAAAATATCGATATAAATAAATCGTATCGTTTCTCTGCGACCCACTTCTGTTTTGTCCTCCTTCCGCAGCAGAGGTTTGGCGCTAGTGTGTCGCTAACAAATTTAACACTATCTGACTGGGCTTATTATTTAATGGCTTTGAGAATAGGTAAACTGAATCAAGCGTGCATCCAGGATTGAAAACGCGGCGTAGCTGGAAAGTTTAAAAAAAGCATTATGAATATTGCTAAATGATTGCTTTTAGCAAATCTCTTTCCTCCTAACTTTTGCTTTGACAACTCAACATAGGAGCGATAAGTAGCTGTAATGTACGCGAACGAAATTTGCATATTGTATGCTGGACACATGAGACGGAAGTAGCGCTAATAATTTTAACACGTACTGGATACGCTCTGGACCTTGCGGTTCCGCCCTAATGTGACAACATAAATAATACTCCTGTAAATGTCACTGTAAGATATTACAATATTGCCGGGGCAAGCTTTTACCAGTAAACAAGAATAGAAATTTTTGCCTTATTTATGACAGACATTTTGCATGAATAAGGCGTTTAAAAAAGGCGAAAATTTTTATTCAATTTACTGGTGGACGTTTGCTCCGGCGGCAATCAGGCCCTGCCTATCTGATGTAGAAAAAAAAACTACAACCACCATCCTGTGACAGTATCCTCGGTTTCTTCAACTGGTAGACACTGCCAGTGGCGTAGCGTCAGGGGGAGGCACGATCATTTTACTACCAGAATAATTATAAAATACATTTGGCCTTATTTAATCTTTGAATGGTATGAATTAAATAAGGCCAAATATAGTATATAAAAATACCAGTAATAAAGTGATCGTGCCCCCCCCCCCTTGACGCTACGCCTCTGGACACTGCACTAGATGTATCCTCCTATTTATTCATAGATATATTGTGAAAAGCATTCGATCAGTGTTACCAGATAGGTAGGTTATTTTTAGGGTTTCGTTCATCTCAGTAATCCCTATTACTCCCGCTCTATTGTCTGTCCGTCACAGAGCCATTCTCAAGAACTATATAACTTTCAGAGTTGAAACTTTGTGTATATAGATGAATACCAGCTGTAAAGAGCTCAAAATATTAAAATTTAAAAAATTCGTATTATTTTAATAAATAGAGATAAAAAATTAAAATTCTCACAGCCTTTTCCTATTAAATTTAAACATTTTTCGTTATAGCAGATGCCAAAAATTAAAAATCCACGATGAAATTCTTTCTATGTTAATTAATTTTCTATCAGGCGATTTCCACGTTAAAAATGAAAATGAAATAAAAAGTTTCACCAATTGAAAAAAAAAGATAAATATGAAGTAAAATTGATTGACGTCATAATGGTAATAAAACGGAAAATGTCTAAGATTTCTCAATAATACAAGGAGTATGAATATGTGTATGTACACTAAGACTCCTATTATAGGAGGTCTAATGTACACAAAGCAGATTAATATCACGTCATTAGAGAATTAAAAAGAAAATCTGACGTCATATTGGAAGTTTAACGAATTTTTCATTTGTTTGAGAATAATACAAAGCGAGTATCAATATGAGTAATAGAGAATAGTAAATATATGAGTTTGAGAAACATATTGAATCGTGATAAAAATCCGATTATGGAAATATTCGCATATTTTAACATATTGAAGGTGTACAATTTGTTTAATTTTGAAATTATTTTTTTAAATATTGCATTTAGTCCGTATGACGGATATTATTATGACAGAATAGAATAGCCGGCTTCGCCTGCTATCCGGTTCTTTTAGATATTCCAAAAAACGAAAAAAACAGAGCGGTAAATTTTTACTTTATAAAAAACGTGATTTTTTTTGTTGTTGTTGTTGCAAAATGAAATTTATTTGGATTTATTAAAGAAAGAATAAAGTGTTTTGAAAGGAATATTAAACGAAACCCTTTGAGCGATTTTCGATCACTCTTACCCACTTGTTTCGATTTATATTGCTTGAATGACTTTTTTTAAGTAGCAGCAATCAAGCAATCTAAATTAAAAAAAAAAAAAAAACTCTAAAAAGCCACAATGCATTTGATCAAGATTTTCAATTATTAGTTGACATGTTATTTTTTGATTAATAGAAGAAATTGCACTAGATAGCACTAGACATTTTTCTAAAAATAAAGACAGGAGGTATAATTCAATTCACTTCAAATTAATTCATCATTAATTCATAGTAGATAAAGTCAGATATCCAATTCATTTCATATAACAGCTGTAGTATACCTGCATTAACCCTTTCCGGCATAGTGGTCCCACTCTGGGCACACCTAATTTTAATTCCAAACTTGCGTTCGGCATCATGAATATTTTAATAAAATTTTGTTTCTATAATGAAAGCTTCTTATTTTCTAAAATAGTCGTTTGTAAATTCCGGTGTCAGTCAGTAATTTCTCCTTTTACGAGCCGAATTTGTCTGTGCCGGAAAGGGATAAAACTTTTGGGATACTTTGTAAAAAAAAATTCACTTATATTTTTTAAAAAAACTGCCTACTTCAGCGAAAACGCACCACACCCATCCGAAGCGCCTGGGTAGATTGTGTTATAACTTGCGTTCAGTGTAATTCGCTCACAGATTAGCAAAAACTTTTTAGATTAACTTCAATTTCGGAGCATGGGCGATGTGTAATGGAAACAGTTCCTTACGTGCTGAAACGCTTAATACGATATAGTAGTTGTTAGTATATTAGAATGATATAGAAATTATTTCATAGCTGCCGATATTTGCGTTTTTTTCTTGCAATTAAAATTTAAAAGAAATTTTACCGCATATAATCGCAGATTTCACCAACTAAATAAGGAAATAATTACTATTAAATATTTTGTATGAGAACAGCGTAAAAGTTGTCAGCTATGTTATTTTTCATAAATCGGTACACAGGAATTTTTCATTTTAATTACAATGAAACGTATACACATTATTAATATAAGTAGTATCAGAAAATGTATGAAGTTTTTACAAGAGTTTTATTGAATACGTTTTGCTGCCAATATGTTCCTGCTTTCAGTGGCGTAGTGTCAGGGGGGCACGATCATTTTACTACCAGTATAATTATATATTACATTTAGCCTTATTTAATCTTTGAACGGTATGAATTAAATAAGACCAAGTATAGTGTATAAAAATACTGGTAGTAAAGTGATCCGTGCCCCCCCCTTGACTCTGTCTGCTTTGCAGTGACGAATTGTTCACGAAACGAAGCTGACCATGTTGAGCTTTGAGTTGTGAAAGAAGCATTGTATTTCCAGGTTTTGTACGTTATGGTCTGGTCTTGTTAATATGTCCGTTGCAGTGGTTTAAATTGAGATCTTTATTGTTAAGAAATATCTATCGTCCTGACAGAATTTCGAAATAGTAATTTTTGTTGCCCTGTGTCACGAAATGTCTCTCATTAAATAAAACCTAAATTACTATACAGAAATTCTGGTAGATCGGTAGTTCTTTGAAAAAAAGTGTCTAATTTGGCAACACTAATTCGTTGTAACAGAAATGAAATGTTGATAACTAATGATTTTCCCCTATAGAATAGCAAAATATATGGCTGGATATTTTTAGGGGATTTTATTAGGATAAAAAGTAATGTTCATTTTGAGTTTTAGTATATATATTTTTTGCTTTTGTTAAATTTTCTCTGAATGTATTATAAAAATATATTATTCCCGGAAATTTTTATAAGAAAATTGTCAGCTTGAAAAAGGAAGTCTCTCATGTTACGTAGGAGAATATACTGAAATCTATCGATTGTCCTTCACTCGTACGAAGCACAGGCGTGCAATTTGAACACTATCTGAATTTTCTCACAATCTGAACAACAAAACAAAACCGCGTTCTGCCTTAACCCATGTAAGTTTATATAGCGTTGGATATTTTTATTGATGCAAATATAGAGATGTTCGGTAAATTTACAAAATATTTTTTTTCTGTATATTCCTGTATATTTTTTATTATATACTCAGATTTAGTAAATTTACATAATATTTAAGAAATATGATTACCAGTAGATTTTTTGTGAACTATCAGAAAATCATTTAGCAGTGTAGGGCAGAGGTGTCAAAGTGTGGTCCTCGGGATACTACTATTTTTGTATAGTAATTTTTATTTTATCTAATCGCAGATATTTTTATTTATTTTTTAATGAAATTTTTTAGGCGAAATCGAAAATTCTCTAAAGTAAAGACCATTTTGAGTTTTGGTATTTATTTTGCTTCTGCTAAATTTTGTCAGAATGGATTATAAAAAACAAAATTATTTTTGGAATTTTTATAAACAAATTGTCTACTCGAAAAATGTAGTCATTCGTTTTACGTAACTATATCCAATGTCATTGTAAATATATCCAATGTCATTGACTGACTAGCCTGATCTCGTTCGACCGAAGCAAACAAACAACAAAACACAAACGTGTTCTGTCTTTGTGCATGCAAATTTATACGTGCTTGGATATTTTTATTGTTGTAAATATAGAGAGTCTATGGTAAATTAACAAAATTATATTTTTTGTATATTACTATATACCGGGTCTTCCAAAAATGACTGGTGGATTTTAAAATTCAATAACTGGCAAACGGTGAGAGATATTTAAAAAATTCTTGCAGGAGGGTTATGTATGATGTCAGAAGTTTTCTTACTGTGATTCTTGATTTTAGTTCGAATTTCAAACAATAGATGGCGCTGACAGCAATTGGCGCTCTGTCAAGGCCGAAACTGACGCCCCTCAGCGTTGATGCACCGCCCCCTTAATACTAGCCCTGCCCAATGACAAAAATGACAGATCTTTTTTTTCAAAAATTGTACGGTCACTCGAACTTCAACACCAATAAAATATAAAAGTTTTCATCGCCTAGTTTTTCTGAGATCAAACACGTCAAAGAGAACTTTTAAATTGTACTTTAAAATTACTTTAAAATTTACTTTTAAATACACTTTGGAACTGTGTTGGAAAGTATGAACCCCTTCAGGGGCAAAGTATTCTTGTAGCTAAAATATTGAAATGATTAATTGACACCAGGATTCAAGAACGAATTTATTCCTAAATAAGTAAAAGTTTTTTCTCATTTACCTTAAAAATTCAAAATTTGATTATAATATTCTGGTGTCAATGTGGCATTTTGGGATTAAAATTAAGTGGTATATATAATATACCGGTGCCCTTCAAGGGGTAAAAAAGAATCAGAAAATTTATTTGATTAAATGTGGTTGTCTGTTTTGTTGTAGTCAGTCAGATTCTACATGATTGCATTCATGATATGTGACTTGATATTGACTTGATAAAAACCGAAAGATTGACAAATGTACAGAATTCCTCAAAATTGTCTCTTTATAAAATACAGTGTTCGTACGCTTTTACCACAACTTATTAATGGAATTAATCTTTAAATATAAGAAATTTTAGACGCCTCGTTTAATTGCAGGATTTGTAATCTTTTTTTGCATTTAAATAAGGCGAAAAATTATATTAAAAAACTGTTGTAAAAACGTACTAACCCTGATATAGTCAATAACTCTTAACCCATTAAGGACGACTTATTTTACACTTCTTTTAATACTTCGATACCAGTTGACACCAGTTTTCCCATACTGTTATTTTAACTGATTGAATCTCTGATAGCTTCACATTACATGATAAGAATTTATTTTACTAAGATACTGGTGTTAATATTTAAAAGTTTCGTATCACTTAAATGGTACATTTTCGTACTAACCGGCGTTAATGAGTTAATCTAATTGTAGAATTTTTAGGAAAATTTGCATCTGGCTAATTAAAGAACGCAGACTTTAAAAGGGTCCGATTAGGCATTTGCTATTAAAAAAATAAAGTTTGTGTTCACCTTGATTCGTAGATTGTTCCAGAAGAATATTTTAAAATATCAAACATAAATTAATTTTATTCCACATTGATTTGTAGAGGTTCCATTTTTTTAATATTATTTCTCATAGAATTAGTAGCGGTATTTACTATTGTTTTCAGGACATTTACTGAAGTAAAGCTGCGAACCTTGCACTTTTTTCCAAGTCAAATGAACATATTTTGAACTAGATATTGCACTTAATAAAATAAATCAAATAAGTACCACATAGAAACAAACCACATTTCACTAAATAAATTTTATCATTCAGAAAACATTTATTTTACCAGGGTGTATACAGTATTACCTCAATATTTTAATATAATTGTTTACTTCAAATAATCTCAGAAACTCAGCTATTAAACGAGGAGATTACAACTTCTATGATTGAAATATTAAATCTAAAAATCCTGAACTGATAAGTGTGTTTCACAAACTCCTTGGAAATTCCAACTAGTGCACAAATTTTATTTGAATAAACCAGAATGACAGTACGTATTCTGTAGCATCCCCGCTTCATTTGAAAAAAATGGCAAGAAACGCCTTAAAATAGGATATTTCAATCTGTGGCTAGCGGGCGACCAAGTTACCACTCTTTTATAAAAGAAAAAATTGCCTTGACAAAAAGTTTGCAATTCAATAAGTGGCAGAAGATTTACAGGCAAAAAGATGGAAGACTCCTTCCTACCTTAAGACAAAGGAACGTTAGAGTTAAACACATAAAGTATGCTTCTAGTTACCGTAATTTCCGGCGTATAATCCGCGAATCAAACAATTCTGTTGAACGCAGAAATTTTATTTTTTAATTGAAGTCAAATATTTACAGCGTTCTATTAAGTTACATTTTATAAAATAAAATTTCTGGGTCAAAAAACGATTGTTTGATCCGCGGATTATACAGCGGAAATTACGGTATTTTTCTTTCTTTGGAAGATGCAACTGCAACGGAATATGTTTTTGGGAGAGAATGAGATAAGACTTTCAGGCAAAAACGTTGAAGACGTCTTGAAATAAAGGAAAATGTAGAGGCAAAACCATTCCAACGGAATATTTTTTAGGGCGAAGGGGAAACAGGCGAATATTTTATAGGCGATATAGGAGGTATTTCCAATGACAATAGAAGCTATCGGACCTGTCGTTGAGAATCACCGCGAACATAGGCGTAGCGTCAAGGGGGGCACGGATCACTCTACTACCAGTATTTTTATATACTATATTTGCCCTTATTTAATTCATGCAGTTCAAGGATTAAATAAGGCCAAATGTAGTATATAATTATACTGGTAGTAAAATGATCGTGCCCCCCCCTGACGCTACGCCACTGACCGCGAAACGTTTATTGGTAAACAAGCATGTGGACAGAATCAAAGGTGCAACTTGTGGCGTTTCGTAATCGCCCGCAGGCATGCAAAGTGGGCATCCGCGTGCAATATTTGCAGCTATAGAATTTGAATCTGACTTGATATAAAGAGAGAATGCAATAACTATGAGAATAAAATACTATCGGTATAAAATACTACCTTTATGATTAGATATGTGGTCTGTACTGATACGAAAATGCCTCCTCACAGATAGATTATGTTTGCCAATTTGTGGTTGTTTATTTGGTGAACAGATCCCCACTTCAAATGCCCTATTCAGGGAGTTGCGAGCAATTTGGGAAATTTCACACGTTCCATATGTAATTTTCTTTTTATTTAGATAATTGTTCGGCTCTAAACGTTTAGTGATAATTCTCGTCGACAGGTCTGATATCTTCCCTTGTGAGTCAAAAAAATTTCTGTTAATATATAAAGTTTATAAAAATAGCTTATCGCTATTTCAAATACTGATTACCAACACGCTATTATCTAAAAAACAAATAAGGTAAAATCTGCATAATCGGAACCCGACTATGACCGAATTCTGTATTAAACGGTAATTTGCTTGCTCCATGCGTAAGTAATACAACATAATTATAAGACAACGTGTATCTGGTAACAAGGAAAAATTATAGATGAAGAAATGTTTTGTCTTTCATGTATCCGTTTTAGCATGTTTTGTTACATTTAACACCTTGAAGGGCGGTGCTAAATTATTTAAACCACTTAATTTTAATTACGAACTGCCAACTAGGCACCCTGATTTTTTAAATAAAATTTTGCTTTTATAATGTATGTGAAGAAAATTAATTATTTATTTTCAAGTAAGTTTGTTCGTAAATCCTGGTACCATTCAATCATTTCACTATTTTATGAACATAATTACCTCAAATAATTAACCCCTTAATCGTCGCGCACTTTAAGTGTAGGCTACTTTTTAAAAATTCAGATTGCTTGTTTACCACCAGTTTTTTTAAGTAGAAATGTTCGTCTTATTTAATAGACAGATAAGAAAATGCAAGAATAAAGTCAATAAAACTATTTTAAAAAACTGGTGGAAATCAAACAATTTGAATAAAAGAGGCGTAACCTACGCTGGCCGTGAATGTCTCGGGCACGACGATTAAGGGGTTAAATAACTAATGCCTAGCTACCACTATTTATGCTTTTCTAATAGAATTAAAATTTAAAAGATATTTGGCTTTTTTTTAACCGTAGATTTTGGTGTCTAAAGAAACAAAATTTACCATTAAATTTTAGGTGAAAGTAAAAATGTAAAGGCTGGCAGCTATGCTAATGTACAATACTACACATTGGAATAATACATTCGTCGTATATATGCTTTTAAATCTTGATAAGATAATCGTCTAAATATCGTCTTTCTTCATGTGTCACTGAATAAAAGGGTATTATTATAATATTGCATGTTATACATGCTTGCTATTTATGCATGTTGTTCATTTGCGAATAGTACAATTTCAACGGATGCCCAATTTCCGTCTATATAAATTGTAACAATTATCAGGGATCGAACGGTTCCTGTTTGGAGTACCACTGTATCCGAATTCCGAATTTTCTTGTTTAATGTCACTACTCGTGGAGCAGACGGGACTGCAGACCCTTCTAAGATACCCGGAACAGTAGCAGACCCTATCACGAAAGTTCTCACCGGAAAATTTTTGAAAGCTAAATTTAATATGTATAATATATTTTCCGTGGCGGCTCCGAGCTCATTCACTGCTCTGCTGCTTTGGTTTATTTAATGACAGAATATTTTCAATTAAATTAGAAGAAGATTAATAAACTGGTTTCCAAAAATTAAGGAAAAATCACAAAAATAGCGATAACTCGTTCAAAAAGAAAGCAATCCGTATGAAAGTTGCATATATTGTTAAATAAAAGATGCTGAATAAAAATACCAAATGTAAATTAGTGGCACTGCAATCGCATTGCGTCATCTGTGAGGAACATAAAAGTGCACGTTTAGAGAGTAAGGCTGCAGTTGTCGCTGTGATAGTGATATTATAAATCTGGGATAGCCAATTCATTACAATGACCTGGATGCATCATTTTCCCGCAGAACTGCGATTTAGAGGTATTGGGAGATTGGAGGCAGGAAAAAGACAGACAGAGGTGGCTAGATGGCTAAATGTGAGTCCTCCTGCGGTTCATAGGCTTTGTCAACAATTTAAAACCACTGGTTCGGACTCAAGAAGGTTTAGCAGAGTACAGCCAAGGGTTTCGTCAAGCGCCGATGACCGATATTTGCGGTTATGTGTACGAAGGAATAGAACCGCAAACCCATCTCATCTTAGATCCTCCCTTGCTGCAGCGGCTGGAAGGTTGGTGTCAATATCTACTATGCGTAGGCTTTACGAAAGTGGACTTTACGCGAGGCGACCAGCAATTTGTGTGCCACTACCTCACGTCACCAGAGGGAACGTTTCATGTGGGCACGTCAACATTTCCACTGGACGGCTGATCAATGGAGGCATGTTCTTTTCACGGATGAGTCCCGGTTTAGCCTACAAAGCGATAGTAGGCGTTGTTTGATTTGGAGAGAACAGGGAACACGTTATCATCCCTCAAACATTCATGAAAGAGATTTATACGGAGGAGGCAGTGTCTGCGTTTGGGGTGGTATCTCTTTGGGTGGGCGCACAAACCTCCCTGTTTTTCCATGCGGAACTGTGAATGCTTCCGTCTATAGAGATGGCATCCTTGATGCTTATATGCGTCCTTATGTCGGTGAAATAGGTAATGATTTCCTGTTACAGGGCGACAACGCTAGACCGCACAGGGATAGCATCGTGGATGATTATCTTTAGCACCAGACAATTCAACGCATGGAATGGCCAGCTTGATCAACGGACTTGAATACCGTTAAGCACGTTTGGGATGCTTTAGGAAGACGTGTTGCCGCTCTCAATTCCCCTCCTCAGACCCTTGCCACGCTCACAACTGCCTTGCAAGAGCAATGGCTCGTTCTTCTCAGCGAACTCATCGACCGCATAATTGACAGTATGACACATCGCTGTATGTGCTGTATTGCTACTAGGGGTGATCATACGACATTTTAAAGGTACTTTTCTTATACCAAACTGACAAATCGATTTTGATAATTTTATAATTATGCAATTTTTTGAAACACCATAATTGTCTGGTAATTTCTTTTCATGTTATTTTATACCTTACTATGCGTTGTATATTGTGGCTGAGTTTCATTAAAATCTACATGTAAAATTTTGAGTTATCGTTATTTTAGTGATTTTTCCTTAATTTTTGGAAACCAGTGTATTTGGATATATCTATACTCAAAAGTAGGAATCGTGCGAGCACAGAATTATACATACCTATATGAGAATTCGCTATACATTTAATAAATATCTCTGCGAAGTCTCTTATGGAGACCATCCTTGTTAGTATTAATGCTAGAATTCTAAAATAGCCCTGCCTATATACCGTAATTTCCGGCGTATAATCCGCGAATCAAATAATTCTGTTTCAACCCAGAAATTTTATTCAATAATTGAAGTAAAATATTTACAGCGATCTAGTTAGTTACATTTTATAAAATACAATTTTTGGGTCGAAATATAATTGTTTGATACGCGGATTACACGACGGAAATTACGGTATATGAATGCAACTGCCGTGTATATATCTTACAATTTAAATGCTGAAATATTTTCTTCTACCAAAAATTGCACGATTTTCTTTGCTTTCATGTATTTGTTATTATTCCAGTTGCATTCTTTATATTTTGATTTACTCTAAACCAGGGAAGGCGAACCCGCGTGCCCCTATGACCATCACTTTTTTGGAAAAATTGTCCTAGACTTATTTAAAGAAAGAATTTCTGGGATTAATTAAGGCAAAGAAAACGATTAGGAAATGTTCTGAAATTGCCCTTTTAGCACGCGGATTTGCCGTCGGTATTCTAAACGCTTGAAATGATGAATAACGTTTTTTTCTTACTTGTTTTGTTCTGAATGTATGTTCGTAAAAATATATAGCTAAATTAAATGAATTATTAAGTTTAATGTAACATACTGATGATAAACATTCACTTAACATTAAATAAAAAAACCAATCTCAAAAGAAAATTAATTATTAATTTTACTGTACTTTACATATTAAAAACTCATACTTTTCGTCCTTTTAATGATTTTATTTCTATTCAAAAATGAGAAGTGTATATAAAAAATTTACTTTCATACCACAATACATTTTCTTCTTCAATTAAAATCTGTTCTTAATTTTTTTTAATTTTTGTTTCATTTAAACATTGAGGAGTTCTTTCATTGATAAGCTATTTTTAACGTGTATTAAGTTATGAAAAGAAAACATAAATATTCCATCCATTTCTTTTGACGAATAATCCATTTAATTAACTTTTTCTTCAGAAAAGAAAACTCAATTAACCCTGAGCCCTAAGCATTCAGATATTTTATTTTTTCGTTAATTTTTGAAGTTTGATTATTCATGGGGGAAAAAATTACAATTTTTTATAGAGAAGAATTGGTTACTAAGTCATACATCTGTGGATTTAACATTTTTCTGTCACTTTAAATTAATCGTTTCATTCAGATATTTGAATGTCATAAATGCATAGTTGTCATTTTTTCGATTTTTTTTCAAGTAAAAAATATATATTCTGAATAAGAAATTTTACTTAATAAATGAAGACATCACGTAGAAATAAGACACATATTATTAAATAAACTTTTTCTTTCAAGACATGTTTGTTTGACTTTAAAAGACATCAAGGAAGAATGGCAGCTATATTAATACTCATTTACTACTCCACTATAATTGTTTATTTCGTATAATTAATAAATATGTTAAAGAAATTTAACACTAGAACCTCTGGAAATGTTACTAAAGTTTTATAAAAAAAACGTTACAAAACAAGTTTTACTTACAACAATTTACATTTTTTATTTAACGTATTTTTATTCGGCTTATATTTAACTTATTTTATGAAATAAATTCTCGTTCTAATCGACATTTATTCATTTGGTATGGGACAAAATGACCCCTCATCGTTGTTCTAGTGTTAAATTAATATACAAAAGTAAACACATTTCATTAATTCAGAAATACCTACAACAATAAGTACGTGTTTTAAATGTATTGGGGAAAACAGACATTTTTATGTGAAGGAATTTTGTGCACAACTATTGTTCATAAAGGCATTCAGGGAATAATTGTTATAGTAATCCGGTAAATTTTTACGATCATTTTGATTACCCATTTGCACCGGAAGCGTGCATTTCGTATCCACACCAGAAATTTTGAATATTGATTTTGGCTTTATTTAATGACAGACGTTTTGTGATTATTTGAAGTAAATATTCTTATTTTGGAATTTCCGGTATAATCGTAATTTCTGAATATAGAAAAAATTCATAAAATGGTCGCATATATACGATAATGATAGAAATCAGTGGCGTAGCGTCAGGGGGGGCACGATCATTTTACTACCAGTATAATTATATACTACATTTAGCCTTATTTAATCTTTGGACGGTATGAATTAAATAAGGCCAAATATAGTATATAAAAATACTGGTAGTAAAGTGGTCCGTGCCCCCCTTGACGCTACGCCTCTGATAGAAATGCGTTAACTCTAGGGGCTTAGACTGCTTACATGTGCGGCTATCATTAGAGATGCCCAGTGCTCGCAACATATGAAGGGGTTAGAATTGTTATAAATATTAACCTCATCCGAGAAATTTATTTACAGAAAAACCACTCTTTCATTTCCTCTTGCAAAGGGGAAAGAAGGAAAGACCTTCAACATTTCTTTCAACGCATAATGAATTGCAGAGTGATATTTATGACCACTCAACTTCGAATAAATGTTTGGGAGCTCTTCTGGATTGATGAACTATTATTGTATGAAATAGATTAAAGACATTAAAACAATAATTATGGCAGCAAATGAAACTTTATTTTTCCAATTGCGTTCTTACGCTGAAACCCTTCAATGTGTATTTTCCACTGACGTATGTGTCATTTCCAATGATGTAATGATAAACTCTGAACTTATTATTTTTGACTTTAACTTCTTCAGTCCTCTACCAAAATGTAAACGCGTATACAACTAGAGCGAGTAAGCTCTAAGATGTCAAATAATACAATCTAAACCACTGAGCTCCAAATATAATAGGAGATCTGTCTTCCTAATGCCCAACATGATTTCCAGCGGTCAGTGCGGAAGGATACAGTGACGATAATTTTAGCTTGTATTCATGGCAAAACATGCTGTCTATCGCATTCCCTTATATTATTAGTGAATTATTTAGGAATTAGATAAGCATAGTTTAATTATACAAGCATAAATTAGGATAATAGGAAATGAGAGTACTAATATCTGACACTGGCAACGCGGACTATTTTTTACTTTTGCCTTGCAAGCTTCATTTGCCTTTCATGCTTCTGACCGCTGATTCTGAACTCCTGTTATATTTGGAGCTCAGTGATCTAAACTTAATTGTTAATATTAATTCTTGTACTGTCCATGTGCTCTAATTCCGTAAATATAAAGCTAATCAAGACTGTGAAATATGTGAATTTATTTAGCCTCACACTAATATATAAACTTAGTTTTTCAGCATAAAAGTGTTGTGTTCAGTGCGACCGATTACTTAATTCCTTGGATTATTTAACTGGATTACCATTACCTGGATAAACTCGCCGAAGTGTGATGCACCTTCAGAAAAGGTAAGAGAATTTTATCTTATACTTTTTAATCTTCTTGAGACACCATCCGCGCTTAATCGACGTCCTCCTTCAAAGATTATAGAGACTGAAAAATTGTCTCAGAAGGAAGGTGTGATTTTTAAACATAAAAACTGAAAACATTTATAAACTAATTTAGAAATAACTTAGAACTATTTCGAAAGGAAGAAAATAAATATAAGCATCTTTATAGAACTAATTAAATAAAACTTATTAAAAAACAATAAAGAAAAATCGATCGAAGAAATGGCGTTCTCAAAAGAAACACAGATAATTGAAAAATTAAACCCAAATAACTATTCCATATGGAAATTTAAGGTCCAAATGTTATTAATAAAAGAAGATTTATCAGAATTAATAACAGAAGAGCCGCCAAACCCAATAACACCTGATTGGCAAAAGAAGGCCAAGAAGGCAAGGGCCATAATTAATTTAAGTCTCGAGGACTCTCAAATCGTCCATATAAGAAATTTAAACACGTCGAAACAAACATGGGGTACATTAAAAATATTCACGAAAGAGGCAATCTGTCAAGTAAACTATATTTACTCAGAAAATTATATGGAGCCAAATTACAAGAAAACGGTAACATGCAACGTCACATAACACATATTCTTGAAACCATCGACAAACTCTCCGCAATTGGAGAAAATATTAGTGACTCGCATATATCAGCACTACAACTGTGCTCACTTTTGCCTAGTTATAATACTCTAATAACGGCTCTGGAAGCCAGGCCGGAAAATGAATTAACACCAAAATACATAAAAAATAAACTTGTCGACGAATATACTAAACACGTACAAAACTTGGAACTAACCGAAAATTCGGCAAAAGCGTTTAAAACACAGAAAAAGTTCGTAAATAATGATTATAAAAATCATAATAAATATTGCACATACTGTAGGCAAAATAATCATAACTATAAAGAATGTTGGCACTTAAAAAAACAGAAATTCACAAAAAGCTACACCAAAACAAACATTTAAACCAAAGAAGTTTACATCGTCGCTCTGCTTCGAAAACACAATCGGTGATAGTGAAAATGATAGGTACGAAACGAAAGAAAAAATAAATAAAAACGTACAAATAAATCATAACAAAAATCAAGATGCAGCATTTATAATCGAAAAGCCCGGAAAACCAACCTGGATTATTGATTCCGGAGCATCTTCCCATATTGCGAACAGCAAAGAAATATTTACTGAAATAAACAACACCGAACAAACATCCGTAATAATCGCGAACGGAAACACACTCAATTCCTACGGATCCGGTGAAGTTATAATTACAACAAAAACATCAAACGGGGTACTCAAATAAAATAAAATTAAAAAACGTGTTATATGTTCCAGATTTGGAAACAAACTTAATTTCTGTGAGTAACGCAACTCAACACGGTTACAAATTAATATTTGAAGACGAAAAATGCATGCTATCATGTAATGCAAAACGTATCTGGAAGCGAAAAAAAAATAATTTATATGAGGTAATTTTCTCAGAAAAGATATCCCAGACACAGCAAATATCGCAAACGACTGCAAAAATAAAGAATGTCTAGAACTTTGGCACAAACGCCTAGGTCATAGGAATTACGAAAGTATAAAACAAATGATGAAAAACAACTTGGCCAATGGCATAAAAATAAACAACTGCAGTCATACAACACACTGCGAAACATGCATAAAGACAAAACTACTGATGCACCATATCCGAAATTATCTGAACATAAAACGACACAGGTATTCGACCTGATACATACAGATGTCTGTGGACCGATTAGAACAACCTCTTTAGGGAGGAAAAAGGTACTTCGTCACATTTATTGACGACCACTCAAGATTCACAGTAATTTATTTACTATCTCACAAATATGAGGTCTCAGACAAAATAAAGGACTATACACAAATGGTTCACACACAATTCGGGATATATCCCAAAGCATTCAGATCGGATAACGCAGGTGAATATATAGGCAAAATTACGGAGGACTTTCTTAGAAAAAGAGGTATAAAACACCAATTTACTGTTCCACACTGCCCGAGCCAAAACGGGATTGCTGAAAGAAAGAATAGGAGCCTGATAGAAATGATCCGAGCTATGCTCTCAGAAGCTGGGTTACCCCACAGATTCTGGGGTGAAGCAATAAATACAGCAACACATCTCTAAAGCAGACTACCAACAAAGGCTACAAATAAAACCCCGTACGAAATTTGGTTCAAGAGAAAACCAAACTTACATTACCTTCGAGTATTTGGCTGTAAAGCTTATATATACATAAATAAGACACATAGAGGAAAATTAGATAACAATGCCAGGAAAGGAATATTTATGGGATATGATAACCACTCAAAGGGTTACAGAGTATACAATAAAAATAATGAAATCATAATCGGAAGAACAATAAAATTCTTAGAGAATAACACACACATTCTGAATAAAGAAAATAATGAACCAGAATGCCTTCTTGATAACAAAAATTATATTGAAACGGAAATAAACAATACAGAACAAACACAAGTAGAACCCGATCAAAACAGTCCTACATTAAGAAGGTCAGAAATGACAAACAGGGGAGTTCCACCCAATAGATATACATCCGACAGTTATATCTGTATAGTAAAAAACGATGAAATAGTAGAACC